>LR812523.1:45939211-46299211 GCA_903798195.1 Danio kyathit | reverse complement strand
TGCTGAATTTAAATTAAAGTAGTCACAATGAATCATGCAGTCAATGAGAGAATGTGTTCATTATTTTGAGCACATCAAAGAAAGGAAAAAGAGCAATGTCTCAATGGACAGTGATTTAAGACAAATAGTACAAAAGTAGCAAACACATTGTTTTAAACTTTCAATAATCTGTATATACTGTACAGTATAGCTCTGGAGTCAGGAAGTTTTCAAATAACACTATCCTAAAAAATTTTTTTATGTGTAAATGTGTATCTTTTTTAAAGGTAAATGAAGGTGTAGGTTATACAGTGTCTTGTTCATTGCAGAACTCCTCTTTAAGAACTTTTCTTTCTTTTTTAATAGAGATCTCAGCCAGGTCATAAAAATTACTGCAAAAGTAACTCAAAAACAAATGTAACTCATTACTTACCATAAAAAGTAATGCAACGAGGGAGTAACTCAATATTGTAATGCATTACTTTCTAAAGTAACTTTCCCCAATGCTTTTAAATGTATAATAGTTTACAATAATACTTACAGTTGAAGTCAGAATTATTAGCCCACCTTTGAATTTTTTTCCCCTTTTTAAATATTTTTCAAATGATGTTTAACAGAGCAGGGACATTTTCACAGTATGTCTGATAATATTTTTTCTTCTGAAGAAAGTCTTATTTGTTTTATTTCGGCTACAATAAAAGTTTTTAATTTTTTAAACACAATTTTAAGGTCAAAATTATTAGCCCCTTTAAGCTATATTTTTTGTTCGATAGTCTACAGAACAAACCATCATTATACAATAACTTGCCTAATTACCTCAACTTACATAGTTAACCTAATTAACCTAGTTAAGCTTTTAAATGTCACTTTAAGCTGTATAGAAGTGTCTTGAAAAAGTCTAGTAAAATATTATTTACTGTCATCATGGCAAAGATAAAATAAATCAGTTATTAGAGATGAGTTATTAAAACTATTATGTTTATAAATGTGTTGCAAAAATCTTCTCTCCATTAAATAGAAATTTGGGGAAAAAATAAACAGGCGAGCTAATAATTCTGACTTAAACTGTATGAGGCAAATAGAGATTGTATCTAAATTGTATATTCTCTGTTTCACCAAAACTCCTGATGTATATCACAAGAACAGCTGGAATATATGACCCATTGCACTGTTCCACTCTTTGATACTTGCATCATTTAAATGCTGTTCTTAAAGCTTTTATCTTTTTTTTTCTTGTGTTATTCTGGTGTATATCACCAGAACACTTGGAATATCTTACAATATATATAATTATTCAAGTGCACATTTTTGTTGTTAAAAAAAAGACATGTGTCATTGAAACAACATCATGGGTGAGTATGTCATAACTGTATTTTTACTTTTGGGTGATCAGCTGATATCACTGTTCATCTTATTTCCATTCATTTAATTCCTGATGGCTGCTAAAAGCATCAAACACACTGGGGTGACTGTACTCCACTACTGACTGTACTCAAAATAAAGTGATGGGTTTCTGGTTCCACTTAAGACATAATGTTTAGCCTCTGGGTATTCAGTTGTTGGCTTCAAATGTATTCAGAGGCTGAAATAAAAAAAAAACAAGACAAAGTAGCTGCCAGAACACAATCCCAGAGCACAAATAAGTAGCAATATCCCATAGCAATTATATGTATGATATATGCAACCGAAAAAGATTTTTTTTTTTCCCCTAGAACACACTGTTCTAGGAGATCAAAACAGTCTGTGAGGTTTACAAAATCTGATGCATCACATGGAGGAAAAGTTAAACAAATCACACCTGCAGCCTCTGAGGACTGAAAAACTCTAACCCTGAAACGACTGTAATCTGAAAGCCATTTTACAACCCATTAACATAAATTGCCCTGCGCAATCTATTTCTTTTTTTCACTATTTTTCTCTTCTGGTTGAGTCTGTCCTGATGCTGTGCTTTAGTTGATCTGAATAAGCAGCAGCTGTATATGACAAGGCTATGAAAACATGCTCCATAACCCACTTGTGTGAGTTTCCTTCCGAAGGATCATGGACTACTCCAGTGTAAATATTACAATCTTCCTTTCACTGATCATGTGCTAAACGGGAAGTCACAACTAAAACTTCTGTCCTTTTTAAGAAAAATGCAAATTGATGTTTTTTGGTCTTAATATAATATAATATAATATAATATAATATAATATAATATAATATAATATAATATAATATAATATAATATAATATAATATAATATAATATAATATAATATAATATAATATAATATAATTCATACATTCATTTTCTTTTCGGCTTAGTCCCATTATTAGTCAGGGGTTGCCACAGCGAAACGAACCGCCAACTTACCCAGTTTTACGCAGCACATGCCCTTCCAGCCGCAACCCAACACTGGGAAACACCCATATGGACTATAGACAATTTAGCTTATTCAGTTCACCTATGGCTGTCACGATCACCAGCGATCTAAGCTTCATAGATCGCTGGAGAACATTCACATTTACATGGAATACAATTCTGTCTCATATGAACTACAAGCCCGGTCCTGCACCACACACACACCTGCTCCAAGTCTCCACTGATTAGACTCACACAGTTGATGTTGCTCAAAAACTGATTGCAAGGACTATAAAAACAGCACAAACACACACATTGTGGCTGAGTCTTGTTCATCTATCAAGTTAACATTATGACGCGTTTTCCTTACCTCGCCTTGCCATGTTTTTGACCCTACCCTAGCCTTGTTTGTTTATGTTGCCTGCCTCCTGCCTCTATTGACCATTCGCCTGTTATTCGACAACGACTCTGGATTCCCTGTATACAACCATTTGCCCCTGATTGTGATCATTGCCTGTCTGATCATTCTCTGTTTAATAAACCTGCATTTGGATCCGCACTTTCCTTGTCAGCGTCTCCCTTGTGGCAGTAGTGCATGTCTTTGGAAACAATCTTGCCAGGCATATTTATAACAAGAATCATTTGATAAATATAGCCACTGTTTAAGCATCACAGTTTAGGATTACCCTTCAAAAGTGAAGTTTCACAAACTAATTTCGAGAGGAGCACGTGATATAATTGACCGCAGCTGGTCTCTCATCTACAATCATTAGTTAGCCAATCAGATTACTCCAAACTCACTATAAGTAGCCTAGCAAATATTACTCCCTTATCTTCGTTTTCCGAAGAAACCCCCCCATCCACCCCTTCTCCACCTTTCTTTCTTTACCACGGGGAGCTCTCGAGAACTACCTGATCTCGTTCTCCCTGTACATTCTCAATTGACCAGGCGGGAGCCCTGGGCTCAATCATCTCCGAGCTCAGGGTTCTCTCCCGGGACAGCATGCCAAACCTGCTAATAGCGTCAAGCAATATCTAAGTGTGAACTCTTGAAATGAATTTTTAATATTTTTACTTTGCCACTGTCCTTAAATTATAGGTCCGCAAGCCGTTTTAAAACCATTTAAAACTAAAATCTATTTAGTTTGAACACACATATACACACCCACTTTTAGGTTTCTGTGAATTGTGGGGACTTTCCATAGATTCCTGTTGTTTTATACTAAAGACTATAGAATACACAAGACGTGTCACTCGTACAGTTTTGAATGAGGAAAAGTGTAATGGTCAATATGGTGAATGAAGTCCTGCTTACTAGTACAGGAGCCAATCAATTGCTATAGACTGACAATTCTCTGGAGGAGGGGCTCGGATCAGAGGTAAGTTTCTGCAGATTTTGTGTGATTCAAATGTTTAGAAAGGAATCTAAAGAGACGGTCGTTGTTTCATGTTATTGGTGAGTCCTCATATGAAACTTAATCATAAGCTTGGCAAGCGATTTGGGAGAATTTGATGTTTCCCCATTTAAACAGAATGCTCGAGCATACTGCCCGAGAGCCGTTTCAAAGATGCCCGCAGAGTGAAATGACTTGCCTTAAAGGGACTTTGGCTGTTCCTCAATTCCAAGAACGCAGACAACTAACTTTCGTTTTCATTTTTGCCAAGTCCCCTCGGAAGAACGAACTCGGGAGGCCGCGAGAACACAGAAGGCGTCCTGTGAGAAATGAGATGCTGCGTTCTTCCTGAAGGTCACATGACCTTCACGTATTTTTAACGTACAATTATTTAAACATTACAGCATTCAAACAACAATTTGTGTTTTCCCTTTTCAATATATACAACATGCACAAAAACCTTAAAAATGTACTTTGCACAATACAAATAAACCAGGTTTTAATACGAATTTCAGCAAATAAACACCCTTAATGCGTTTATGCCTTTATTAAAATTTTCATGTGAAAGTTTACTTTCAGGCGGTTCATTCTGCTGTGGCGACCCCAGAATAATAAAGGGACTAAGCTGAAAAGCAAATGAATGAATGAATGTCATCTCATTTAGGGAAACTCATGAGGTAAATCAGTTCTATCTCTAAACTGTAATAATAATTTAATAATTAATCTATATAAAATGCTGCGCTTCCCACCTCCTTTATTCAGTCGCAATGACTTCTGGGACTTCTAGAGCGAGTTCAGCGCTTAAGTCTGCATCGGTGCATCCTTGATACTAAGAATACATCCGCACAACTTTTACGCATGCTCCATTCTTGCGGTCATGAGTTTTGTAACTGAACTTTGGCAGTTGATGATGACGTTACACAAGAACACTGAACGCATATTGAGAAACAGCCTGTGTTTGTACTAACCAAATTACAATTTATAATATCCCTGAATCCAACCCTACCCCTAAACCTATTTCATACCCTATCATATTTTTAATACCAAAAACGTCTGAAGCAAAAGCATGTGTGCCTATGATGTGTAATGCCTAATTTAGTTAAATAATAAGTTGAAAGTTTTGCTATGTGAAATACTTGAGACACATTTCACTCATGTTAAATTATCCCCACATCACACTTGAGTTGTAATTTATGTCTAAGTAAGCAGGATTTGAGCTGCTTTGCATGGTAAACTCTCAAGTTTCCCTCTTCCTACGCTGGTGCAAAACTTTGCAACTGTGTTATTCTAAGAACTCTCATCCATGACACCTGTCAAGAGACCTTTTGCTGTTGTTGGCCTCATCGCTAGAAGCTTCTCCAAGATAAATATTATTGCCCCACCACTTTGCAGGACTCGAACGTATCCCTGCACCACTTTAACCAGGGGGTTACGTCGATTATGACAAGATGTTGGAAAATGAATGGCATGCTGCATTCATATGCACTGGAAAATGACAAAAATATAGCAAGCCTCACACTTTAACTTATGCTTTGCCACACAGCACAAGCAGCTCACTGTTATCTGCAGCAGTCCTGCAATATCATGTTTTCAGGGCAGGATCAAAGTGGATGACATAAGCCATTACACCCTTTAGAGAAGTTAGATAAATGCTCAGCGAGGACTCTTATCAAAGGCCGGCTGTTTTGAGATTCTGATTAAAGTCTTGCAGCGCTTTTTTCATACTCCCAGTGGAAATAGGTGTACAAACATTACACTGTTTGCACTGGCAGGAGAATTTAGTAAGAAGCTCCCTCCAGATTGCCCATGAGACCCAAAAGCAGTTTTTTTTATTCATTATGGGAAGAAGCCTTTAGTGTTTTCTTTGTACTTTTTTCTGATGTCAGATATCTTAGTGGTTAACCTAAATTCAACACTACTGAATTAAATACTGAGCATTTTTACATGGCTCTCTGGAATACGTTATACTGATAGGTCAATCACGGCATTCCATGGTATGTTATTCCCAGATAACAGCTGCTGAAACGAATAACACAGGCTCAGCCAGGTACTTTGAATCATCTTGGCTATCAGTTAATACGTTCACATTCATATTTACACTCAACAAAAATATAAAGAAACACTTTTGTTTTTGCTTCCATTAACTCAGACCTAAAACATTTTCTATGTACACAAAAGGCATATTTCTTTCAAATACTTTCCAACATTTGTTTAAATCTGTATCTGGTCAGTATCTGGTTTGACCAACATTTGCCGCAGTGCAACACATCTCCTTCACATAGAGTCTATCATGTTGTTGATTGGCCTGTGGATTGTTAGTCCAAAGGTTAAAATGGATTCTATAAAGGCCTTATGAAATGCCACCATCAGAGTCCTGATGGTGGAATTTTATAAGGCCTATATAGAATACAATTGAACCTTTTCATTGATTTGTTGGTTTGCTACTTTAAAAGTAAAACTTTTCGCTGTCTAAGATTTTAAATACCTGCAGCATAATTAGTAAAAATATTAGGCGTAAAAGTGCCGGTGTTATCCTATTTGTATAAAAGCCAGGTGTTAAAGAAAGCCCTTCAGATAACATCTGATCCTCTTTTTGATTAATTTCAAATACTTCCTCGGTATAGGGTCCCTTTGGCAAGGACCAACAGATTAAAATCTTTATTTGTACCTTGTGCGATTGGTTTGCTGAATATTAATGGGTAGATTTTTTAAAGATGTAGTTGCTGTTTTTTAGTACTATTAATGTTGTTTGTCTTAAGTGTGTGGAATGATATATGTGTTTTAAATCTAGTACGCTGCAGAACAAATCGGATAATAAAAGTTTACAGTAACAGTAACAGTAAATTGCTCCAGAGAAGTTGCTGGATATTGGCAGGAACTGGAACATGCTGTTGTACTGTATATGCCAATCCAGAATATGTTCAATAGGTGATATGTCAAATGAGTATGTTGGCCATGCA
This sequence comes from Danio kyathit, assembly GCA_903798195.1. NCBI lineage: Eukaryota > Metazoa > Chordata > Actinopteri > Cypriniformes > Danionidae > Danio > Danio kyathit. Next base: position 46,292,535 of record LR812523.1, on the reverse strand, counting down.
AGAACTGGGATGTTTTCAGCTTCCAGGAATTGTGCACAGATCCTTGCAACATGGGGCCATGTAAACAACTCTGACATCAGCAAACCGCTCACTCACACAACTGCCATAAATGCAGTCTTCAAATTGTAATGTACAGTGAAAATCTTTGGTTTTGCAAACAGTATGTTGCAGCACTTGTCCGGGTGGCTAGTCTCAGACAATCTTGAAGATTCTGGATGTAGAGGTCATGGGGTAGTGTGGTTACACATGGCCTGTGGTTGTGAGGCCAGTTGGACGTACTGCCAAATTATCTGAAACGCCTTTGGAGATGACTTATGGTTAGGGCCTGACAGAATCTGTGGACATTTTTTGCTATTTCTGCGCAGAATTTTGTAAAAAAATCTGCAGATTTATGCGGAATAATTTTGGGAGTATAGTAATTAAAATCTTCATTCATTCATTCATATTCTTGTCGGCTTAGTCCCTGTATTAATCTGGGGTCGCCACAGCGGAATGAACCGACAACTTATCCAGCACATTTTTTTCGCAGCGGATGCCCTTCCAGCTGCAACCCATCTCTGGGAAACATCCATACACTCATCCACACTCATACACTACGGACAATTTAATCTACCCATTTCACCTGTACCGCATGTCTTTGGACTGTGGGGGAAACTGGAGCACCCAAAGGAAACCCACGCGAACACAGGGAGAACATGCAAACTCCACACAGAAACACCAACTGACCCAGCCGAGGTTCGAACCTGCGACCCAGCGACCTTCTTGCTGTGAGGCAACAGCACTACCTACTGCACCACTGTGTCGCCCTGTAACTAAAAACTTAATATATGAAATAAAAATAATACCTTTTTAACTTGTATTTAATGTTTACAATGCAAATCCAATGAGATCAACTTATTTGGTAAACAAAGCAAGCCTCTCATATAATATATCTACTGAAAGACAGAAAATATTACTTTACAAACTGTATTGTAAATAAATCTTATGAACATAAGGAATATAAATTTACAAACATTTACATAAGTAAATAAATAGACTCAATGATGGGGAAAAAATCTGTAAATCTGTGGATTTCTGCACGCGCAGATTCTGTGTGGGCCTACTTATCGTAGAGAAGTGAACATTCAGTTCACAAGCAACAGCACTGGTAGATACTGCTGCAGTCGACATGCCAATTGTGACATCCGTGGCATTGTGCTTTGATGAAACTGCACAATGTAGGCCCTGCCCACATGAACTTGGGTTTTTTAAAACCACACTTTTTTCTACGCAGTTTCGCTGTTTGTCCACACAAGTATCGGGTGACTGAAACCGGAACTCTCTGAAAACTTTTCTGAAAACTTGTATTTTTGTTTAATGTATATGCTTGTTTGTCATGCCACATTTTTTAACTGTTTGGCACCATGTTGTGACTGAATAATACTGTATATAGGTTAGTGTATACTCCATTTATCTGTTTTGTTTCTGTCTTTATTCTGCAATAAGAATCACATGGATACACTTTATCCCCCACTTATTGTATGTTTGTCTGGAATACTTCCTTCTGATTGATCAGTCGTGATATTGCAGGGTATATTTTTTCAAGATAACAACCCCTGAATAACAAAGGCTCATCCTGGTACTTCGTATCTTGATGGTCAGTGAATACATTCTAGAGGTGTGAACCTACACTGGTCTCACGGTTTGGTTCGGTTACGATTATCATGCCATCGATTCGGTTCAATTCGATATCTCGGTGCATCACGGTGCATTGACGATTCTTTCCATACACAGTTTTATATTTTCACAGCACAGCAAATCTTGTATTAAAATGTATAAATATATTTATATACTATTTGTAAAACAATTTTGTCCTTTAATACAAACAGTCAGATATATAAACTGTACCTTTAAACAACACCAGCATTTATAGCAAATAAACAAATATAAATATCTCGCTCGCTTTCTGAGTCCTGTCTAGGATGTTCTTTCTTACACCCCTTTGGTTGGTCAGGCGCTCAACAGAAAGGGCTGCGATTGGCTCTTACACGCTGGCACTCTTCACAGATGCACTCATGGGCCACAGTGAGAGAAAGAGAAATGGAGTTTACTTTCATTCTCTTAAACGCCGTGAAATAGGGGCTTCTGCTGTGTCAGTGAAACACTGTCCAGCAAACACACACACAGTGAAATTGTGCACAGTTTCTGAGTTTTTAAGTAGTTGGAGCGTTGTAAATACTCGCGCTCGCCTCCCTCGCTATAGTATGCTACGGCAACATAGCGCATATGAGATAAATGACGTCAGTACATAATAACCGGTTATGATTATTACTGAAGCGATACTGAATTATCCGCGTCTGCATCGTGGTGCACCGAAGAAACAATTAATTTTGACACCCCTAATATATTCACATTCATGTTTATATGCTTGTTCGTCACAATGCTGTTTTTGACTGTTTGGCATCATCTTGTGATTGAATAATACATAGGATAGAGTATGCTCCATTCAGCTGTTTTTGTTTCTGTTAGCTTTGCCTTTAATCAAGAATTTATAAACTATTAAAACTCAGTACCATATTCTGTCAAATTTTTATATTTTGTGACAAGTAGCTGTGTAATAAACAGGATAAAGTATATCTAGGTAGCTGTTTTCGCAGAAATAAGCCAGTCATATCTGTTGAACACTGTGGATATTACATTTACATATTACATGATTACATTATACACCAGATTTTTATCAGTGCTAATTAAGTAAAACCTTTGTGATAGTTCACCGCCCAAATTTTTTTTACCATTAATTAACTCATCCTACATTCTTCCAATATTCTAGAACATTAATGAAGATGTTCACAGTACACTTAGTCAAAAAACATACTGGCAAAATGAAAATTGATAGCCATGGCTCCTGATGATACACTCCTTATTCTACACATTTACCTTTACCAAGGCAGAAAATGACCAGTAGATATTAAATAAAAAATTAACCTTGATTAACAAATTATCTTGATTAACGGATGATTGATTGATTGCTTGATTGATTGATTATGGTTAGAGAGTTGAACTTGTGATCCAAAGATGTGTGATCCAACTGCTCCCCAACTAGCCCACTGCTTTGGCTGTGTGTTCACGGGCTTACTGTACTGTAAGTCACTTTGGATCAGAGCCTCTTTTAAATGCTTAAATGTAATGCAATGTACTGTAAATGATTGGTTTAATGAACAACAGTACATTTCAAAATAATTAGTATTTATTGACTTTTATGTGTTTATTTTACAAAACTTTTAATTTACCAATATACAAATGTACTAGTCATTTGCATCCAGGGAATTATCCAAATTTTGACAGATTTGTTTTAACATGATGTTTTATTTTTCAGTATACATGGACACAAACTCACACATGGAGCTGAAACTGATGTTTACATTTTATTTAGGTTGCAGCACTCAGGATAAGCACAAGTTCCATTTTAATTAACAATACAACACAAACATCCTCTCATTCTGTTGTAAACAGCGTCAGCTCATGTGTGAGTTTGCACCTGCGTATACATTGTCATTATGCAACAGGAAGCTCACACTTCAGACTGTCGAGAACACTCAAGATTTTGCCAAGCTTGTGAATTGAAGGTAATAATGCTTCACTTCATAAGACCTTAATGTATCATTTGGAGCCATCATTTTGCCTGTATGTGTTTTAACTTTTAAAGAGTTGTATGCAGCACTACCATTTTAAGTAACAGTCTTAAATGTTCTATCTGGTGAACTATCTTGTATGTTTAATGTGCAGAAGAATGGGAATGCAGTATCCTATGCTCACAGCTCATCCCTGTTGAATGAGCACCACGGAGTGACGGCAGTGGGAATATGTTTATTTTAGCACGCCTGTCAGTCTCCTGCAAAAGATTACAGGTCTTCCGCTGTCTGAAGAAGATGAACAGATTTGGGTTTGTCAGGGAGAAAAGACATGGAATGCATGGTGATATCAACATTGCCAGATGGCGGCTGGAAGTAGGAAGTTGATAGGTGAAATTCAAGAGGGCAATGATGACATTTTTACTCTGGGGGATATAGGAGCAAAAAGAGACTTATATAACACCAGAGGCTTTTTTTTATTGGCTGATGTTCCTTATAAACATTATGGACCCTTTTCACAAACTGTTTCAACATTAGTTTTTAGCGTAAATCTAGCAGAGCATTTTATATTTTTAATTTTAAAAATTGGATGTGCACTTACAGTATAACTCTACAAACTAGTCAATGTTGCCTTGTGAGATATTTAGATGTTTTTATGTTGGTGAATATGGGAAAAAACTTTGCATCTTGGAACCCTTGAAATGAAAATTCTACAACACAAATTGACATTTTTCCCTCTTAACATTGTTGTTCCCTGACAAAAATCATAAAAGCCACTGAAATGACATGAACATGAGTAAATGATCACAAAAATATAATTCAAAATGTAAATTTTAATTGGTATCTAGAGGTGTGAACCTACAATGGTCTCAAGGCTTTGTTCGGTTACAATAATCATACCATCGATACGGTTCAATTCGATATCGGTGCATCACGGTGCGTCGACAATGCTTCCATGCACAATTTTATATTTTACTTCACAGCACAACAGTTTTTGTATTAAAATGTATAAATATATTTATATTTATATATTAATTGTGATACAATTTTGTCCTTTAATACAAACAGTCACATAAAAGAACTGTACCTTTAAAAACTCAAGGACATGCACAGAACAACATCAGTATTCAAAGCAACTAAACAAATGTAAATATCCTGCTCGTTTTCTCAGCATTGACGAGCGAGTCCTTACACCCCTATGATTGGTCATGTGCTTAACAGAAAGGGCTGCGATTGGCTCTAATGCTCTGGCACTGTTTACCGATGAGTGACACTGATAAACGGCACCGGCGATCACAGCTGATCCAAGATAGACACAGATGAGAAAACTCACTCTGTAGACATATACTCTTACAGAAGTAAAGTAAAGTAAAGTAAAGTAAAGTAAAGTACCTCATGCCAACAGGTCAAAGATCCACAGTGAGAGAGAGAGAGAAATGGAGTTTACTTTCATTTTCTCCATAGCAGTGAAAGAGGGCTTCTGCTGTACAGTAACTTCAGTGAAAAAAAAAAAAAAAAGACTATCCAGTGAAAGACTGTCCAGCAAACACACATGCAGTGAACTGTGCACAGTTTCTGCATTTTTAAGTAAGTTAGTTGGAGTGTTTTAATTACCTCTCTCATCATAGTAAGCTACCACAATATAGCGTATATAAATGACATCAGTACGTAATAACCGGTTATGATCTATTCCTGAATCAATACTGAATTGTCCGTGTCTGCATTGCGGTGCACCGAAGAAACAAGTAATTTTGATTGGTATCCCTTTAATAAAACCGGTTAAATAAAATCTGATAACATTTGTCAACACAGGCTCATTGTAAATACGAGCACGAATTATGTAGCCAGAGGTACGTATGGCTGCAATTTGTCTTTAAAACGAACGCTACGGGACAATATGACACTTCCGATGGCTTCTGTTTCTTTTCGTGCAACCATCTGACCGCTTACCTCCATGTGAACGGCTTTTCCTTTGTTGCCAGTTTGCTCAGTAGCTCGCCGCATACGTCAGTGGACTTTAGACGCAGAGAGGAGTGGACTGCGACAACAGGGTTTGAGTCCAGCAAAGAACGGTTCCAGAAAGCAGGTAGCAAAAAATAAAATAAACAAGTAAATAACAGGGTGAGAACGTGGTAAGATCTGAAAATGTGGTAAAAATCAGGTGATTTTCTTTTGGGCTTTTCTTTTTCTGGATTGCTTTTGAAAACACTTTTGATTAAGTTAAGGGAAGGTGGTGGGAGGGTAAGTCGGTGCTTTTGAAAACATTATCGGTTGGGTTTAGGGAAGGGGGTTAGTGGGGGGGATCGGTCGGTCAGTCAGTCAGTTGACAGCAGCCTCTAGTGGACAGCAGGCACGAATGGCACTCATGAGAGAAATTTGAGATTTGAACAAGCATACACAGCGGCCACTGGTAGATTCGCGAAAACAAAAACTGCAAAAAAACAGGGGTACTTATCCATAATGAGTCTGGGTTGAAACTTGTGGTTCAGATTCATTTATTCATTCATTCATTCATTTTCTTTTCGGTTTAGTCCCTTTATTAATCTGGAGTCACCACAGCAAAATGAACCGCCAACTTATCCAGCATATGTTTTACGCAGTGGAAGCCCTTCCAGCCGCAACTCATCTCTGGGAAACATCCAAACACACTCATTCACACTCATACACTATGGACAATTTAGCCTACCCAATTCACCTGTACCGCATATCTTTGGACTGTGGGGGAAACCGGAGCACCCGGAGGAAACCCACGCGAACGCAGGGAGAACATGCAAACTCCACTCTACCTACTGTCTATCCAAACTACCTACTGCGCCACCGCGTCGCCTGCGGTTCAGATAAAACATTCATTTTACACAGCTTGATCTGCAATATTAAAATATAGTACTCATACAACTATTTTAGATAAGTAAAAATTACAATACCCAACTATCAATTTCAAATGACAAGCACAATCTGAAATCTGCTTAATCTATTTTAATGTACCCAAATTCCATGTTCCATAGCAAACATTTGATTAAATTCACAAATTTATTACTCTGATTAATGTTTAGTTTTCTGGCAAGTAAAATGACTCTATTTTTTTTTTTAGCAGTCCATCTATGCACCTGCTATTATATTCTACAACAAACTGAAAATATGGAAAGAATTTGGCATGTCAACTACAAGCACTACAATAAACCAAATTCATTGCTACAGAGCTCATGTACTGTCAGTAATTCATTAGAAGTTGGTTGCACACTGTTCCTAATACCTTTTAAGAAAAGAAAAAACTCTGCAAAAGATGACATTGTTTGAGCTTGTTAAAACGGCAGAGATTTAATCACATTAGCATATGGCTAAAGAAGGAGAGAGAGAGAAAGAACGCGAGGGCTTTGTGGGTGAAATGCTGCGCAGTATTTGCTCAGGTGGAATAATACACATCCAAGCCGGCCACTATGTATTGATAAAACAAAGAGGATTCCAAAGAATGTGCTTTGTGAGCTCTTGAGCCTACTCGAGTATAATTGCATTTCCCAGTTGGATGGGCAGCCATTACCAACAACAGAGGTCTACGCAAAACCCTGGCCACACGTCCACAGTCACTGGGATGTGCCCGAGCTCTTAAAGCACTCAAGATGGAAATAATTGACTGCTACAGGCCAAGTATTCTCACCCAAGTAATTCCGAACATCATCTATTATGTGTTTATTGCTCAGATGTCTTCAGCTGCTGAAACAATGTCCAGCTTATGTTGAGCTCATTCTTGACGTGAGCACTCTACAGCATAGGTTATAAAGCTCCGGAAAGGAAAAAAGCATTGATAGAGCAGGTGTACATTCCTCAGAAAGAAGAGCCAAGAACCCTTCAGCGCAAAGAGGTTAAATGGTTCCTTACAAGTAAGAGAGCACATGTCATGTGTCATGCTGAAAAATGATGTATGTGGATAAGAGTATCAGGAATAACAACATCACGATTTCGGAAAGTGAACGAGACAGAATTCCATCTGCCGGCTGATAAACAGGTGCAAGGAGAGAACGTGAAAAGGAATGTGTTGGAAATGATGGAAATAACTTCTGATTATGGCAAGAGTCTCCCATAATGCTTCTAAACACTTAAGGAGTCTTCTGATTTACGGTGCAAGGTTCAGATCAAGCAGTTATATGTCAGATATCGCTGTAAAACTGTGGGGCGCTGCAATTATTTTAAAACAGTGAAGCAGAACCAGAGAACCTAACATAATTCTCTGGTTCTGCTTTACTGGTTTAAATAGTAGTTCGCCCAGAAATCTTAATTTACGCACCTTCTTATCATTCCAACACTGTAAGACTATATGTACACTGTAAAAAAAATCAGTAATTTTATGTGTTTTTTTTTCGGGCAGCTGGAGTGCCAGGAAAAAAAACGTAAAATAATGGTCGTTAAATTACAGAAATTTACCGTAAAATAACGGACATTAAATTACAGAAATTTCCTAAAATTAAAATTTCTGGTAAATTTCTGTAATTCAACTTCTGTTATTTTACAGTTAATTTCTGTAATTTAACGGCTGTTATTTTACGTTTTTTTTCCGGCACCCCGAATTTTCCCGAATTTTTAGAACAGAAAGAAAGATGTGAAAAATGTCTCAATACTATCAAATTCAATGCTCCATTCTTCTTTTGGAGGCATTTTTAATTAAGGCTATAACGTCATTCAGGATTGCAACAACAGAAATGATGGCAGAGTAAGCTTTCAAAAATGTGCTATTATTTATGCAGAAAACAGTCAAAAAGACCAGTGTTGGGTGTAATTGCTGAAGTTACAAAGTAACTAGTTACTTTAGACTATTTTTTCTACAAAAAATTTAAATGAGGGATTACTTTTCATTTTTATTTATTTTATTTAAATTACTTATAATATACTTGCCTAAATACTGTAAATAAATTCAATGGTTCTGTATTAATCAATTTAGAGAAGCAGAGTAACAAAATACAATTATATTTTGCAGAATAATTCTGTTTTTAACCTTTAAAGAAGGTTACATTTATCAAGACGACTGAACATGCTTAAGAATGAATTCAGTCAGAAATGAACAATAATATATTGTAGGGCTGGACGATTAATCGAAAAGTAATCGAAATCGACATTCAGAACCTATAATGGATCTAATTTTTTAGTTACTTTCCCTACCCTGTGTGGAGTCACGTGACAATGCTATGTTAAGGCTGAATTATGCTTATTATATTATGATTTATACTTACTATATTATTATGATATTATTGATAGTATATAGTATGTGTTTCCTTCAATTAATTTAAAATCAACTAATGCACCCTTCACTCAAAAATATCTCACTTGTAATATGTGAGCATATTTACTGTACAAAACTTTTCAGTGAACTATTAGGTCAAAAACATAAAATAAATAAATAAAATAATTGTTCATTAATCGTAATCGAGTTAAAATGTTCAATTAATCAAGATTTTGATTTTAGGCCAAATCGCCCAGCCCTAGTATATAAACAGTATACAAGTGCTATTATTTGAGTAAAGCTTCGAGGGTCCTGCTTGGATCAAATTTAAAGAATTTAGTTTATTTTTTATTGTGTATGCATGTATATTTATAGGGATTTTAAATAGTATCGTAATAGTACAATAATAGCAATTAAATTACTTGAGTAACATAGTTACTTTCAGACATGGCAAAAAAGTCATTTAAATACAATGCTAACGATGTAATAAATAATTAATTACTTTTTTGAAGACTAAAAAGACTTTCGTCAATTGGTGAAGTTTGTTTCTCGCCACTGTTGCCACTGGCTTGCTTGGTTTGGGAATTGTGGAGCTGTGCATCAATGGATTTACTCTTTAGTGTTTGGACTTTCAGCAGTGAAATTTAAACCACTGAACTGAACTAAACTGAACTTAAACTCTGAAAACTGAAATGACACAGTTTTAGTTTACTAGAACTTCTACGTTAAGCTGCTTTGATACAATCTACATTGTAAAAGTGCTATAGAAATAAAGATGAATTGAATTGAATAAACATATTTACAGAAATTTACCTCCAATGTAATCAAATGTTACAACACAAAGGATTTATCAGTGATCTTTGTCTTCAAGAAAAAAATGAATCCAGATGACAATTATTATACATGTGTTAGTCTACATGTTTTTTGGGGGAATGCACCAGGCAGATGAACAAAACCCGGAGACTTGAGAAATTAGATTAAGTGTATCCCGTTTCATCTCCTCGAAAAATCTTCCAGCACATATTTGAGAAGATGGTCAGAAGCCTTTGCAGCTGTTCATTAGAGAGTCAGGCTACAGGAAACCATTAACGATGGCTTCTTCCAGTCCTGTTAGCAGGAAAAACATCATCCCGTTTTGCATTATGTCTAATATACAGACTATATATATATACAGTATATATATATGTATACAAATATTTTTTTTCCCTTTCTGTTCACTCTGGATTTAACACATACTGTATATTATTCTCATTACCTATTGTTTACTCTCATTTACTCAATATTTTGTGTCAACATACAAAACGGAGGACCCTTAACAGAATACCAAGCATATCTAAATTCATTTTACAAAGGGACGTCTTTGTCTGTTCTATGAAAGAGTCCAAACTTAGGGGGGTCAGATACCCCAACCCTCAACCCTTTGAAAGTCTTTGTGGGGCTTTCAAGGGAAGGTCACATGATAGCTCTGCATGACTGTTTTCTAAGGGACCTCCACCTTTGGTCAAGTGCTTTGAAACCAACATGCTATTGTTATTTTACTGGCCATGACAAGGACAAAGGGCCGACTGACCGGGACACACACACTCACTGTAATGGTATATGGCTGGGAAATTCACTCATTTCTGTGCTTCTTAATGTGATCTTTGAACTGCATGACTGACCACAGTATCTTCTATGTATGACACTTATCAATATAGAACATAGCGGGTCTGTGGACAATGGACAAGCTTGGGCTTTGTATAAGAAAGGGAAAGAGCACAATGCTAAGATTTATTTCAATCGGCTTTTTAAAAATAATAATCATTAGAAGGATTTCTATATTGTGAAATGGCAGCCTTCAAAATGAGTGATTATTCTCTTGTCTTACCTGGCTAATGCAAGCAATGTTTGCTTAAGCCAGCAAAGTCTGCTCAAGGGTAATTAGAAACTCATTAGCAGGTGAAAATTGACTAAGATAAAGCATGTTTAAGATCTAATCACAGTTTTGAGTTAAAGATTCATTTGTTTTGTCCCTATTTAGCCTTTCTAGTTTGTTTTAAATCGACCTTAGGTGTGATAAATGGAAAGAAGTACAAATAAATTTTATGGGTGGTTTATTTCTTTTAATGTGCAATTATAAAATTGAAAAACTCCCAATCAAACTCTCTAAATTTCACCAACAAGTGCTTACGACATGGAGGCTTATTTATAAACACAACTTCTCCCCACATAGTTTTCTTATTTATAATAATGCCAATATCTTGTAGAAATAAGTCACTATTCTTTCACAATTGGTTTAACAACGGACTAATATTAGTTAATCAATTATTTGATAATGAAGGAACATTATTTACATTTACAGAATTTATCGCAATATACAAAATTCCTATAACATTACAGGAATTTACAATACTAATGGGGGCAATACCTGCTGGTTACATACAGTATGCTGTACAAAAGCAGTGTATGTACATCAGCGCTTTCTGTTTGTTCTCCTAGACCTGAACAGACCTGACGGTTTTATCTGGATTTAAGCCTAATAATCACAAAATTAGATCTTTAATCTTAAAAGAAAATACGTCTACAGTATACCATGTGTTGTTTGAACAATACCTTTAATAATGTAAACTGGACTCAAGTATGGTCATTACCTCAAAATGTCTTTATTACAAATAAGGCTAAAGAAAAATAGTTTAAATTAATTCACAGTTTATCCCACAAAAATATTTCTACAAAAATTGATATTGAGTTAGAATGCTGTTTTTGTGAAAGCTTTAATGAAACTATTTTACATTTATTTTGGTCTTGCCAATATACTCAACTTTTTTGGATTAATGTTGAAGCTTTTATTGCTCATAATATTTTGGTTAAAGTAACGCTCTTTAAAATATGCTGGTTTTGTTATAAACTTTATTTTATTATTATGTAAATTTCACATAAATAAATCCAAGTTTGCCAAAAGCAAACCTCTCTTCATGGTGCTAGAAAAAGAGATTCAAATGTATATAAAATGATTTCTAAGTCTAAAAATAGAAAAGCAATTAAAACAGTTAAAATGTGCTCCTCCTTTAACATTTTTGCATAAAGATATTTTTTATATGTGCATTTTCCTGTAGTAAAAGTGCATTTAATAACTCTTGTTAATAACTAAAATTAAAAAAATGTGTGTAATATATTTATTTGTAATTTAATAATTATGTGCCCTCTTCTCTGTTTTCTTTTTCTTTTTTTATTGTTTAATGTCTTCTTTTCTTATTTAATCCGTCTTGTTAAGGAATGTGACGTGATTTTGTTGTATAATAAAACTGTACTTGCTGGTTCTTTTTATTAAAGCAAAAAATTATATGATTAATAAATGCTTTACAAGATTATTCATACTTGGCTTATGCTATTAAATACAATAATTAACATTACTTAATTGACTATGGAGGCCTGGGGTGCGTTTCCCAAACAACGACGTAACTCGTGGCTGAACTATCATAGTGCGATGCATCATTTGGCAAAAGAACGATGTAGCGACGAGTGTTTCCCAAAACCCGTAGTTTCTCTGTCGCAGATCCATCGCTTGAACCATGTTAGTTATAACGAAAAACGCCCATAATGATGCTCTAAACGGGGTGGAGTAACTTCTTTAGAGAACAACCCCATCATTTCTTTGTGAAAATTATATTAATATAGTACTTTTATATAGTGTATATAATATAGTATTATATTAATTTTGGTAAAAACATGCACTCATTTTCCATATTAATTGAAATGTAAATGGCACATGTAGGGCCAATGTTTGCTTTACTAATATTATTGAGAAGTTGAACATTAAATATTCTATTCTAAAACATAAAATCATTTACAAAAGCTAACACTATTCTAAATATCATATATAAATCATATAAATAAATAAATAACGAGGCTATTTATTATAAATATATTTACTTTAATAATAATATTAATGATGATGATTATTATTATTATTATTTAGGATATTGTTTATTTATTTTTAAAAAAATTACAGTTTGACACATGCAAACCCCAGCAGAAAGTTCTAACCAACAGACCCATGTCATATACAGCAGAGAAACTTAATAAATAACCCACTATAAAATAAAAGAATTAACGTATGCTATGTTTTTTATTTTCACAAGCTTTGGAGACGCAACATAATTTCCGCTTTTAAATATACCTATAGCTTTCGCCATGAGGCAGTGTTCAAAATGATATCAATGCTTTCAAAGTGCACTGCGAAGGGAGCACAATTGTAAACATGAAGATCGCTAAAACTGAACTGTAAAAATACTTCTGAAAGCAAATTACACCTAAGAGAGATGACCTTAATGCTATTTTATTTTTAATAATTCCAACTTTGAATGTTAGAATGTTCTAAATGAATAGGGCATAGGGGGAATAAGTGGGAATAGAACACAGCCAGGAACTATGCTTCTAACTACAGCTCCAAAGGTGTAGTTTCAAGTGCTCAAGTTTGCGACGCAGTTTGCAAATGTTCGTTGGAACGATGGATTCGGGAAACAGCAAATCAAAGAACTATGTTTGTAACGACGGAACTTGCGACCTTAGTTGCCACCCCTGGAAGAGACGTGATGGTGGAGGAAATAAAAAACAGGTGGAAGAAAAAACTGAGTGATAGGAAAATATATAATTTTTTTTACGTTTTTGCGTTCTCTCACAAAGATGTTTTGCGTTCCCTCACAAAACTGTTGTTCGACAAACACTTCCTGTTCACTTCATACATGTCAACCCTCCCGGAATTTGCCAGGATTCTCCCGTATTTTACCATTCTATCCCGCTATCAACCTATCTTTAGGTATTTTCCCATATTTTTCCCTAATTTTTATTCTTGAAAGCACTTTGAAATTAATATAAAAATGTCTGCGTTCACTGCGTTCTATTCATCAAAGCTGTGCGTTGATTCTCGTTCTTCCTATGCAACCTCTGAATCAGTGAATGTATGTATAAGTGCTGACTGACGGACACGCTCCGTATGATAAACTGATCCCAGATCAGCTTCTGTACACGCATTCTGTATCAAAACATTTTTTCTTCCACCCATTTTTTCCCCACCATCACGTTCCTTCCAGGCCTTCGTAACTATTATTCTAAAGTGTTATGTGTTTTTAGAATTTTTTTAATGATTGAGAAACCTCCTAGTAAGTCACCACAAACCTTAGCAAATCAAGACATTTAAGAAATTTAATCTTTAAAACATACTTAGTTGTGATTTGTCTATCATGTGCAACATTTCCTCTGCAATTGAATAATAATTTGTTCAAATGCTTCTCTTGTGACTTGTGTTTGGATTTTGTCAACACACTTTTCTCTTATTTTGATGCTGTACACCACTGACACCAAAGCATACACGATTTTGAACATAATTTGTGTTTTGGTGCAACTCGGTGAAGTATGAATAGCTTGTTTTGGTGCACTTTCTCAAAACATTTTCTCATATGTTAGGTCTGTAGACAATGAGACAATGTGGTCTTTTGTAGTTTCTTTTTGCATTAATTGCACATGAGCCTTTACCAGATAGATTTTCAACTCCCACTGGAAACGGTAAAAAGTGGACAAGCTTAAAATGAAATCTTAATGCCAGGTGTAAACAATGCCTATATTGTCACGGGGAAGAAAACCACCAACAAACACCCATTATTAAATAATTCACACGTTCCCTCTAAAACATGCTCACACAATGGCAACAATATGACTGGTGTTGCAGATACAGTTCTCAGAACCACCCACGATGCACACAGATGACTTGATTGCATCATGAAATTCAAACTATAGAGAAAGAATGGCAAAAAAATCAACTCCAATGGCTGTGAAATTGAAGAGGGCACGAATGCTGACATCATTGTATTACTGGCGCAAGAGCAAAAACAAATAGTAGGAGGGTGGGGTGAGGTTAGGGGTTACAGCACCTTCAGTTTCAAATGTGTACCACCCAACAATGGAGCCCCTCAGGCATCCAGCACAGGTGTGACCTGGATTTGATAAAAAATCGTAACTTCTTACCCAGAGTAAATAATGCCAAAGCTGTCCAGGTGCACCTTTTGTTTGTGTGTGACTTTTGGCAGCAGGGCAACTTTCGCAAGACCAACCAGGAGAAAAAGTACAATGTATACAGAGCTGAGTGCTTTATGAGGTCATCTGATGAAAGAGATAACATAAACCACAAGGCTCAAAAACGCCCTGCCTGGATGGTGCTGATAAGAACTTAAATGACAGTAGCGTTTGTTTTGCTCCTGTTTTAGACCAAATTTGAGCCTATCGTTAAGTTAAAGCCCAATTGTACATTTTCCCCCCCAGTGAAATGCCACATCAGCAGATATAAAACAAGTTGGAACATTGAATGGAGAGTGTGGTTAAAGAAACAACACATGGAACTTTACAATAAATAAATAAATAAATAAATAAATAAATAAATAAATAAATAAATAAATAAATAAATAAATAAATAAATAAATAAATAAAAAGTACAAATCACACCACATACATGTAACTTACCTTACTTTCGTGATCAAAATATCTTTACTCAATATGTAAATCTGGGAAGATCGTCTGTTTTTCTGCACTCATTTGGGACATAAACAAAAAAAAAATAAAAAAGGCATACAATAATAATTAGTTGAATTTTCTTCCAAGATAACTCATCAAATATATTTTCCATTCACCATTAACTTGTTATAGACCTTACGTTGGCAATCCTGGGTGCTGAATTAAAAAAAAAAAAAAAAAGAGATAGGACACACCTGGCAGGCCCAAGCGTATTGTGAGGGTCCTCTGGGAACGTCTGGCTGAACCTCAAGTCAGAGGGATTTTCAACTCTCACTTCCGGAAGAGCTTTGACCAGATGCCGAAGGAGGCTGGAGACATGGAGACTGAGTGGTCCATGTTCTCTGACTCCATTGTTAACGCGGCTGTGAGGAGCTGTAGCCGTAAGGTCTGTGGTGCCTGTCGGGGCGGCAATCCACAATCCCGGTGGTGGACATCGGAAGTAAGGGATGCCGTCAAGCTGAAGAAGGAGTCCTATAGGGCTTGGTTTGCTTGCAGGACTCCGAAGGCAGCTGATGGGTATCGGCGGGCCAAGCATGCTGCAGCCCGGGCGGTTGCGGAAGCAAAAACTCGGGCCTGGGAACAGTTCGGGGAGACCATGGAGGAAGACTATCGGTCAGCCCCAAAGAGATTCTGGCAAACTGTCCGGCGCCTCAGGAGAGGAAAGCAGCTCCACATCGACACTGTTTACAGCGGAAGTGGGGAGCTGTTGACCTCGACTGGGGATGTGGAAGGAATACTTTGAGGATCTCCTTAACCCCACCGACATGTCTTTCATTGAGGAAGCAGAGACTGGAGATGCAGGGGTGGACTCACCCATCACACAAGCAGAGGTCACTGAGGTAGTTTGGAAGCTCCGCAGTGGCAAAGCAGCGGGGGTGGATGAGATTCACCCTGTGTATCTTAGGTCTCTGGATGTTGTGGGGCTGTCTTGGCTGACACTTCTCTATAGCATCGCTAGTAGGTCCGGGACAGTACCTCTAGACTGGGCAACTGGGGTGGTGGTTCCCATTTTTAAGAAGGGGGACCGGAGGGTGTGCTCCAATTATAGGGGGGTTCACACTCCTCAGCCTCCCGGGGAAAGTCTATGCCAGGGTACTCGAGAGGAGGATCCGGCCGATGGTTGAACCTAGGATCCAGGAGGAACAATGTGGTTTTCGTCCAGGCCGTGGTACACTGGACCAGCTTTATACCCTCACTAGGGTGCTCGAGGGTTCATGGGAGTATGCCCAACCAGTCCACATGTGTTTTGTGGACTTGGAAAAGGCATTCGACCGTGTCCCTCTTGGCATTTTGTGGAGGGTGCTCGGGGAGTATGGGGTCAGAGGCGCTCTGTTCATACAAGGACGAGACGGCCCTTAACAGAGTAGGAGTCTGGTTCGCATTGCCGGCAATAAGTCAGACTTGTTTCGAGTTGTTTGGATTCCGGCAGGGCTGCCCCTTGTCACCAATTCTGTTTATAATTTTATGGACAGAATTTCAAGGCGCAGCCTCGGGCTGGAGGGGGTCCGGTTCGGGGACCACAGGATTTCATCTCTGTTATTCGCAGACGATTTTGTTCTGTTGGCTTCATCGAACATAGACCTTCAGCATGCACTGGGGCGGTTTGCTGCAGAGTGTGACGCGGTTGGGATGAGAATTAGCACCTCCAAGTCCGAGGCCATGGTGTTCCACCGGAAAAAGGTGGTTTGCCATCTCCAGGTTGGAGGAAAGTCCTTACCCCAGGTGGAGGAGTTTAAGTATCTCGGGGTTTTGTTAACGAGTGAGGGAAGGATGGAATGTGAGATTGACAGGCGGATTGGTGCAGCGGCAACAGTAATGCGGTCGATGTACCGGTCCGTTGTGGTAAAGAAGGAGCTGAGCCAAAAGACAAAGCTTTTGATTTATCGGTCAATCTACATTCCTACTCTCACCTATGGTCATGAGCTTTGACCGAAAGGACAAGATCTCGGATACAAGCAGCTGAAATGAGTTTCCTTGAAGGGAGGAGCTCGGAGTAGAGCCGCTGCTCCTCCACATCGAGAGAAGTCAGCTGAGGTGGCTCGGGCATCTGTTTCGGATGCCTCCTGGACGCCTACCTAGGGAGGTGTTCCAGGCATGTCGCACTGGGAGGAGGCCTCGGGGAAGACCCAGGACACGCTGGAGGGACTATGTCTCCTGGCTGGCCTGGGAACGCCTCGGGATCCCCCCGGAGGAGCTGGAGGAAGTGTATGGGGAGAGGGAAGTCTGGAGTTCTCTCCTAAGACTGCTACCCCCGCGACCCGGGCCCGGAAAAGCGGCAGAAAATTAATGAATGAATGAATTATATATATATATATATATATATATATATATATATATATATATATATATATATATATATATATATATATATATATATATATATATATATATATATATATATATATATATATATATATATATATATATATATATATATATATATATAGTGAAGGAGAAACAGAGGGTAATGTACAGTAGTCAAATGTATACAAATACAAGCGTAGCTGTTTAGAGGTCATTTCTGGTTAATGATGTCAGAATATACCGGTATTTTGGAACGGATGTGTGAATGGTCTATTCCAAAAAAATTGCGGAATGTTCTTGCCTGTGTGAACAGCGCTTTTTTTAATTTACCGGTATAGTCAATCCGGTAATTTTCTGGATATTTACCAGTATCCCTTTGTGAAAGGCGCTAATGTTAATGTGAGAATCTGTCAGCATAATATACTGCTTACAAAACGGCAATTTATTTTTGCAAGAATTTTTCTGAAACGTGTTTTTTCCCCTCAAGTAAAGGAACAAGTTGTACTCTTTATATCAGCCTCAATTATGTGTTATAACTCTGATTTAGAGCTTTAATATAGCACTGTTTACAAAGTCAACAATTAGTGGCAACGTCTGTCAGTTGACGCTGGCTCAGCTTGCTGTGTGCTTCTCGTTTGATTGTTAAGTCACTCATTCCACTGGGGTTAGTACAAGAGGGTTAGGTAAAACACTAGTTTTGTATCTGGTTGTGACACGGTGAGTGCAGAAAAAAAAAACATTTTGTCTCCCAGTGGGCCAGAAAAAATATGACTAGAGTTTACATTCCCCTTTCATTTATTTCTTTGGTCTTAAGTTGCACTGACACAAATTTATTAGTGTTCTGTAATGCCTCCATCATTTGACCCATGAAGTAGTTACAATAAACTACTTCTCAGAAGGAGAGATCTCCAAACAAGATCTTTCATCCCAGATTTATTAAATGAAACAAGGCTGTTTTGGACAGAAGCCTCATTTATTAAAGATTTCATAACACAAGGCCATGACACATGGTTATCAGATGTAGGTTTGGGATATTGTGATAAGGCTCCAAATCCAACTGTTGCAACACAAACTGCAGGTCATGTACAATTAGCATTTAGTTGAGCGCCATGAACATGACTTATGGGCATGACTTACAGAACAAAGGCTGACAGTTTCATTTGAAACCGTTATTCTTCCAGGTCTTGTCAATACAGTGTAATAGAATCATTTTAATTCTCAGTTAGAATATACAAAATCTGGTTATTGTTGAACTGTGTCAATAAAGCGGCTTGGATGAGGAAAAAAAATCTTCAAATAAACATTAGTAATTTCGACGTGCAACAACAAAACTACTCCAGTAAACAGAATTTCATTGTATTATTTATTTATATATATGTCTTGTTTATAACTAATAAACAAATGTACAAATGTAATAACTGACCAATCACAATTATTAACACAATTGCCCGTTTTTGCTTCTTATTTAGAGCATTATTTATGGTGGCCAAGAGAGCTCAAACATGCAACAAGTCAGACCCACTAGTTTTTCTGCGATCGCTGAATCCAACGCAAAATCAACAAAAAGTCGCAAATTTTTGCGATCCTGCAAAATTGTTAATTAAATGCCAAGTAATCTCAAAAAAATTAAGTAATCTCATAAAACATCCAATTCCAAACCATATAATCAAATTATATTTATTTCAATTTATTGTTTTTTTTTTTAAGTGACCAAGAGACGTTGCATATGCAGTGCACGTGATCAATTTGAGTGTCTCTCAAAAAATGACGTCTCACCTGCACCCTCACAAATATTACATTGCATGAGAGTGGGGGAATTGTTTTTGCAGCCTGTGCAGTAAGCAGATGCAGATAAAACATGAGTAATTTACATGTGAAGTAAATGCAAAGATTAGATTAGGCATCCTGTGCCGCGAATTGGCTGTTTTGTGCATTTGACGCGCGACAGCAAAATAACAGCAAAATAAAGTGTGAGCAAACATCTGTCAAACAGAGCAGTGGAACAGACAGAACAGCAAGCAACTTACAATGACGAAGATTGGTTCAAGGATGACGGCTGCTGGACGTGACCAAATTGAAGGACATTATTTATGCTTTACATGTATAGCTGGTATTATGATGTGCGTCAAATTGATAAATGTTTTTGTTTTCCTGCAGTTAACAAAAAAAAATGCTTTGCTGCCATTGATGAGTTTTACAGCAATTTGTGTTTTAGGTGTATTTTAGGGGAAGCTCTAAAGCATGTCATGAGTAAGATACCTGATGTCAGATGCTCCGGGGAGTGAAATCTAAGAAAAACTAAGATCGTGGATAAAAATAAGAGTTGTACAACATTCCTTTGGCTTAATCCCAACCATTTTAGATCTTGTCTTGACAAGAGACCAAAATAAAGAAGCTTTATTTTCAGGACTTGTGTCATTGTTATTGTGTCAGATTGCACACCTAACATAGTAGGCTACCTAATATGGTAAATAATATATATATATATATATATATATATTTATATACTGTATATATATATATATATATATATATATATATATATATATATATATATATATATTTTTTTTTTTTTTTTTTTTTTTTTTTATTAAAAAAAATCACAAAAAAAATCGTGAAAAACTAGGGGGTCTGACAAGTTAAGAAAACACATTGTAGCGAGTGGGGCGGGGCTGAGAGCCGCGAGGGCATGTGAGGCTGGTTGTGTGATTGCTAACTGTCGTCACCTGTGCCCGCCACCTGTCTCGAGTCTTATTAAGGAGCTCTGGATCTTAAAAGGAGGAGAGAGAGCAGTGGAAGATGAGAGAGAGACCTGAACACTTGTGTTTTGTCTTGCTTTCAGTTTAGTGGGAGCTGCCACCTGTTTATTTTGGTTTTTCATTATTAAAAGTATTTAAAAATTTGTCGGTTCTCTGCCTTCTTCTAGAATGCTAAATACATGTGTCAGTGGGGTCTGCAATGTTTTGAGCTTGTCCACTTT
Source organism: Danio kyathit (assembly GCA_903798195.1). NCBI lineage: Eukaryota > Metazoa > Chordata > Actinopteri > Cypriniformes > Danionidae > Danio > Danio kyathit. Next base: position 46,271,882 of record LR812523.1, on the reverse strand, counting down.
CAAACACTATCATAGGTAGTTGAAATCATTCGGTTGGATTGCTTTAATAGTATAGACAGAGGTCAGAGATTTGTTCCATGTGAGTTGTAATGTTAAACACAGCATTAAAAAACCCCAGAGTCTTACAAAATGTCAGTGGGAAACTTGTGTAAACTCATTCTTCTCTCATTTTTTTTTTTGAAGTCTCAATGACTGTACCACTTGCCCTACAGTCTGTCTGAATGAGATGAGAACATATGTTTTATAACTTCTTGGGTCAAAAAAAAAAAAAAAAGAGTAGGAGTTTCTGATATATTTCCTTCTCCTCGCTTCCGGAAAGTACTCGCTATAGCTGGATGTGCTCATATCTGCATTGAGGAGTCTTTGATGGCACATACGGCACATGGCTCAGTTAGCCAACAGAACACATGTAAAGGTGTTTACATGCCAATATCAAGGAGATGGGCAAAAGCTGTGCCTTAACCTTGAGTTGTTTATGACCTACAGCAATAAAACAAAATGGTTTAACACTTTAACATGACCACACATGTTGCTGGCTAATTTGGCATAATAATTTTAAGAATGTGCATGCAAACACAATCTGTGAAAATTGCTGTTAGACAAATTGATTTGCTAGTGTATTTATTTAATGTACTCTAGTAAGAGTTAGAGAGCTTGGCATTCAGGGCATGGTATATATCTGTTTACTATAGTTTAAAACAAATTTAATAAGTGGGTTAAAACTTTCTGAAATTTTCTCAAGTGGACTGTGTAAATAAAAATAAAAAACTTGTAAAAAACCATATTTAGACTTTTTATAGTAAAATATCAAGGTCCAAATGTTGAGGGGGCCACTGCGGGGGCAAACCAGTGGCTACTAGTGTGCATGGTCTATTCTTTCTGTGAAAAGAAGACTGAGGTGGCAATATGGCAAGGTGCGAGAGAGAAGGGGGGTTTACCCTCCAGAGTTTGACACAGTGTGGATTGTGTTCCCATCCTCAAGGAATAGCAGAAATATTCTGGGGGAATCCCATTACGTAGCAAATGGAGTGCTGTAATAATGTACTCACAGTCATTTCCCCACTGCGGTTTGCCTCCTCCCGCTCTGCCAGGGCTCTCAGGAAGTTATCTTTTAGTTCCTTTCCTGTACTTGCCAGCTTCCTGGAAAAGACAACATTTAAACAGTTTGAGATGTCTCTTAAAAATCAAGCTTAAATGTTCATGGTTGTTTTATTCTTGCAAGCAAACACTGATGCTTACTTTATTTGATGCTTAATGATTCTAGCAGTAATCTTTTCCACTAAATAAAAGTCTTGTGATTTTATGTGTATTTGTTTTATTTACTTTAGTAAAAGTACCTTGTAAAATCACTTTTTAGAAGTGAGATAAATCACAACAGTATTTGTTCTTAGGAAATATTAAAAGATTGGGAAAAGAAATATCCTTCTGACTTAAGTTACTGTAAAATACACAAACCCACAAGTAGACTTGTAACAATGATACAGATTATGAAAATATTCAAAATATCTGGTTCCATTAAAAATATGAAATGCGCTGGCTGAAAAATGTAAATAATCTGAAGGAGTGATTTCCGACAAAATGATATCTTCATAAAAATAAATCACTCTGCCTCCACCCTAGAACTGCTGGTAATTAATCACAGTGGGAATTGCTATTGAATAAATCCTCTCTTGAATTATTATCTCAGTCATTTCAGGAAGGTTTTTTTCCTCTCACTCTCTGTGCTATTTGGCCTGTTTCCATGAAAACAAAGTTCTGGCAAACTGCAGCCTGTACACCTGACATAACACTCATTGGCATTCATCTCTCAGACGTTTCACAGTGCAGTACCAGCAATAGCGCCTTGTCATTCACCCCGAATTTGCTCAACTTTCATAATGTCTGCAGTATACCCGCAGAATCATCGGCCTGCCAGTAAACAAGTATTTGAGAACTTTTTTTCCCCTCAGGTTCGCACAGAGCAGCAGAGGGTGAAAAGGGCAGCAGAGATTACCCTCTCCTCATATCGCAGAAAGATGTAATACATGCCTCGTCAAACTCGATGCTCCTTTCAAAAAAAAGTAAATGTCAAGAAAACAGCTAACCTAAAAATCTAAATTATATGAACCTTTTCTCGCCTTCAAGATTGTTAAATACAGTTGAAGTCAAAAATTTTTTCTTTTTCAAATATTTCCCAAATTATGTTTAACAGAGCAATTTTTACAGTATGTCTTTTTCTTCTGGAGAAAGTCTTATTTGTTTTATTTTGGTAGAATAAAAGCAGTTTTTAATTAAAAAAAAAAATCCATTTTAAGGTCAAAATTATTAGCCCCTTTAAGCTATATTTTTTTTCGATAGTCTACAGAACAAACCATCGTTATACAATAATTTGCCTAGTTAACCTAATTCACCTAGTTAAGCCTTTAAATGTCACTTTAAGCTGTATAGAAAGTGTCTTGAAAAATATCTAATAAAATAGTATTTACTGTCATCATGACAAAGATAAAATAAATCAGTTATTAGAAATGAGTTATTAAAACTATTATGTTTATAAATGTGTTGAAAAGATCTGCTCTCCATTAAACAGAAATTGGGAAAAAAAAAATAAACGGGGGGCCTAATAATTCAGGGGGGCTAATAATTCTGACTTCAACTGTATGTGGATGTATCTTGTACAGTTTTCCATAGGATAAATGGACTTTTAATCTTTATAAACACATGAATATGAATAACATTTGCTCCATCAAGGGTCAGGCATTTGCACTGCCTCAAAAAACGAAAGCATAAAAAAACATCTATTTGCTATTATGTTAATTCTTGGGGCAACAAAGCATCGCAAAGTTCCCACATGTAACGTGAGCACATCACACATGTTTTGATCATCATGAGAGTGAGAGAACATTACCTGTTGAAAAGCAAGTCATTTCAGTCTGATAGATAATTGACTCAAGCACTTACTTTATTTTAAATCTTTGTAAAATTAAAGTTGTAGAACATTTTATAAGTACTTTAGTAAACACTTAACGGAATGACTTGCGTATCCCAATTGGAGCAGCTGAAACATTAGCTATTTTCAATAAACAGCTAAAGAGGCATCTTTGTGTCAGTGCTTGATATTTTATTACCAGCATCTTCTATTAAATCTATTTTCTATTTATTAAAAAATATACATACAGTTAGTGCGAGAATTCAATAAAAAAAAAAACGTTATTGTGTATCACACACAACAATACAATACAAATGCTATAAATAAATATATACAAGCAAAAATACATCAGAAAAACATTTCATTTTAAAATTCTGCTTAGAAAACCAGCAGAATAAATGTCTTTTTGTACTTGGCCTATTTTCGCTAAGTGTATCCATCTACCAGATGGAAGTAACTGAAAACATTATTTTATTTTACTTTATTTTTTACTTTATTTCTTTTCATTCATTAATTTTCTTTTTCGGCTCAGTCCCTTTATTAATCAGGGGTCGCCACAGCGGAATGAACTGCCAACTTAACCAGCATATGTTTTAAGCAGCGGATGCCTTTCCAGCTGCAATCCATCACTGGGAAACACCCATACACTCCTATTCACACACATACACTATGGACAATTTTATTTCACTCAATTCATCTATACCTGCATATCTTTGGACTGAAAATTGTATTTAATTTAATTTAATTTAATTTAATTTAATTTAATTTAATTTAATTTAATTTAATTTTATTTTATTTTATTTTATTTTATTTTATTTTATTTTATTTTGGGAAGGTGTTAATCAATAACAATAAATAAGCCTGAGTTAGCACCTAAAGGTAATTTTTATCTTTCGCCCCCTGCTAGATTTCAAAAACTGTGTTGATCTGAACTCCATATTAGTTGGTTTGAAAAGCACTGACTGTACCCAGCACCTCTCCACGGCAAGCCCAGACCCCAAAACATATCAGACCCATTTGAATTATGCAGGCAGCTGTCTTTTAAAGCAAAGAAATGGCAAGTCACATTCAGTTTTACTATTATAGACTGTGACTGAGTCTGGTGCACTTCAGCTCAACAGCACTGACTGGCAGATTTTGTGAAACGTCAAATAAAAATGCACATTTCAAAGCACTTCACAGGACGTTAACATCATACATACAAGCATGATTTTTCTTCAAGCACAGGAGCAGTAAAAACACAAATGATCTCATATTTATGCATGAGCAGGTGACCTGTAATGATACCTATTTGTTATCTGTCATTGACAGCGGCTGGGAAATCAAAAAGTTACGCACCTGTATTGGCCTGAAGACATAATAATCCTGATGAGCACCCCCCACACCCCTCCTCCCCTCAGGCCATACTCCGGTTACAGGGTGGCAGGTGGGGGGGCTTTTACAAACAGGCTGGCTGCTTAGAAAGGATTTAACAGACCATGATGCACTTGGGGCCCTGCTCTGTTTATTCTGGATGATGAAAAGAAACTGGGGGAAAAGCTCTAAGTAAATGGAACACACACATGACATTTATTTTGGTCAACTACTCGGCTGCCTGTAGTTCATAAACGTGCAGCCGGACGCCAGGCACTGTAATACTAGCACGAGAAGCCTTTGTTACAGTTCCTCGGTGAATGCGGGACCAGGGCCATAATACTGTCAGAAGTGATCTGGAGGCCATGCCAACAACTACCATGAAAAACTTGATTAAACCCAACGCTGGGTCAAATATGGGCAAACCCAACAGCTAGGCTTAAAAATGTAATTTAAATGTAATTTATTTTTTAAATATCCCTATTTTAGGTTTGTCTATCTTTTAATGTTAGGTTAATAAAGCCCAGCATTTGTAGAGTGTATTTCCTTCATATTTGCCTTCATATTTGCCCTAGTTTATGTTTGAGCAGAAATTGGATTAAAACCAAGTCAGGATCATTCTGAATACGTACCCCTAAATACATTTCTGGAGAGCGGCAAATACGTCCCAGGAGGTATGTTGTTTTTTGCAGTTTTTGTTTTTCCACCAGAGGCCGCTGTGTATGCTTTTTGAGATCTCAACTTTCTCTTGTGAGTGCCATTCGCGCCCGCTCTTCTTGCATAAATCTACCAGAGGTCGTTGTCAAATGACGCACACTCCTTCTTCCCTAAACCCAACCGATAGTGTTATCTAAAGCAGCAATTGACCAATTGACCGGCGCCCACTTCCCTAAACACAACTGACAATGTTTACAAAAGCAATCCAGAAAAAGAAATGCCCTTGTGGCAGCCTGATTTTTTTTTTTTTTTTTACCACATTTTCAGATTTTACCACATTCTCACCCTGGTTTTTACTTGTTTATTTTATTTTTTGTCTTTTATGGAGTCAATCTAAGGCCATATTTATACTTGCAAAATAAAAGAAAGTTTTGTAAACAAAAATAAAGTATTGAGAAAAAAAGAAATAAACAAAAAAGAAAAAAACAGCAGCACAAACAGCTTCACAAACTCACGGTTGACTAAAAAGCATTACAAGTCACTGGACGGGTTTTGTAATAATGTTATAAAAAATGTTTTTGAAATTGCAAATAGTTTTTTTTAGCACTGCTTGATTTTTATTTGCAGTTCTTTTTTTGTTTGCTAATTTCATTTTTTCCCCTCAACTTTTCCCTTTGCAGTTCTTTATTTTTGTTAGCAAAATACATTTTTATTTCTCAAAAATAAATTTTTGCTTTGCGATTTTTGGAGATTTGCATTTATTTATTTATTTTTTGCTCAATATTTTATTTTTTTTGTTTGCAAAACTTTTTAAAAAATAAAAAAACTATTTTATTTTGCAAGTATAAATATGGTCCTAGAATGACTCCATAGTGTTTGTTTTACCTGCTTTCTGGTCAACTCCGCTCCACGTCACAAGTCCGCTGACATACGTAGTGAGCCACTGGACAAACTGGTAACAGCTGGAAAGCCGTCCTTATGGAGGTAAGCGGTCAGCTGGTAAGCGCGTAGATGAATGGCATCATATCGCCCCATAGCATTCATTTTAAAAATGAAATGCATACATGCGTACTTCTGGCTACAAATTTCGTGATCTCCAGAAATAAATTTAGGGGTACATTTTCAAAATGAGCCTATGTTGATTATAACAACCCTTAGACCCTTAAAGTTGTTTAGAGAATGGAAAGCTTTAAATCTTTTAGCTGAAACATTAAAGTGATTTACCTGCTCATTCTTCACACAACTGCACACTATTTGAATCTCATTTCCTTTTTAGACTGCAGCATAGATTGAAAATGTTCAATAGACACGATTACGTGACCACCCAAGTGAGTTCTTGTCAAAATAATGGTCTGGTATCAACAAGCAGAAGTGTTAAAAAATATGCCCAGCCTGTTTGAGTACATCTCAGGAATAACTTCATTGGCTATCTATTTAAAGAATGCAATCCGCAAGGTTGTCCAAGTTTTCACGCATCCATTCCTCAACACATATGGATGATGTTACCTACCAAGTATATGCTAACATGTCACCTTGCATCAACAATCCGGGCTGTGTTGAATTAGGAGGACAATGGTTGGAATAGCAGTACCATGAGCAAGTGTAATAATAATGCAAACAGAATGCTTCATCTGTGATTGACAGCAATAAGAGAGTATTCGTGTGGACTCTCATTTTATAAGAAGTAATGGGAAGAAATTTGGAGCACTTCAGGGTGTAACTCGAGCCAAACTGATCTCATTGTTCACTTCAGACTGATGTCCTAGCAGAAGTATTTCAGATTATTCCTGCGTCATTTAGCGAACGGCTATAAAAAGGACTGTTAAATTTTACAGCAACAATTATAGGCCTAAAAGGACATGTCCATCATCTAATGTCTATGTTATTCTATTAGAACTTCATGCATTCACACACATATAAAGATATAGCAGTGTTGACTTCAGTTTTGATATTAGTTTATGCATTAGGTATGATGAACTAACAATAATATGTTGATGTTTATTCGTTTAATTTAATGTTTAAATAAACTTTTGTTCACATTTTTTTAGTTCTTTAAGCAAAACTGAAAGAAATTGTAATTACAATAAAAATGTTGTTCATTGTTAGCTCATGACAGAAGAACAGTATGTTTTCTCTGCTAGAAGTCTCTTATTCAAAACTATAAGTGCTTGAAGATGTTGTAAAGGCGTATGGAATCATGGGAGTTGTCACATTCACCTCCACTGTATGGTTTTTACATTTCACAGATCACATGATGAGAGCAGGGATGGTGGAAAATGTGTTACGTAATAGATCCTGTATTGTCTTGTAAAATGTGTGGTCAGTATGTGTCCAAAATGTCCCCACAAGTATAGAAATACCACTAAACGATGACCTTGTGAAAACAGCTCATAAATCACAGAGATTTAAGAGATTTAAGTATTTTGAAAATGTAAAAATTTAGATTGGGTTGGGTTTAGGTTTTTTTATGCAAAGTTGTGATTGCTTATATCTTTCAATGCTTGTATATCTCTGATGCTATCAATTTTTATTTAGAAATTGTCTCAACAAAAATATAGAGTATTCCCTAGTGTTGTCACAATACCAAAATTTGACTTGATACGACACCTAAATTAATTATCACGATACCAATACTAAACCGATACTACACCATATTTCTTTTCTTTAAAAATATTATTTATTAATAAACACTCAGCAGGGCTCGAAATTAACTTTTTTACTTGGTAGCACCGGTGCTCCCAACTTCAAAAATTTAGGAGCACCAGAAAAAATTTAAGAGCACCAGAAATAATTTAGGAGCACCCACCAAAAATGAATGAGCACCACTGCAAATTGTATATTAAGAGATTTATTGTATTTGAAAACAACATCAATCAGGACTAACAAAAACCAGAAACAACTATCTAACTAATGCTGTGATGACTTATTCATTTTGGAATTATTGCACAGATATCAATGTCTAATAATTATAAAATATTATTAATGATGACGATGATGTCAATGATACTTACAATGAATAACATTTCTCATTATCATGTTGCCCTGAATGTGCTTGAATGCGAGTTATGTACTGTAAAAGGTCCTGCTGTTACTTTATGAAAAATAAATTTATGGTTTGCATCAAACAAAAATGAATATTTATTTTGCACTATTGTTTTTATATGCATGTCAATTTAATAAATAATATTTCTGCTACAAAACAAACATAAGATAATAAATCATTCAATCCAATGCTGAAAGCTGCAAAGCAGTCATCAGTAAATAGAAAAATAATATACATACAAAGAAAGAATGGACCAAAGAAAGTAAGAAAAGTCTCACTTCTACCACTCTTTAAAAGTTTTGGTTTCAGTTTGTGTCATTTTAAATGCTCGGTCTCATTATGCGGTGATTTTAATTTGTCTGTGTTTGTGGAAAAGCAGGCGAGTCAGCCGACCCAATATATGAGCGGGGCAGAACAGGTTTCTCGTGATGACCACCGGCGCAAATACCGTTCTTTGTTATGAGCCGCAGATTCAGTTTAAACTTAGTAAAGGTGAGCTTCTTTGGCGATGATATGTACAGTGTTACATTTAGCGAACATTTAGCGCAGTGAATGCAACGCATCAAGATTCGGGCACCTTCTCCAAAAACCCTCGATTGATCTCGGCTGGCGACCTTATAAGCTTCCTGTTATCTGACAGCGGAAAGCCTTGCGTGATTGATAGCTAATATGAACCAATATAGCGGCAGGGAAGTCCGATTCAGCACGTTTTTTGAAAAAATCGAAACAAGTTGCACTACAACCATTACATGCAGTCGCATAAATGCTCCCAAATATATTTTTGAGGTTGCATAGATTACATTTCGGACGCATATGCAACCAAAATGGTCGCAATTTCGAGCCCTGCTCAGTATGTTTTCATCCACCTATTTTTCTGGGCATTTTGGGCATGCGCATATAAAATCAGCTGATGGAAATGCCAAGGTGCGCATAAATTTTGAAAATGCGCATAAAAAACATGTGCGCCTAACTGAGTAGGATAAACTTTTTATTCGATAAGAAAAGATGTGCATAAACTACGATGGAAACACTTTTACAGCACAAATTCCAGTGTGAACATTAAAAAAAGTCATGTAATCTTGTTATAAGAGATCATGTGATTATACAAAGGTCTGTGAATGGACAAACCAACAGGCTGAGCACATTGTAAAACATCTGAAATGTTGTTTTGGTCATTCTAAAACACCTTAAACATAGTGCTATTATATTATTAATGACGGTTATTATTGTCAGTGTTGTCTTCTGAGATGCAAGTCATTTATTAAATAAAGAAAAGATTGACGCAGCTTCTCCTACTTTACTAATATACTGTTGATATTTGGCGCCAGTTAATCAGGAAGTGACGATTTTGTTCTCTTTGACTCGTTGGATGGAAACACTGCTTTATTCGCACGTCTTTTATGCAATGTTCCAGGTTTGCGCATAAAATTAATCAGCATTTTTGGATGGAAACATAGCTAGTGTTTGCTGTCAGCTGAAACAAAGTGGGGGTGTCGGTGTGCCGTTGAATCAACACACTGCCCCTATTGATAAGCAATTGGAGCTACAGCTGTCGCTCAATAGTACTGGTACTAAAAAATAGCAGAATACCTACTATTTACCTACTATGGATTTCTATCATGCAGCACTGTTGCCTGACAGCAAATAGGTCGCTAGTTCAAATCCTGGCAGGGCTAGTTGGCATTTCTGTGTGGAGTTTGCATGTTCTCCCTGTGTTTGCATGGGTTTCATCCCGGTGCTCTGGTTTCCCCCAGAGTCCAAAGACATGCACTATAGATGAATTTAGTAAACATTAAACAAAAATTGCCCATAGTGTGTGTGTGTGTACATGCTTTTGTGACATATCAGGACAAAAATCTGTATAATGACATGGGTATGACAAAAAGGAGGTGAATTACGAGGACATTGCTGATGTCCTCATTTCTCAAAAAGCTTATAAATCACACAGAATGAGTTTATTTCAAAGAGTAAAGCTGCACACAGTCTCCTGTGATGGTTGGGTTTAGGGGTAGGGTGGGGTGGGGTGAGGGCAATACAATATACGGTTTGAACAGTATAAAATGAATGGAAACCTATGTAATGTACCCACTTTTCACAAAAACAAACATGTGTGTTTAAGGTGTGTGTGAGAATGAGTGCGTATGGGCGTTTCCCAGTACTGGGTTGTGGCTGGAAGGGCATCCGCTGTGTAAAACATATTCTGGAATAATTGGCGGTTCAATACGCTGTGGCGACCTCTGAAATAGAGACTAAAGCCGAAGGAAAATGAATGAATGAATTATGTCAATCATTTCCGGTTCCCAACATTCTTCAAAATATCTTCTTTTGTGTTATTCAGCTCTATTTTCACTCTTGAAAGACTAGAGATTTCGACAGCTTTAGTACTTAAGATGAAAAGATACTTGCAGCTGTGTAATATTTGGACTGAATGTGACTGTCAAACAGATGTGTCTCAATAACATTTCTGCATAGCTAATTGGAAAGTACACAGATAAACTTTTGTCAGATGCCAGGCATAATTAAAACATTTCTGAGAAAACAAATTACATCCAACGAAATTTACCACACTGGGTTCCTTACATCCGCTTACTTTTAATATTCATATTGAAGTAGAATGTGTGGTTGTGACAGAGACAGAGCTTGAGTCTTAGCATCATTCATTCATTCATTCATTTTCTTGTCGGCTTTGTCCCTTGCGGGGTCGCCACAGCGGAATGAACCGCCAACTTATCCAGCACGATTTTACGCAGCGGATGCCCTTCCAGCCGCAACCCATCTCTGGGAACTTTCCACACACACATTCACACTCATACACTATGGACAATTTAGCTTACCCAATTCACCTGTACTGCATGTCTTTGGACTGTGGGGGAAACCGGAGCACCCGGAGGAAACCCACGCGAACCCAGGGAGAACATGCAAACTCCACACAGAAACGCCAACTGACCCAGCCCAGCCGAGGTTCGAACCTGCGACCCAGCGACGTTCTTGCTGTGAGGCAACAGCACTACCTACTGCGCCACTGGGTTGCCCAGTCTTAGCATCAACACAATAAAAAAAAATGCTGGGTTCCACACAATTGATTTGTGTCGAGACAAATTAAATTAACTTACTAATTTTTGCAAAATTAAATGAAAAAAACAAAAACAATTAACAAACAGCAAACAAATTTATTTTTAGTGTAATTGTGTTTCCAACTACATCTGAACAGTGCAGATTTATGCACAAAATAATGTGAAATAATTCTGCTTACTCAAATAGAAGATAACATGTCTTTATATTGAGCATAGATGGACTGCCAGAATTTTGTCTTTGGGGGAGAATGGTTTCTTTTGGCTTCAGCAGCTGAAACGCACAGTCGCAAAGAAACCAAGCCCCCCATTTTTATTGGACTATGATAAATGGCCCTTAGAGAGCAAGCCTAAGTGCCCTTGAAATATGGTGTTGATGCACACAGAGGGTTTGGTTATTTACATTCAATTTAAGGGTGTTTCGGACATAAGGCATGACACTCAGCTGGTCGACATCAAGTCAAAGACAGGGTGCAATGTGTGTCAAATGTGTGCATGTGTTTCCGCACAGGAGTGAGAAAGGTATGTTCATTGTGGTGCATTTGTTCTGCCGAAGCATCAAAAAGTTATGTATATCATAACCAAATGGCTGTTTTTGACTGCAAAGCATTCATAAGCCAGTGTGTGTGTGTGTGTGTGTGTGTGTGTGTGTTAATGAATACGTGTGAGTTGGTCAACTTGAAATCGTGACCACAAAAAAGGGGAATCATTTGGACTAGCCAAGCGCCCACAGAAGTAATTAATCACAGTGAAGGATAATAAAAGAGATTCTTTCCCAAAATGGAGCACAGATGGCCTTTATTCTTGATATATAGCTCTCAAGTGTAACTGTGTCAATAACAAGGCAAGTTAAGGAGAAGAAAAGCACATATAACAACTTTATCATCACTGTGAAAGAGTCCAAAAACAATGAAACGACAAGAGAATCTGCAAGTCCTCATAAGTTTTTAGACACAAATTTGCTGAATACAGAGATTTAGTTCATAACTGCAAATTGAAAGGTTCCTTGTGTAAGCGGACTCTAAAAGTCTATGTTACGGTTTAATACCCGTATCCAACCCCCGTCACGAAATTTATTAGCCCCGTCAAAAGCCCTTAGCTCAAACGTATGGCATTCCAGATGTTTTGAGTTTCAAAACCCGTTTTGAACCAAAAAAATCAACAATGTTGTTTTCACACTTAGAACTGAGAGGTTTTACTTCTTTCGTACAATGCCACTTTTTAGTTTAAAGTTATAAAGGCTCTCAACACATTTTGTACATGTAAATGTTGAGGACAGAGACTGTATTTGAGTTCCTGAAAAAAAATGCTCTATCTCCAGTGTGATTGATGTGATTATATTAGTCAGTCCCGTTTCATTTAAATACAAATATTTCTCTGCCTTGACCCCTAAAGATGTTTTATTGTTAACATTGTAGGCTTTGCACAGATTTTTGGGTGAGCTCTTATCAGATAAGTGATGTTTGAGAAGGCACTTCTCAAACACATTACCATACCACTAAGCCCAAAGGGATTAGGCAAATAACCCAAATCCATACCTTAGCACCTCGTAATCCTGTAAGATTGTATGATAACACAATTCTCTGAATATCTTCTCAGAAATTAACTTTAGATAGCATGCTGCCATTTTAACTTTAGATAACACACTGGCAAATCGCAGACTGATGCAGATATTTACATATAACAGTATGTTTCGTGAAAGTAAGACTAATAATTTACCCAAAATTAAACAAACCAAATCAAAACCAAATCTAGAGGCCAAATTGTTAAATGTGAAAATAACATGTTTTTTTCTGGAAGGTTTTACTGTATTTGATCCCAGTAAAAATGTTGACTTTAAAGTTGACTTAAAAACAGATATACATATCAGTATTACAAAATCTTTGTTTATTAATATAAAAAACTAGAAATATATACAAACAGTAGAAAATAAGTAAAACAAAGAAACACTGTGCAAAAAACACAATTTACTATTCCAAAGATATTGTCATAAATATTATATAATATGTTTCAGTCAACTTTTATTTATTAGATGATATTACGTAAAACTTCTATAAACAGAATCATGTCAATCGGTACATTTACATGTACACCAATAATCTGATTTTAATACGATTAAGACAATACTCTAATTAAGAGTCTTCCATTTAAACAGCGATATTTGATTAATTTAATCCGATTAAGGTCATAATCAAACTAAACAGAAATTAAATTAAGACATGTGGAGACATTAGTCGCAGTATTGAAGTGCAGTACAGACATGTAAACACCTTAATCAAACTATTACCGTCGTGTTGGATTTTCGCTGCAATTTGCAACGGGATAATCTATACACACAGCTGTTTTGACACTATTTTCTGCACTTACTGAGTCAGTGAAGTACCACAGGCACCTGCATCGCAAAATGCTGAGATTTTCCCCTCATTTCCCCCATGTGGTATCCAATTCCAATAAAACTACACTCTTCCAGCAGTTCATACTCGCATCCAATATCTCGTTTGTCATGGGGGGCATGCATGAAATGTTCCTGAAAGTGCCAAACTGCAGATAAAGTCAACAAATTAAAAATGAAACACCCGAAATTACATGAAACTTCAGAGGAAACGTGGATAGCGTGCTGACGCAATAACGTTAATCGAATTATGTGCTATAACATGTAAAACGGAATCATGAAAGGAATATTTTAAAAAAAACAACTCATGTAAACACCTTATTTATATTTCTGTCTAATTCAGATTAAGGCAAATAATTCGATTACTGAAGTCCATGTAAACTTAGTCAATGACACTGATGATGAGATGATAAATAAATAAGGTCACACATTATTTTAATGGTCCGTTTGTTGAATTAAGTTACATTGCATCTACATGCCAACTAATTCTCATTAGATTATAAGTAGACTGTTAGGTTGGGGTTAAGGTTGTGGTTAGGGTTAGGGTTAGTATAAGTTGACATGTACTTGCAAAGTTTCTTATAGTCAGTTAAATGTCTGTTGAAGGAGCAGTATCAGCAGATATTAAGCAGACTGATTAATACTGAAATGGACTATCAAACCCAAATGTTATAATTACAAGCAATTCTATTTAATTCCTTCAGTACTACTCATGTATCTTTTACATTTTCACTGATTGTCACATTTTTAATAATTAAAAAATCTGAAAAAGGAAAACAAGCTCTTTGAAATTCCTGTTGCTCAACGAGGGAGTTAAACGTTTTGAACAAACAAAAAACTGAGGAGAAAACCAAACCAAAAACAATCTGTACTAAAGTTAGTTGAACAGAAATGAAAACAACTGAACTGACAGCCATTGATACATTCATTAAGATTTTCTGTTTTGTTTTAATCACCACCGAGCAGACAGATCCTGCAAAGATGATTTATGTTTGAGCAGCCTGGTCCCACAAAAAGACAAAGAGAAGTACAGTATAAAGAAGCCTTTTCCAACTCTCACACTGCAATAATATGGTGCAGGCTGTCTTTGTTTTCACCCCCTCAGTGTTCAAATAAACTCTAATATGAAGGAGGAATGTAACCTATACCTCTCTATTGCTGATGCCCACAATGGAACTCTTAGAGGAATTGCATAGTGGTGAAAGTGCAGGAGCAGCATATATTCGAGAGCTGGAAGCCCACTTCATCTTCAGCGTAAGCGAGGGACTGCTGCTAGGTCACGGGGGCCGAGGCCCCAATGTAAACACAGGTGTTGAGGAGGAAAGTAAAAGGGGTTACCCCAATCCAGTAGCTAGGGAAACAGCAAAAGTCACGCTTGGAGAGTGAGAACTACCCCCGCAATTGCTGCCAAATGGAACATTCCCCATCAATCTGACATGACTCTTTATTAGGCCTCATTTGAGAGAATTAATGTGGCCTCTGCCTTCACACAGCAATTGCCGTAGCTCGTGATCAGGTGCAGCAAGACGTGAAACTTGGGTGTTTTTGAATAATTTGGATGGTGTTTATCATTCATCTTCTTACGTGTTTCACTGTTTATCTTGGTCAGTGGACAGAATTAATGTGCTGTAATGACTCGGAGGTAAAATTGAGGAAAAATGGCTTCTTCAGCATTTGGAAAGCATATCCATACCTTGACGAATCCAAGGAAAGTGAAGTTATGTGTATTTATTATAATCAGTCAAACTCTGTTACACAATTTAAGGAAAGCGATGCAATATTTAGTTATTGTTTGAGATGTGTTAACTTGCTATGCCATATTTATTACTGTCTTCTACACAAAAATAATAAAGAATATTTTTATATATAGTCAAGCCCAGAATTATTCATACTCCTGGCAAATTCTGACTTAAAGCTACTTAAAGAAAAAAAAAAAAGATGCCTCTTGTACATCATCTTATTGCCTTTTTTGTGAGAAGCCTGTGTCATTTCATGTCAAAAAAACAAAACAAAAAAACTTGTTGGTTGAATAAAAAAAAAACTTTGAGTCAGAAATTGCCAGGGGAATGAATAATTTAGGGCTTGAGTGTATACAATTTTCTGACAGGTATACCCTCGCCATTTTATTAGGTATACCTGTAGAACTGCTCGTTAACACAAATTTTGAATCTGCCAATCACATGGCAGTAACTCAATGCATTTAGGCATGTAGACATGGTCAACACGATCTGCTGCAGTTCAAACCGAGCATCAGAATGAAGAAGAAAGGTGATTTAAGTGACTTTGAACATGGTATGGTTGTTGGTGTCAGACGGGCTGGTTTGAGTATTTCAGAAACTGCTGATCTACTGTGATTTTCATGCACAAAAAGAAAATATTCAGTGAGCGGCAGTTCTGTGGGCGCAAATGCTTTGTTGATGCCAGAGGTCAAAGGAGAATGGCCAGACTGGTTCGAGCTGATAGAAAAGCAACAGTAACTCAAATAACCACTCGTTTGCAGAAGAGCATCTTTGAATGCACAACACGTCAATCCTTGAGACGGATGGGCTACAGCAGCAGAAGACCATACCGGTGCCACTCCTGTCAGCTAAGAACAAGAAACTGAGGCTACAATTCACACAGGCTCACCAAAATTGGACAATAGAAGATTGAAAAATTGTTGCCTGGTCTGATGAGTCTTGATTTCTGCTATGACATTCGGATAGTAGGGTCAGAATTTGGCATCAACAACATGAAAGCATGGATCCATCCTGCCTGTATCAACAGTTCAGGTTGGTGTTGGTGGTGTAATGGTGTGGGAGATATTTTCTTGGCACACTTTGGGCCCATAACTACAAATTGAGCATCGTGTCAACGCCACAGCCTACCTGAGTATTGTTGCTGACCATGCCCATCCCTTTATGACCACAGTGTACCCATCTTCTGATGGCTACTTCCAGCAGGATAACGCGCCCTGTCATAAAGCGTGAATCATCTCAGACTGGTTTCTTGAACATGACAATGAGTTCACTGTACTCAAATGGCCTCAACAGTCACCAGAACTCAATTCAATAGACCACCTTTGGGATGTGGTGGAACGGGAGATTTGCATCATGGATGTGCAGCCGACAAATATGCAGCAACTGCGTGATGCTATCATGTCAATATGGACCAAACTCTATGCCAAGAAGGATTAAGGCAGTTCTGAAGCCAAAAGGGGATCCAACCCGATACTAGTTAGGTGTACCCAATAAAGTGGCCAGTGAATGTATATGTTGGTGAATATTTTTCCCCCCATTCTATATAGAATAATTTATTTGCTCTAATAGGTACAAACACTTTATGAAAAAGTATTTAGTGATTCATTTATAATTCTTCATATTACTTTTATGCTACACTTTATTACCCTCAATATTTTTTTTTTATACTATATACAACATAATTTTTTTGTTGTCACAATATCATTATACTGAATAAGTAACTAATCAAGAATGTATGCAATTTCATGTGATCATGAAGACTTTACTTTGTGAGTCTTGGAGAGACTGATTCAGCTATGCCCTCTGATATCTTTCTCTCTCGCTCTTGCATGAAAGCACAAGGTAAACAACAATATTCAGAGGGAGCTGCTTGTTTTGGACAGATGACCACTGCCATGAATGAGCCCAAGTTCCTAATAAGCTTTCCTACCTCAAACAGATTGAGGGGGGAAAACTATATTTTCTGGTATAAAAATCTCTCGTATCGTTCTCGTATTGCACTGCTCAACATCAATGGGAGTCAAGTAAGAAATTAGCAAATAAAGTGTTGAATATGGCACCAAGATATTTGTCTGCCCTTCAGCTTACTAAATCAATTTTGTTCATTTCAACGTTCTATCTTTTTAAAAAAAGAATGTGCTTGCCATGCTCATACACTGTTAAAGACCACTGGGACTATGGCTGGCCAGCAAAATAAGAAGCTTTTTATCGACCACAGGACACAAAGCTTTCCCAGTGGTGCTCTCTCAGCTATGCACTGACCAACACTACGAATAATGATTTATCTCTTAGCTGCTCTTGAGCTCAGTTTTACTATCTGTTTGTACAGCTGACAGGACAGGCAGGCCTTAACGCTTGGAATATAATAAAAGAGATTCAATACTGAGCATTGTAAACTTCTGGTCATCATGTGCTAAATAAGTTTGAGCTGTACTATATGTAAATCTTCAACCAAGACTAAGACACATCAAGAACAAGAGATGTTGTGTTGAGAATTTGGACTTAAAATCTTGCTCAATAAAGAAACAGTATATTCTTTACTGGCCTGGCAGATGGCAGCTTTCAATATAGTGATTTCTAAAAATCAGCAGGTACAGTTCGTGAAATATTTTTCCTGAGGGCACTTGGAGAAAAAGAATCTTATGGAAAATATTATTTTGGGCTGTCGAACGTCAAAGGAAATTCCACCCAGCATGACAATTTACTTAGCTCATTTTTTTAAAGAAATTCTCTGTCACCTCTGATTATATTGAGTCAAATGTATCAGTTACACACACTATACATTCAGTTTTATAGAGGCCTCTCATTGTTAACCGCTGACGGTTGTGGTAGAGGCAGGTCTGTGAATGAAACATGCAGTGTCTTTAAATTACACTCAGTATATATTTAATATTATTGGGGGTCTGTCAAAAGTTAGATTTTAACCCTTGCTGTCAAGACAGATTGAACGATAAAAAGACTAATTTGATTCGTCATAACATAACTAATAATTTTACGGATTAATATCTGACCCAAGCTGAACAGGTTTCATCAAGTTAAGCCAAGTTTCCTGTTAAAACTTGTAAATGTCAAACACTAGCATAATGTTGGTAAAGTATATCCTCTGCACGCAAGGGAAAAGGAAAAGTGTAGGAAAATGTATTTCAGGGACATCTAAATATGTTCGTGTTGCATGGAATGAGTCGTTTCATCTCACTCTGACATTCAGCAGGATTCCTCCATCACAAGCACTGTGGTCCATTAGATTAATCTGCTTTGCACATGTTAGGCTTGTGGTTCTAACCTCATCAGTCTGCAAGACCTTCTAATCATACAGCATGCAGAAGTGGCTATTAACCACAGACAGACTAAGAAAACATAAGGACTGTATCTTACAAAATGTTCTGACCAGTTGGAATTGAGCTGTCTTCCTTATGTCTTTTGATGCATTTAGTAATTGTCCGCAGTCTTTCTGTCAATCTTAATTCTAGCAGCTGCTACAGATAGAGAAGCATCAAAAGGTGAAATACTTGTAAAGCCAGACTCTCTACAAGTGTTTTAGGCCGATTTATCATTAATTTTCCTCTCCCAAGGATCTGACAAAACAAAACAAAAATCTTTTTCAGGACCTTGGTTTGTTCTGGTGTTCAACACAGAATATCTTGTGAGGTGTTTACCGACAGGATCTTGCACCTCTAGATCAGTTCTCTTACAAATTGGGAGCCACGTGATCATTTCCAACATGTTTGATATTTTACAATATTAAGTTGATCAAATGCATGCAAATTTTTTAAGCCAGATGAAACATTCTGGTAAAAGGATTGTGTGACTTTATCTTTAATTTCATGAGATTCTTTTAACAGCACTGATAGTGATATGCATAATCAGAATATACATAGTCAATAGCGCTGGGAAAATGATCGAATTTAAATCGCAAACATGATTGAGCAAAGCTGTCATGCACATCTTGTCATGGAACCACAATGTGATCTGTAGTAAATCTGCCCGGAAGGCCAGAGGGCGCTCTCGCAGAAACTCCAAATTACCATAAAGAAACCCAGGAAATTCCCATAGCGTTGCACTATAACTGGAGTATTTAACTACTTTCATTAATTCAACGTGACTGATAAACACACAAATATGGAATTTTCTTACACAGGAATTTATTTCAAACAGTCGACTGAAGTTCATGTAGTTGTGCTTCATCTGAATGAAGGTGCTGAAAGTTAAGTAAAACCAGCTTTACTGACAAAATGTGCATTAATCTGACCTTAGATTAATCTCTCAGCCCTACTCAGTGAAATAATCCTAAACACTCATTTGTTCTATCCAAAAAATAGATGTAAAACGTAAGCTCTGTGAGAGGAAGCAGCTGAGCACTCATCACTGAATGTTTTCACGGCTTAGTCCCTTATTTATCAGGGCTCGCCACAGCGGAATAAACCACCAACTATTCCAGCATATGTTTTACGCAGTGGATGCTTTTTCAGCCACAACCCAGTACTGGGAAACAATCATACACTCTCATATTCACACACGCACCCATACACTACTGCCAATGTAGTTAATCCAATTCACCTATAGTGCATGTCTTTGGACTGTCGAGGAAACTGGACCACCTGGAAGAAACCAGGAAGAACATGCAAACTCCATGCAGAAATGCCAACTGGCCCAGCCAGGACTCAAACCAGCGACCTTCTCACTGTGAGACGACAGTGCAAACCACTGAGCCACCATGCCGCCCAAATACTGTTACACTGTGTAAAAAAATTAAATGTTCATATTTTAAAGATTTAAACAATATGAACAAATTGAGGTGAAACAAAGTTAGTGTTACACTATACTATGTTCCACAAATATCATCACATGGTTTATTTATGGTTTCTTCATAATTGAAAAAAAAAAAAATCTGCAAATTTGCAGATGCGATTTCAGGTGACAGTAGGCAGATCTGATAGCCACAGCAGCATAAATCATCTAGATTAAAGTTATTCCACCACTGACATCATTTTTTTAAGTCATTATGTTAAGGTCAAAACTTTACATAGTGCTGCTTTAATATTGTAAAGCTGCTTGCTTTAAAGGAATCACTGCATAAGGTGCTATATTATTATTACAGAGCTTATACAAATATCCACATTGCTTTCTTAATTGCTGCTTACTTAACACTGTAATTTTAGATATATGCCTTTGCAGGGCTTTACAATGCAACTGCATTTGTGAATAAAAATACTGTGTAAATGTAAAAAAAACTAGTGCTTGTGAATCATTATACAGTATAAAAACTCCAAGCCTCAAATAAACCAACACTTACTTATTGCAGCGTAATATACAGTGCTTAACTGTGACGTATTGCCACTTTCCAGTCTTGTGAGCAAAAAAAAAAAAAAAAAAAAAGCTGCAGTTTTTTTTTTTTTTAAATATAAAAATATTTAGCTCTGTAAAGTTAGTAGTAGGTTTGATATTTGCTGGTCATTTACCTGAGCTGCCAGTCACATCTATAAAAAAAGTAAAAACAATGTTAAATAAGTTATTTTTTTAGAAGGCTATATTGAATGCCTAATGGTCAGTCTGGCTTACTGAATATCTGTTTTTTCCAATAACTGCATTTATGTGTAATTGAGAAAACAACATGCAGATATTTACTTTGTTTTTTCATATTCTAAAGATTTGTAGTTCATTCCTATTGGCCTACTGATGATATTTAATACAATTATTTCAGACAAATATTGGTCTAATTTACCTTTTCCAATGGGGAAATGACTAGGAATATGGTCAAACTACATGCTACAACAAGACTGTTTATGACTATACAGAAAAATTAAAAATAATAATTCAAGTAAATATCATTTAAGAACATCAATCGGCACAGAGAACGCTCTGGTTACTAAAGTAACCCTCGTTCCCCGAGGGGGGGAACGGAAATGCTATGTGGAAAAACTTCCACTATGGGGATTTCGTCAGAATCCAATCATCTGAAAGAGTATAAAAACGGGCCAATGAAATGCCAATGAGTTGGCGGCGTCAGCGTGCACAGCTGTCTTGAATGACAATCAGCCTGGCATAAAAGGCCAGCATGTGCTCAGCAACGACATCCTTTTCTAGCTGAAGAGGCTTTCACACTCAACAGCTAAGGGACAATCGTTGTGGCGAAGGAACATAGCATTTCCGTTCCCCCCCTCGGGGAACGAGGGTTACTTTAGTAACCAGAGCGTTCCCCTTCGGAAGGGGAACTTCAATGCTATGTGGAAAAACTTCCACTATGGGGAAATTTATGGAAAGCTCCACAACGAAAGAACCTTACCATGTCTCCAGTGAAGGGCGCGCCACGCAGCAGTACGAGCGCACCTGCATCGCTGGAGACACAGTCCTCCAACGTGTCCCCTAGCCCTTACTTACCTTACTTACCTTTTCTGGTTTAGATATATTTTTCGGGGAGTCGTAAAAATACACCTAGTTAGTTTCTAGGAATTTTTAAATACGACAGTACGTTGGGAAAGCGTTCAGTCCCGATAGGGAGGACGCTGCGGAGGCCACCTGCTGCCCGGAGGGGGAGACCTGGTGGCAAATAGCGTATGAACTAGCCCTGAGAAGGGGGAGTGCACATACGAAGAGGTGGTTAGCGGGGAGGGAAGACACGAGCCCGCCTAGGAGGGGGGACTACATCGTGGCTGAGTGAGCGTATGGGATCGCCAGCGGGGATCGCACATAGCAGGCACCTATACCCAGAACGCGGGATGACCAGCGGGCATACCTACAACGTAATGGGCCAACATTTGACTCCTCCGCTGAGTCAGATGCTGGGGGCCTCGGAGGAACTCTGCAGGGTTCGCCGGGTGGGGAACTCAACTGACAAAGCGAGAAAAGCGCACGTATCTCTGTGTTAGAGAGAAAGGCGCAGCAAGCGTTTTACAACACCTAACTGAATTTCCTCATTCACCGCTCGTGAGGAAATCCGTTCACTCAAAGATAAAATCTCACAAATGCTCAGGTGTCGCCCAGCCCGCAGCTCTACAATGTCTGTTAGAGAGGCGCCGCGTGCTAACGCCCAAAAGGATGCGCGCTCCGAGTGGAGTGCGCTCTCACTCCTGGGGGACACGGCTCGCCCTGGCTCGATAAGCGAGGGAGATGGCATTCACTGTTCAGTGGGCCAACCTCTGTTTAGATACAGCACTTCCCTTCTGCCGATCACCGTAACAGATAAAGAGCTGCTCAGAGGATCTAAGCTCTGAGTACGGTCCGTATAATACGCAAAGCGCGACCAGGACACAGCAATAAGGGGCTGGGTCTGCCTCCTCCGTGGGCAGCGCTTGCAGGTTCACTACATAGTTTAAACGAGCGCTGTAGGAACCTAGGGCACCTAGGTGGGCCGGGGTCTCAGGTAAACGTGAGAGTGGGCCGGCCCAAAACGCTGGCACATTTCGCTGACCGAAAATGCCTCCAGATACCCGCCCATTTGACCGATGCCAACGCAACCAGCAGAGCTGTCTACCTGGACAGAAATCATATAGATACTGAGTCGAGTGATCGAGCAGACCTCTCCTAAGAGAGATCTTCAAATGGGTAAGAGAGGGGACAGGATATATATCCACGTCTCGCGCCTCTGGGGACTGGATGATAAGGCGATGCTTTCCCAGCGCGTCGCCATCGCCGCATCCTCAGAGCGGGGATGATCGCCACGCCAACCCCTCAGTGCGGAGGGGACAGCCTTGGCTCCAGCCAACTGAAGGAGGATAGCATCACACTGATCTGGCATGTTTGGGGTTTCCTTCTCGGAGAGAAGTACACCACACAGCGAATAGACTCCACATCAGGGCATAGGCATGCCTCATAGAGGGTGCTCTAGGCCTGAGTGATGGTGTTAACCACCTAACGGTAGGTCACCTAAGTCCTCCGCGCTCCATCTATGGGACACACGTGATGTCCATAGAACTAGGCGTGGGTGCCAAACGGTGCCTGTCCCCAAAGAAGAAGTTTCTTCCAGGGGACATGCCAGGGAGGGGCCATCACGAGGAGAGAGCTAGAATACAGGTTTGATTGGGCCTGAGAGGCGCAATGCATAGACCTGTTCCTCGTCCTCCCTGACTTTACACAGCATCTATGCGAGTAGGCTCACTGGAGAAATGCGTATTACGCACGCCCCGGGGCCAGCTGTGTAGCCAGTGCGCAGAACGCACCCATAACAGCTGGACAGTCGGGGGTGGAGCCTCCATTCTCCCAGGCGAACTGCCGTGAGAGCGCAGCGGCTGCACGGTTGAGCTCGGCGGGGAAAATGGAATGCAGCGATTGCGCCGCGTATGACTCCGGGGGAGCAGACGGCGAGCGAGCTGAGACATGCGGCGACAGCGAATATCTCCCTTGCAGTTGATATACACCATCGCCACCATGCTGTTCGTCCTGACCAGCACGTGTTTCCCTTCTAACACCGGTAAAAAACGGTGCAGCGTGAGATACACTGCCAACAGCTCCAGGCAGTTAAGATGCCAATGCAACCAGCTTCCTACCACGGAACCACAGCTGCATGCCCGCAACACACAGCCCCCCAGCGCGAACTGGAAGCATCCGTCAAACGGCGACATGCCTGGACGCTTGTTCTAGAGGCCCGCGGGCCTGTAGAACACAGGGTCCATCCAGAGGCTGAGGGCGCAGCGACACAGCGGAGTGACAGTCACCCGGTGCGCGCTCGCGTGCCATGCGCGTCTAGGGACCCGATCGTGAAGCAAATGCTGAAGTGGTCTCATATGGAGCATCCGAGCGGCGAGACCGCGGCTGCGGATGTCATATGCTCCAGGAGCCTCTGAAATAATATCAGTGGGACCACATATTCCTGTCGAACTCTCTCAGACAGGCCAGCATCAGCCCGGCGCACTCTCGGGGGAGGCGCGCCGTCATGGTGATCGAGTCCAGCTCCAACCCGAGAAAAGAGTTGCTCTGCACGGGGGCGAGGCTGCTCTTTTCTCGGTTGACCTGAAACCCCAATTGGTCGAAGTGCCAAAACACCCTGTCTCTGTGCGTAATCAATTAATCCCGCGAGCGCGCTGAAATCAGCCAGTCGCTTGAGATAATTGAGTATGCGGATGCGCAAGCCGAAGCTGGGGCACCCTCCGCGAGCTTGGTGAAAACCCGCGGAGACAGAGAGAGCCAAAAGGGGAGGACTTGTACCGCCAGGCTCGACTTCAGACGCAAACCGCAGGAAACTGACGGTGGCGTGGAAGTATGGAGACATGAAAGTACGCGTCCTTCAGGTCTACTGCTGCAGACCAATCCCGAGGACGAACGCTCCGGAGGGTGCGCTTCTGCGTAAGCATTCTGAACGGCAGCTTGTGAAGCCAGCGGTTCAAAACGCGCAGATCGAGGATTGGCCGTAGCCCACCGCTCTTTTTGGGTACGATGAAGTGCGGGCTGTAAACGCGCTCTCCATCCCGGCTGGAGGGACCGGTTCGATTGCATCCTTCGCCAGGAGGACAGCAATCTCCTCTCGCAAGACAGGGGCGGACGCAGGGCTGACCCTGGTGAAATACACACCCGTGAACTTGGGAGGCCGTTTCGCGAACTAAATCGCGTAGCCGAGTCTGATCGCGCGGATGAGCCATTGCGATGGGCTGGCCCGCGCTAACCAGGCAGGCAGAGCCCTCGCAAGTGGCTTCGTCCGCACGATCGCTGACGTACCAGCGGTGGGGCAGCGCGGAGTGGGTGGGCTCAACCGGGGAGCACTGGGGTCCCACAGGAGAGCAGGAGGCAAGAGCTTCACTCTTGTCTCGCACCCGTACTCCGGAGGTGGGGCTGGGAGGGGGAGAGAAAGGAGACCGTTCTCTCTCGCTCCGCGAGCCACTGGCGAAGTGCACCGATCCTGCGAGCTGGAAAGCATAGCGTCCCAGACTGGCAGTGTTCGGGCTGTCACATCCGGGGAAGGGAAAAAATGCTCTTTCTCTGAGGTTTTGATAGCGTTTTTTAACGCTGTTTAGAAGAAGAGCCCCGCCCTCCAGCGGGGAAAGAGCAAATTTCCTCCTCTCCAGATGGCCCGTCTCAGGGACGCTTCGCGGTTCGTTTACCGAACTTAGCGGCGCCCTGGGGCGGGGAGCGCTGGTTGCCTGCGAGATGCTCGGCGCAGCCGCTTGGCCAGAGGCACAGGCGGGGGCGACCGAGCAAAGCCGCAGGCGGGCGCTCTCGGCGTGAAGCAGTGGATGTGGATGGCTCGGCGGGGAGGAGCGGTTTTACGATCCCGCCGAGAGATGGTATTACCCATCGCCTCCGACTGCTCGCTCACCGGCGTGAATTCCTGGGCGAATTCACTGACGGTGTCGCCGAACAGGCCAGCCTGGGATATGGGTGAGCTAAGAAAGCGAACTTTGTCAGCATCACGCAGATCACCAGGTTTAGCCCGTGGTGGCGTTCCTGGGCCACTAATGTGACCATCGTCCTTCCCTGGGGCACACACAGCCGACTTCAGTCGATTGCTGTGCGGAGCTCATGCTCAGTCCTGGGTCGGAACCATCCCTGAGCAGCTGGGCCAGCGCCTGCGCTAGGGAGCGCTGGTAGGTGGCCGTAGCATGCATGGTGAGGGCGGAGGCGCACGCAGCGCACTGCGTGGGCTTCCTGTGCACATCCAGGAAGAAGGGGACGTGGAGGCTTAGAAGGTCTTGCCTTCTTTATCTCCTCCACATCACACCCCTCTAGTCGGTCCGTCCGCGGGGCTGGGGGATAAACCATCTCCAGACCCACGGCCGAAACAGCCTGGGAAGCACGGCTGCAAAGTCTGCTTCTGGATTCGACGCCACGCCCATCATCCCGGAGGAAAAGAGCAGGTTCGAATCCTCATCAGACAATGACAACCAACCCTCCAAGGATGGTGAGGATGAAAGCGCACGCAGATCGGGCAGAAAAAAAGTGCCCTCCAAGACTGCGTGAGCTTACTGCGCACTTTCCAGGAAGAAGGGGACGGAAGGCTTAGAAGGTCTTGCCTTCTTATATCCTCCACATAACACCCATCTAGTCGGTCCGGCCGCGGGGCTGGGGGATAAACCATCACCAGACCCACGGCCGAAACAGCCTGGGAAAGCACGGCCATCATGTCTGCTTTTTAGATGCCAACACCGTGCTCTCCACCCCGGAGGGAGGGAGCGAGCGGGTTCGCATCCTCATCAGACAATGACAGCCCATCCTCCGATGCAGCTATGGACATCTGATCCTCGGTGTCATCAAGTGAGAGGGCGACCACCCGAGGATGGAGCGCTTCTCTCACCTGAAGCTTGGATGGAGCGCGTGGAGGAGCGAGAGGTCCGCGAGCCCGAGGGCGGCGGATTTACTCCCACTGAAACCCTCAGATCTGCTCGAGTGCCAACCGCAGTGCGGGGGACAACTGGGGTGGGTCGCTCTTTTGCAAGAGCGAGCCGCGATCTTAACTGCGCAGCAGACATGACATCACAATGATGGCATGCACTGCCCGCGAGCACCGCATCAACATGCTGGACCCCCAGACATGAAACGCAGTGCTCGTGCCCATCATCCGGGGACAGGAAACCACCGCAACCAGAAACGCACGGTCGGAGCGACGTCTTGAAAAAGACGCGCTGCACAACCGTGTTGCTCTTTTAGGAAACTTGCTTCCTATATACATACCGCTCTTGGAGGACCGGACCCAAAGGACGCCAGGCAAGGGAGAACAACCCAGCTCGACCATCTGCCACTGCGTATACACGCTCTGGACCGGGAGAAGCTGCTTCTCGATCTCTCTCTGTAGACACAGGTTGGAGATACCCTCATAGACTCTCTCAGAAGCTCGTGAAAGGCTCTGAAAGCGAAAAGGATGTCGTTGCTGAGCACATGCTGGCCTTTTATGCCAGGCTGATTGTCATTCAAGACAGCTGTGCACGCTGACGCCGCCAACTCATTGGCATTTCATTGGCCCGTTTTTATACTCTTTCAGATGATTGGATTCTGACGAAATCCCCATAGTGGAAGTTTTTCCACATAGCATTGAAGTTCCCCTCCCGAAGGGGAACTGCTTTAATAGCTAAAATTAATGGAAGTGAATCAGATCGGATGCCTCAAGCCAGTAAAGCTCCAATGGCTCCTATATGCAAAAAATAAATAAAATAAAAGGTCAGTAAACAGTGAATGAAAAAAAAAAAAAAAACTCCAGCTGTGAGTATATTTGGGCCTTCATTTTGTTTTCAGCATAATGCAGAAGAGTCATTTCTCATCGGTTCCCATCTCCTTCCTCCACTAATTTGACTTTTTTTTGGAAAATCCTCTACACATTAACGTAGGTCCTGTTCAATGTCTCTGCACTGACAAAGCTATTAACATGTGTTTAACATAATACCTCCAGGTCACTGCAGAATCCATCATATACATCCGGCATTTGTGAGGAGGCCAAACTACAAAGCAGATGATTGTCTAGTATCTTTATGGCGGAGGGCTACAGTATATAATGTGAAAAACACTTCCACCTCTGCACTGGAAGTTCCATCATGATCCATGAAACATCACAGGCCTTAGAGCCCTAGGTAAAAGAAGGCAAGGGGAAAAGGTGAACTCATACTTACCTCCGCAAAGTCACTAACCACTGTAACAGCTCATAATAAAAGTGTTTTTCAAAGAAGACCAGAGCCTGGGCTAATGGGACCTCTCAACTAAAATGCAATTTGCATGACAAACAGTACACAGACAGGAAATAGCTAAAAGATAGCAAAACAATGGTTTCATTAGGAGCTAAAACTCAGCCCAGCACACAAAGCTTTAATTGAAATCCCACTGTTGTTGATTATCCGGAAATGCCTGGTGCAACTGTAGCTGTGGCTAATCGTATAATTCACTGCTGATATCAATATTAATCAGATGCAAAAAAAGACTAAATCATCAAAATCATGTGTCTCTATTTAAGGTTTGACCACACAGTCGTAACATGTGGTGGTGAGAATAATCACAAGAGTATAAACATTAGTGATTGCATGACCAAAACCGGGGTTTGGTCATTTGGCAATCACATCTGCAGTAATTCAAGAAGTAATTCAGAGCAATGCTATAATAAGATGCTATGTGATAAGCAACAAGTTAAAAAAATATCTTGTCCAAAGTTTTTTGTGTCTGTATGTGTGTCTAATGCAAAAAAAAAAAAAACTAAATATATGTTTTTAATCTGGAAGAGGACTGTATTAAAAGAGTAAACAGTTCTAAATGTTTGGGCATATGGCTTGATTAACGGTTGGGTTTTGAAAATCCCGTAAAGAAGCTCAGGCCTAAATTGGGTTTTCTTTTTTGTATTAAGAAGGGCCTTCCTTTTGAAGCAAGAAAAAGAATTATCCAAAGATGTTTCCTTTCAGTGATAGACTGACATGTAGTTTATATGCATGCAAACCTGTCATTATTAAAAAAGCTGGACAGCATATATCATGCTGCAATACAATTTGTGACGAATGCATCTTCACGTACTCATCATTGTACTTTGCATAAAATGGTTGGATGGTTTTCCCTGCAACAAAGGAGTAAAATGCATATGCTTCTATTTACCACACTAGGGCATTATTGGGTAAATTGCCATCTTATATTTGTTACCTTTTATCATATTATACTTGTAGTTGCAGTACACGTAATTCTTACAAATTACATTTAACTGTTCCTAGTGTGTGTACGAAGTTTGGTAAAACAGAGTTTTCTTCTTTTGAATAAAATGCAAATGAAAAGTGTTATGTTAGAAACAATTCCATCTTTAAATATTTTTAAAAATCTTTTGAAGTCTTAGCTGGAAGAATCTTGTGAATATTTTGTGTAAATTTTAATTTGTGATATTTATGTGCGTCTAATTTTGTATGTGAAATTTTTTGTGCTGCCATTTTGGCCAGGACACCCTGGTTGAAGAGATGCATATCTCAATAGGAAATTCCTGGTAAAATAAAGGATAAATAAATAAGTAAAAACCAGATGCAACTGCATCAGGCAACACTACATTGTATTGGTTTATTTGTTTACAGCATTGCCTTCCCATACAGAATATACTGATGCTTAAGCACATTATATTTTAATTAGGATATTAACAAATCTCTTTGGTAGTACAAGGGAAGCCATACACAATTTTTATTCATATGAAATTGGTAGTCTATTGCCTTTGGGGGATTTGCAATTACATTTGATTTGAAAAAATAACTACAATAAATATGATGTAAGAAAAAAATTGAAAAAACCCATCTTGGTCCCACTTTATATTAAGTGTCACTTATACCTGTGAACTTACATGGTAAGTAGATGTGTAAGTAGTATGTAACTACAGTGTATGTACACACGTTTACATAGTATTTACTTTTGTATTACTGGTGTAACTACACTCATGTAACAACCCACTGAATAGTATGTGTAAGTACAAATGTGTAACAGGACATTGGTAACAACAGTAGGAAAGTACACATCTGTAACAAGAATTATGTAAGTGCATTGTGTAACAACAATATGTACTTGCAGATGTTTTCCCACTTCCACACCTGTTTGCAGATCATGTACACATGAACACTGTATGGCAGAACTAATGCTGCATTAGAAGGTTTCACCTTGTGATACCAGTGTACTTACATGGTAACTCCACAGGAACAGTCCACTTAATATAAAGTGTAAAATGGTCACAAATTACTGTGTAACTTGTAGAAATATCTTCTATGCAACACTTTAATAACAGTGTAGTTACATGGTAACTCCACGGGAACGGTCCACAATATAAAGTTTAAAATAAAATTCATTTTCGTTTTGGCCCTTTATTAATCTGGGGTCGCCACAGCGGAATGAACCGCCA
Organism: Danio kyathit; assembly: GCA_903798195.1. Lineage (NCBI taxonomy): Eukaryota > Metazoa > Chordata > Actinopteri > Cypriniformes > Danionidae > Danio > Danio kyathit. The sequence goes on along the minus strand of LR812523.1, from coordinate 46,241,961 downwards.
ACTTATCCAGCACATGTTTTACACAGTGAATGCCCTTCCAGCTGCAACCCATCTAAGCCAAAAAGAAAATGAATGAATGTATGAACAGTAATTTGTGACCATTTTACACTTTATATTGAGTGGATCCTGTGGATTTACCATGCAAGTACACTTGTAGCACAAGGTGAAACCTTCTAATGCAGCATTAGTTCTGCCATACAGTGTTCACAAGTGCATGATCTGCAAACAGGTGTGGAAGTGGGAAAACATCTGCAAGTACATATTGTTGTTACACAATGCACTTACATAATTCTTGTTACAGATGTGTACTTTCCTACTGTTGTTACCAATGTCCTGTTACACATTTGTACTTACACATACTATTCAGTTGGTTGTTACATGAGTGTAGTTACACCAGTATGCACAAGTAAATACTCTGTACCAGTGTGTACATACACTGTAGTTACATACTACTTACACATCTACTTACCATGTAAGTTCACAGGTATAAGCGACACTTAATATAAAGTGGGACCGACATCTTTGTCTAGTTTTTGTTTGCAACATATCAGCTTTATTTTTGCATTAAAATGTGGAATTGTACTAAAATTAAGTTGTATTTTTAAATTACTTCAATACAATGTTGTTAGATATTTTACAATGTTGACTTTTTGATCTGCTGCTCTCACTAAAGTTACATTTTAGGTCCTTTGTATTAACAGCTTCTATTTTACCCCTTTTTCAAAATGTGAGATAAGTCTTTGGTGTCTCCAGAATATTTCTGTAGAGTAGAGGTCTGCTTTCCCACGTTTGTACTTCGGGAGCCGCAGGACCCAACCAGATTTCTTGCGGCGCGGGAATACATTTTTGAATAAAACGCGGTATCGTTCCGTAACTCTGGTGTAATTTGAACGGGAGCGAGCAGTCTAACATATAGCGTTCCAGAGTACCGACGTTATTTCGGAACAGCATATCTGTGATTTCCTCATTCTTATTGAGCACCGGTACAGCCAGTTCTTCTGACTGTACACATGCTGAACACATGAACAGTGCTTTCTGCACGTGCTTTTATTTGCAAAATTTGTGTCCGCATCATCTGCATAATGATCCTCAGAGCAGACTTTACCATGGCAGAGCAAACTGAAGATGTGCTGTCCTTGAAGGATGCTGCATTAGAAAACAGTCAGTTTACTGCATCATAGCGGCAAATGGAAAGAAAAATACCCTTTGCACGATGTGATAGTACCTCAAAGGTTTACCCTTTAGCAGTCACAAGACTGGAACCTCAGGCTTAAGGCAGCACTCATGTCTCAATATCCTCCCCAACCCCCCCCCCCTCCCCCCTTCACTTTCGTTCGCGACACCTTTCCCTCCTCTGATAACATGCCGGATTCATTACCCCGATCTGTTCTGGGACCTCGCTATTTGCAAATTAAGCACTGGTTTTATCTGTTATCTCTCTCTTTTGGTAGTACCCAATTTAAACGTGAGCTTTTGGAAACCAGATCTAAATTTAGCAGGAAAGGTCAGGTCGGGTAAAAAATTATTCTAAGCGGGCAGCAGGTGAACAAAGACTGAATATATAGCGGGAGCAGCCGGGTGCGGAATAAAACCTTGCGGGAGCGAGACTATTAAAACAGTCCCGTGCAGACCTCTACTGTAAAGTTTCAGCTCAAAATACCCATCAGTTCATTTATTATACCCTGCTGAATATGTGAATTTTAAGGTCTGAGGTCCCTGTAGTTTTTATTGCTGTGCCTTTAAATGCAAATGAGCTGGTCGCCTCCACCCACATGCAAGAATGCTTCGCCTGCTCCATCATGTCAGATAAATAAGCGGTCATTGACACACGAAGGAAGCATATCTCCCGTTTATGAGAAATACCATAGTAAGAAGTTTCCCAATGGTTATTTGATGTATTTGTTGTGGAGTTATTCCAAGCATTTCTGCAACGATGAGTCACACATAATGCCATTACAAACTTTGGAGTACACACACACACACCACAACTTTGCACTGTTGTATGGATATCCGTTATGTTAATGTACAAAATAAACTTGATTTAATGCCCACAAACTGAGAATGAAGCATCTTGTTTTATAGTTGTACTGAAACTATGCGGCTGTGGTAATTTAAGCAGTTATGAATTTACATAGCGATTTTACTGTCTTTTGTTTACTACAAATATGCACTGTTTTAAAAATGTTTTAAACTTGTAAAACCTATTGCTGAGGTGCAGCTGATCACAGAGAGTTGAAACAGATTGTTTAATCCCAGTTTCTTTGCAAGTCCTGCCTTATGAATATGAATATTCTCGTTTAATATGCAGCTGTCAATCAATTCAATTCAATTCAATTCAATTCAATTCAATTCAATTCAATTCAATTCAATTCAATTCAATTCAATTCAATTCAATTCAATGTCAAGTGGAAAACCACACTCCTATGTCACGTTGCAGTAGGGCTCAAAATTGCAGTGATTTGGATCTTATTTTAATGTCAGGAAATGTAAAAAAAGAGACTTGTTGTGTTTATTTCACTCCAATATGACTGTGGACACTACCTATAGCTTCTGTTAATTTTGCATCATAGGTGCCCTTTTAAAATGTTTCAGTATGTGCCAGTCTATGTTGTAGAATTTAAGACCACCAATAATCTGGACACTTTAAATAAAAACAAATCTTAAAATAGATCGACTGTGATCAGTTTCACTCAAACAACATACGTAGCACATACTGTACAAATAATTGCCTGCTGTAAGAATAAGCATGTGAAAAGTAAAGTGGCAAGTCAGTGAAATAGAACATTGATTCCAGATTGAATAAATCCATTGCAAAGCTCTTAAAAGGAAATTGAAATAAGATACTGTTATTCCTGACAAATCCCATTTCTTTTCATTGCTAACATGCTGAGCAAGGAAGCAGATTTTAATTCTGGTGAGCAAGAATATTTGCTCAGTTGATTAAATACAACGCAAAAGTGTAGAAGAGAACAAAAACTTATTCTTGTCAGAAAACCTTTAATTTCTTCCTATAATCATGACTGTAGATACATTGTGTTATTAATGTTATTTGTGACTTTAAGCCTTTAATCATTTGAAGGATTAACATCTTCAAAGTACATGGACGTTTGCTAGTTATCAAAAGGACTAATGCTGGAAATCTATCAATGAAATTGGAAAAATATCATACTTTTATAGTTTTTTGACACATTTTTGTCGTCTAATTAACGTTTTAAAATTGCTGCTCAAGTGCATTATTATATTAATATTACACCTTTACAATTGACAAAACAATGCATTATTTTGGATGAAGTTATGATGAGATTATATAATATATACAGGTGTCATGATTCTGGTGTTTCTGAAAATAGAAACACCAGAATCGTGTCATGTGATTGTGTTGTGTGTTCTATGTGCTCGTGTTTATGTCATGTGATTCCTATGTTTTGTCATATGATTCTTTTTTCTGTTTTTCCACCATTTGTTAATGTTTATTAGTTTCACCTGTGTCTCTTACCTGTTGGTAATTAGTTTAATCACGTCTCGTGTATTTATACCCCTGCGCCCAGTTTTTCAAAAGGTTTAAACTGGATAAAATTGATCTAGATTTAGTAATCCTTTTTTTGCGATCTGTGATCATGTAATCCAGCTTACTTTTTGAGCCAGTTTTTCAAAGCAACATCGGATTGGATCAATCTGATCCGGATAGGAACTTTTCAGGATCACTAAATCTGGATAACCAGTGCTCAAACAGGATAGAAAATCACAATGTAGAACTATAGATATGTAAAAAGCAACAAGTAGAATAGCCAGTGTGGGGACAATATAACTTTATTTTTATTTCAAATGAAAACGCACACATTAAAAAAAAAAAACTAAAAACAGGAAAAATCCCACCCCATCCTCTTCCATCAGTCCGCTCATCTGAGACCTACAACACAAACACTGTACATTGAGGAAATTTATAAGAAGTTTCAAATATACAGTTGAAGTCAGAATTATTAGAAATTATTAAAAGAATATTAAAAATATCCAGTCAAATATTATTTACTGTCATCATGACAAAGATAAATTAAATCAGTTATTAGAAATGAGTTATTAAACTATTACGTTTAGAAATGTGTTGAAAAAATCTTCTCTCCTTTAAACAGAAATTGGGGAAAAAATAAACAGCGGGGCTAATAATTCAGGGGGGCTAATAATTCTGACTTCAACTGTAGATGTATTAAATTAAAAAAAAGACTTAATGTCAAAAACTCCACAATAATTTCAGACTTCCTCATCTGATGTGGAGAGACCAGCTTGTCTGAGCGTAGCCTTTAGGAGGCAGATCTCAAGTCTGATCTTGGTTTGCTGCAGTTTGGTCAGAGTCAGTTGTTTCTCTACCAGACGAAGCTGTGCTTCTGGCCTTTCAGTCTCTTTTTGCAATTGTTGAAAGTGATTTAAAAAATCAGCGATTGCCATTCTTTGCTTTTTTTTGGTTATTCTGTAATCATTGCATGCATCACTAATTAATATTCTAAAAACAAAAATATTTTCCACTGTGATGAATATATATCAATTAGTGACAGAATGAAATGTATTGTTTTTGGTCAATTTTGACAGCTGTTTGGGGGATTATTTTATGAGGCCAAACTCTTTCTATTTGCTGTAGGCCTATACTGAAAGGCTGAATACGTTAAAGCCTACCTAATCACTGTAGCCTGATGGATGAACAAATACAATTAAAACCTTATGAATAAATAGGATATCTTGTAAGATACTGCATGATCCAAATATAACATTATTTGATAAATTTTTAAAGTTTTCATTACATTTTGGGCATGAAATCCACGCTGAATCTACCCTTCTGATGGTATCAGTTTAATTCAGATTTTTTGGATCAAAGTGATCCAAATGCTACAAAAAAGGTCTGAAAAACCCAAACTAAAGGTTTGATCTGGATCAAAACCAAAATTGGATTACGTGATCTAATCCAATTATGTAATCCATTTTCTCTTTTGAAAAACCCATTTTCAAGATTTGATCCAATCCGTTATCCAAAATCCTAGTGGATTACTTTTGAAAAACCGGGCCCTGAGTTCTGTTAAGTCCTTTGTCCAGTACTATATTGTCATTCTGTTTTTTTTGTGTGTTCCTGTTCCTGGCCTGTGAGTGTGTTTAATTTGTAAATAAATCTATGTGTTTTGGTAATTCCTGTGACCCATGCCTTTGTGAGTGAGCTAAAGCTTGACAACAGGTAAATGGCAGGTATTGATGCCAGCAAAATCTGTGCATACACAGTGAGTGTGATTTGGTCACTTATCTTTTGTTTTAGATATATAGTGTGTAAGGAGATTGTTTTTCTAAAATGGAATGAAAACGCAGTCTGGACAAGGGTCCATGTACTGGTGTCAAAGACTATAGAATGCACAAGACATGTCACTCATATAGTTTTGAATGGGGAAAATTGTAACAGTCAATATGGTGAATGAAGCCCCGCCCACTAGAACAGAAACCAATCATCAATCTCGAAAGACTGCCGTTGTTCCGGGGAGAAGCTCGGACCAGATGTGTGCTTTTATGACAGTTTGATGTTCAACAAATGAACTGGAATCTCTTGCTTCACAGACATAAGAAATATATCCAAATAAAGCTTGAAAACTGGGCTTTTAAATGAACCAAGTGCACTAATCTATATGAAACGAATGCGAGGTACAGTCAGTCTTATCAAACGCATGTCACATGACAGCAACTACACCAACGCCCACAAACTTGTAAAAAAAAAAAAAAATCGCTGTGATTTCTGAAGGAGATTCCCTATCAAGACCTAGTTGTAGATTACTTCAGAAGACCAGCTTTATCTGACAAAGCATTATCCAGAGGATGATAATATGTAGAACAGCCATAAATGAGCTTGGTGTCGTGATGTCGTTCCTTTCTAGTGGGCATGCACATTAGCTTGGGCAACCTGAAAATATGCAGATTTTGTTTGATTCTGACGTTTAGAAATGAAAGTTGTTGTTTACTTTTATTAATGATTCCAAATATGTAATGTAATCATAAGGTTGGCAAACAGTTTTGGAAAATTCAGACAGAATGCCCGACCATACTGCCCTAAAGATGTTTCATAGTTGGCCGCCGAGTGAAATGACTTGCCTTAAAGGGACTTTGCTGGTGTATAATTGGTTTTCTCATTCAGAAAAACAATCTCCTCTTAAAATAAAAAAGTTCACTAGTTTAAACTTGTAATGTGAAGTGGGCCACTGACAAGGAAGTGCAGATCCAAATGCATGCAGGGTTTATTATGCAGAGAATGGTCAGGCAAGCAACAGTCAACACAGGAGCAAACAAATGTATACGGGCAATCCAGAGTCAGAGACAATGCAGCCGAATGGTCAAAAGGCAGGCAGCATACAACAAAAACAAACAAACAAGGCAAGGGTCAAAACCAGCAAAGCAAGGAAAACACATCGTAATGTTCACAAAAGCAGTATAACAAGACTCAGCTACTGGTGTGTGTGTCTGTGCTGCTTTTAAAGTCTATGTAATCAGTTCTGAACAGCTTCAGCTGTGTGTTAGCAATCAGCGGGAAACTGGAACAGGTGTGAGTGTGTGGTGCATGACAGGATGTCCATATACTGACAGATTTGTAGTCCTGAGTGAAAGTGAATGATTCCCAGCGATCTACAAGCTTGGATTGCTGGTGATTGTGACAAAACTGTTGTCCAGCCTTAATGATATAGTAGGACACATTTCACACTTTCTGTCCAACATTAAAAAAAGTAAGATTCACTACATTTAGTTTTTCACCTAAAACCTACCAACAACCAAAAGTGCATAAATCACTCATCTCCTCATTGTCACTTATGCATAAAGCATCAAGGTGTTTTTGTAATAGGTAAAGTATTCTTAGTAATTGTTTACTAGCTTACAACAGGGAAACAAAAGAAGATCATTTTGAGTATGTTTACTAGTCATTTTTAAGTCACTTTAAGAAAATCATCTACTAAATGGAGAAAAAAACATAATTGTAAATATAAATTATAAACGTGTAAATGGGTCAAAACAGTGGCAGAAATTCCTCAATCAAACAAATAAGCAAAGATCTGCTGCTAGGAGATGCTGGTGCTGAACTATGCTGGGCAAAACTCTGTATGACTATGACAACAAAAAAGAAAAATTGGAAAATGTATATAATCCCTTAAATGCATACTGTAACTTCCAGGTAACCTATCACCTACATTCATTCATTCATTCATTCATTCATTCATTCATTCATTCATTCATTCATTTATTCATTTTCTTTTCGGCTTAGTCCCTTTATTAATCTGGGGTCACCACAGCGGAATGAATCGCCAACTTATCCAGCATAAGTTTTACGCAGCGGATGCCCTTCCAGCTGCAACCCATCTCTGGGAAACATCCATACACACTCATTCACACTCATACATTACGGACAATTTAGCCTACCCAATTCACCTGTACCACATGTCTTTGGACTGTGGGGGAAACTGGAGCACCCGGAGGAAACCCATGCTAACTCCACACAGAAACGCCAACTGACAGACGAGGCCTGAACCAGCGACCTTCTTGCTGTGAGGCGACAGCACTACTGCGCCACTGTGTCGCCTATCACCTACATATATTGTGATAAATTAGCTTCATCAGATAACTTTCCACTTCTCCCATAACTGTCACTGAACATCTTTTACAGTTTTTGACGAATATTTAGTATTTTACATCAAAGCATAAATTCTCTTTAGATGGTGGTTTGCAGACACAATTGTTCAGTTCAACCACTTGAATAGAGAGTAGAAAATAGAATAGCGATCTGCTTGACAGTTCCCCGGTATTAGATATCACGGCCACAAGCTACTCTTCTCTTCCCAACAGAAGAAGAAGAAATACTACTCCAAAACGTTAGTACCATGGGAAAACATAGTGTGGACATCCCCACCATTAATGACACCAAACTTCCCATTATCTTCAAAGTTAATTATGTTAAAATTATGCAAATCCATATAAATCATACAGATAAAATGTATTGCTAAAGGTCCTGTAAACACTACTGTATTAAAGGGATAGTTCACCTAAAAATTAAATGACCTTATCCTTTATTCTTCCTCATGTAAATTTAAACGTTTAAGACTTTCTTTTATTTGTTGAACACAAAAGAAGATATTTTGGCATATAGCCTTTTAATGTTTACTTCATTTGATCTGTATGTATTCACAGACATCTCTCCTTGCCTACAGGAGTCTGTCTGTCAGCCATGTGTTATAACCAATAAATGAGTGTAATTCCTAACCTGTTCATACAATATCACATCTACTTAGGTGTCCATTGTCACTATAGCTTTCATGCTGATTTTTTACAACTACCTTGTGAATTGATGCCGCTAAGGCACAGCTGTCACCTGTGGTGAGTAATTTTGTAACACTTTACTATAAGGTTGTATCAGTTAATGTTAGTTTATGTACAGTATTTACTAACATGAACAAACAGTGCACAATACGTTTATTACATTATTTTTGTTAACATTAGTTAATGATAAAAAATGTTGATTGTTTGTTCATGTTAACTCATAGTGCATTAACTAATTTTATCAATCACAACTTTGGATATTAATAATAAATTCTGGACACTCAAAGCGCTTTAAACACATTGTTGGGAGGAATCTCCTCATCTACCACCAGTGTGCAGCATTCACCTGGATGACACGACGACAGCCATATTGCGCCAGACCACACACCACACATGATATGGGCATGGTTAGGAGGCCATGATGAACAGAGGCCAGTGGGCAAAACCCCTACTCTTTTTCAAAGGACATGCTGGGAGTTTTAACGACAGGACCTCGGTTTAACGTCTCATCCGAAAGATGGTGCTCACTGAGCAGCATAGAGTCCCATCAATATACTGGGGCGTTAGGTTGAGCCTGCTGGCCTCACTAACACCACTTCTGACAGCAACCTAGCTTTCCCATGTGGTCTCCCATTCAGGTACTGACCAGGCACAGCTCGCTTAGCTTCAGTGGGTGACCATGTGAAAGTTGCAGAGAGCTAGCTTCCGAAATTAATGCATTAGTAAATATTGAACAATAATTAATAAATACAGTAGAAGTGTTGTTCATTATTAGTTTGCATTAGTATACATTAACATTAATTAATGAAACCTTATTTTAAAGTGTGAGCATAATTTCTGCGAAACAAAAGTAGAAAATTGATGTGCATTTACAACAAGCATGTCAAATCAGCAGTGTGTGTAAAGTATGGCCATTCTACTCTGATTAGTTTCACATCCAGGGGCGCCGCTTGTGGGGGTGGGGGGTGGGGGGTGAAGGTGAAAAGGTGTAAGTATATTTTGGACTTTATTGTTTAAGGATTAGGTCAGTAGGCAGAGTAGGTGATAATTTATGGCTGTTCAAATGTCTCTGACCACATGAGAATCTACTCTTTGAAAGCAATCTGTTTGATTGCATTTTCAACTGCCTCTGGACTTTTCAGACCCTGTTAATTTTATTCTATTTAGCGCTGTTCACCTGTGATTGAATTGCAGGTGTAAACAGCTGCTGTCTTCAGAGCTCTGCTAACGTGTCTGAGTGACATGAATCCGAGCATACACTTTGCAATTTCCATGTGATTTCAACAAGGTAGCGACTTACAAATTATGGGAAGATTACATGCAATGCTTAGTCAGTGTAAAGCCGAAGTTTTTCTATTTAGCTCATAGCTTTGATTCATCCAAAATTGAAAAATCTGTCATCATTTACTCACCCTTAACTTATTCCAATTTCTTCTGAAAACAAAAGAAGATATTTTGAAGAAAGCTGGAAACCTATAGCCATTGATTTCCATAGCATTTGTTTTTCCTACTAAGGAAGTCAATAGTTACAGGTATTCAGCCTTCTTCAAAATATGTTCTTAGTGTTCTAAAGAATATAGAAACTCATAAAGGTTTGGAAGTGTGGTTTGGAGTGTGAGTAAATAGTGAGGAAATTAATTTTTGGATGAACTATGCCTTTAATTGCCTCTCTGTTGCCCTTGTGCATGAACACAGCATGACAAAGCTGAACAATAGTCAAAATTAAGACCAAAATTGCACTGTGTATGCCCGGCATAACACATATGCACCTTTTCAATTAGCTTCATTTAGCACCTTGTCTGCTGGGTCGTTGTGGGACAACCAGCACAGGCCAAGCTATCCTCCTGACCATGCCCTGAAAAACAGGCCTGAAGGTCTTATTTCAGCCTATGTGAGCGAGGGATTAACACCGCGGTGCATATGTACAGTGTGTTCGCAGCAGGGTTTTACTTGGCTAGTGAGCGATGGCTCCAACCATCAATTTCGAAAGGGGTGAATTTGTGGAGAGTGGCATTTTTTCGACGGAGTCAAACAATGGACAAAGAGCATGGCTGTGGTTGTGCTGGGGGTTTTGAAGGAGTGGGAGGGGGAGGGGGGGTTCAAACTCGAGTCTCCGGAGCCTGTCATGAGCACGCGAGGTCAGGACATCTGCTGACATTTACTGCTGGGTCCGGGCCAGGCTGCAGGTTTCAGGGCTCCTGCCAGGGCCTCATATCAGGCCTGCGTAAAACCACCAGGCTCCCTCGTCTCTCTGAAACTCACACCAGAATGCTCGGAACCTGCATGACCTTACGCTTTTTGATCCAGGCCTAGTGGTGCAGCATTTATGAGGACGTTGTGAATTGTAAACTTGCTGAGAGGGCATGAGCCGGTTTTCGACATGACCTCGCTTCTAAACACCAGTGAAGGAGAAATGAATTTCTTGAAGGTTTTTTCAGAGCTATCCATACGCTCAGACCCGAGCCAAACTCATGATCGCTCCCATTCCCTCTGCATGGACCTGATTTATTAGAGGGAAAAAGTAATGCTTTCACTCATCTGCCTAATTCACATTCATCTCGAAGAAGTCACAGATGCTGAGAGAAAAAAAGGATGGCTACTTTTAATCAGATAAAGAAAGCTTTACGTTTACTGTTGTCCATTATTTCAGCGCAGTCATAAGTCATTGTGGAACCTTTTCACCACAATAGCCATCTTTCAGTCAACCATCTCTTTCATTCAAGCCTTTCCTATTGCGTCAAGTATTGAGTTTCTCAGGGCGAAATCCCTTCATTTGTTCAATTGTGATTTGTTGGCAGGATACCACAATGCCTATCTGTCAAACGAAGCATGTTATGTACTAGCCTATAACAGGGCAACAAAAGGGCAACATCTGATTAGCATTCATAGCACAGTCTCCCTCGTCCCTTTGGTATTTTATTACCACAGGTGCAGGGGCATTCATTGATCAGATGCACGCTACAGGCAAAGCAAGTCTTAATTGAAAACATCTCTATTTATACACCTGCAGGCACTAAAGGTCTCGGAGAGCAAAAGGAGGCCTGAAAAGGCAGAGAGAAAGGGAGGAAGGAAAGCAGAGAGAAAGCGCACTGTGGAAGGCGGAAAATGAAAAGGAGCTGCTAAAGGAGAGAGATTAAGTGTTTGTTTTGCTGAGTTGAAGGTAAAAGTGATCCAATCAATGATTTTAAATGTTGAAAAATTCACTCATCTACTATTATGTGCTGTTGTACTGAATCTAAAATTCATATGTGTGGGGATAATAAAATATATATATAAGTGAATACTTGAATGTTATAAAATGTTTCTATTTCACAAACTTTGTTAATTAAAGAATTGCAAAAAAGTATTCGTTTTAAAAGAAAAGTATGAAGCAGCACTGTTTGAACTGTTTTCACAAATGAGAATACAATCGTTTCTTAAAAATTAAATCAACAAATTTAAAAGGGCGATTTCGTTTTTATTTGTATAATTTTCTAGAATTACCGTTGTTACTGTTAACGAACCAAATACTGTCGTTCTGCTGAGAACAACATCTAGATAAATATTTAGATGCATGCTATACAAGTTGACTTTTGTTCATTTCAGCCATTATTTAGTGATGTTTTCTAAAGCTAATCCCTAATAATTGCTTATTATTTAAATGCTTCCTTCTCTTTTGAACATCATGTGATCAAAACATTCATTCATTCATTTATTTTCTTTTCGGTTGAGTCCCTTTATTAATCTGGGGTCGCCACAGCGGAATGAACCGTCAACTTATCCAGCATATGTTTTACACAGCGGATGTCCTACCAGCTGCAACCCATCACTGGGAAACATCCATACACACTAATTCACACTCATACACTACGGACAATTTAACTTACCCAATTTACCTGTACCGCATGTCTTTGGACTGTGGGGGAAACCGGAGGAAACCCATGTGAGGCGACAGCACTACCTACTGCGCCACTGCGTCGCCGTGATCAAAACAACTCTTGATTTTTTTTGTAAAGTGACTTCAGCTTTTTACTGTATACACAAACAACAACGTGGAAAGTAATAACAGCATATTGCTCAATTCGATTTGACCTAACAAGTGACATCCTTCCACACAGTCTTGTGTAAGAAATCTATTAGGTTATGTTCAAGTATTGTTTAACATTGATTAAGAATTCTAACATTCTAACAGTCCAGACTAACAGAAAATCAGAATTCAAGTGAACATAGTGAGTTAAAAAGTCTAATAATTCAGAGAGTTGTCTTCATTCCGATGGAGAAACAAGCTTCCATAGAAACGATTTACAAGTCCAAACGTAACTATTTTACGTTTTGTCAGTTTAGTGGCTAATTCGTATGAATTCATACGAGTTCAGTAGTAAGAAAATGTACAATTTTAAAAAGGAGGCATGACAGCCCCATGACAACCCCACCCCTAAACCCAACAGTCATTGGGGGTAGGCATGGGCTGACGGTATGATTACCTTGGTAAGATTCTGACGGTATAATTACCTTGGATAAAAATATCACGGTTTCACGGTATTACGGTATTGTGATTACTGCTCTAAAATACTGTATATTCTAGATAAAAAACAAAAAACCTTTTCCCCTTTGAAAACAATAGATTTTATTTTTTGAAAGATTTATATTATTTTCGAGCAGTAAACATGTCAGGCTAAATAATTCGAATGAATCATTGACTTCTGCCGCCTTCATTAGTTTCAAAAACACAGATTTCTTTACTATTTAAAACGGCATCTTGGGATATTTTTTCTCTGCTGGAGATACTGTTGTCCTAAAAAACAAAACAAAAATATGTAAATAAAAAAAATCTTACACATACCTTAGGAACGGTATTACAGAAAATTTTGACGGTATTAAAACCTTGACTTTTCCAAACCGCGGTATACCTTGAAAACGGTTATCGTCCCATGCCTAATTGGGGGATAAGCAAGTCTTACTAAATTAATGAACGAGGTCATACAAATTCATACAAATTAGCCACTAAAACAAAAAATTACGAATTGCCGTGTGATCTCGTTGATTAACCTGTGCCCAGCACTAATACTGTAAACTTACAATTTCTAGAGTCTGACTTTTAAGATATCGCAATTCAGATTGTTTTTCATGTTTTAAGAATTTTGACTTCCTAACTGCAAGTTTACATCTTGCAATCCTGTCTTTCTTTTTCTCCTCGCAAATGTGACTCTTTCTCAATTTCACATCTTTTTGGCTTGCAATTCAGGATTTTTTTAAGAACTTCATACAAAAACTCACAATTGTGAATATATAACCAGAAATAGCATACAATTATACATAACAGAGCTAAACTTGCATATTAACCATAAGATATACACAACAATATGGTAACCTATAAACAGCACTGAAGTGATAAAGCCCTCAAGTGGAGGATGAGAGGGTTATTTGTGAAAACCACATTTAAAGGAATAGTTCACCCAAAAATGAAATTGAAGATGATTTTTAGAACAATATTGTAAGCCTGTAACCATAACCATCAGGAAAAACAAATACTATGGAAGTCAATGGTTTCCAACATTCCTCAAAATGTCTTCTTTTGTGTTGAACAGAACAAAAATAACTTGTTTAGAACAAGTCAAGGGAGATTAAATGATGGCTAAGTTAAAATTTTTGGGTGAACTATCCGTTTAAATCACACTTGCTAAATTAAACTTAGCCAACCATAACAGTCAACATCTGCACCAAAACAAAGACGCTGTAACTTAAAACATTAATACACATAAACAACCAACACTGTAAAAAATGCTGGGTTCCACACACTCAATTTGTGTTGGAGCAACATGAAAGAATTAAGTTAACTTGTTCATTTTTACAAATGCAAGTAGATTGAACATAAAACAATCAGCTTGTCACCAAAAAACTTAACAACTGTGTGTCAGCTCATTTAAAATAAGTAGTTTGAACAAACAACAAACATATTTTTTGGAGTAAAATAAGAACAATTGAGCCTAAATTAACCTTTTAAACTTCTAAGACCAGAATCCAAACCTTAACTGGCTATAGCCTACATAAAATATAATATATATATATAATATAAAATTGAATGACTAACTAAAACAAGCAAACACACTATAGGAGTCCTTTCAAAGAGTTCATTGGCTTGAAGCAAACACAATAACATCTGAGAGTGCTTTACTCTACAAAAGGCTGTGTTAAATTATATGCCTAAAGAGTTATTTTCTTATTTGACTGCAATTTGATCTGTAATAGACGTTTCTGTCCTTTTTGCCATATTATTTTGCTTGAACTGAGGGCCAGAACGTCTTTCTGTGCTTGATTTTCACAAGCACTGAACGCCACAAAGACACGTCTGCAGGTGGTTAAGCAGGGGAGCTGCCACAAGAAAACACAAATATAGTTCTCCAAAAATGTTTCCTGAAGCCTCACCACACCAACTATGCAATCCCTGTCCAAGTCGGCGTCCAAGTTTACAGCATCAAAAAACTCCCACAAACACACATAAACACCACTTTTGCCTCTCTTACAGTGAAGGGACGAAATATCTGCATTTAAGCTACACTTGAGCTGTCAGGTGCGTCTATAAAAAGCATTCGCGTCAGCAGAAAGTCCATGATGCTTTCAGCCAAGATCTCTCTAGAAAGAGTCTGTTGTGTTCTTGGATTTTTAGATCCTATAATCCAACATTAATTACCAACTTAACGTCACTTGATGTCTTTGATATTTACAATGAAGCTGTGTCAATAATATATTCATTCTCCAAAATCAATGGGCCTCATTCATGCAACAGGAGCAGAATGAATTGTTCGTAAAACCCTTTGCACGTAGATTGTGACATTAAATTGAATGTGACGATTTACGTCAGAGTGGTTTAACAAACGATATACACAGAAATTCACTCTGCTCATGTTTCACGAAGGAAGCCTGACACGTTAACTGGAAAATACATGTTCTCAAGGTCACATACTGGTTTGAAATCTGTCCCCTTTTCATGGTCACTACACCTTAAAACCTTACTTCTGTTGGCTTCCTGAAGCAAGCCTGGAGGCCTCGGCAGCTGCTTTTCTTGTCTCAAATTCCTCCCTCTCCAAACTGCTACCCTTGTGGCCCAGCTCCACCAGCTGGCGGGCCAGTTCCTGATCCTGGAGGAGCAATAACACAGATCTGCTGAGCTGGAGGTGGCTGGACAATATGAAAAAAAAAAAAAAAAATTCATGGCGTTCGACAATCTGCCCTGGCATGGCATTTCTAGACAAACAGGCTAGTGTATTTACAACACATTTGTGCTAGTTTTGAGCTCAAGTGCTATTTATATCAATCCAATTTTAGTATACATGCTATTTATATGACAAAATGACATGAGCTGTGCTGACAGTTTCATGGCTTCCAGAATCAAGGATTTTTTGCCACATGTCACTGCAGCCTAGTTAAACCTGGATTGTATCATTTCCATATGATTTAGCGAGATGCCTTATGCCCACAAAAGGAGGAGCTGCTAACATGTGGTTATAGGGCATTGGGTTTGCAGAGAGGTGCTATTGAAGAAATACTTGGAAAGAGCCATTTGTTAGGGGTAAATCCACTGTTAAAATGAATGGATTCATAAAAACACTAAAAGTCAAACAGTAAAAAGGAAAAAATGCTGAATGAAAATAAAAAGTGTTTTTCCTCTGTAAAGCTGTTAAATCTGACACCATTAACGGTAAAGTCTATAGGATACAAGGCCGGGCGGAAGTGCGATATGCACATCAATATTGCAGCATTTTTTATGATAGTGTATAATAATAATTAATATTTTTACAGTACTGTGACGGTTGGGTTTAGGGTTAGGGTAGGGGTAGACGTAAAAAAATCCAATTTATTGGGTAATTCATTCATTCATTCATTTTCTTTTCAGCTTATTCCCTTTATTAATCAGGGGTCCCCACAGCAGAATGAACCGCCAACTTATCCAGCACATGTTTTACGCAGCGGATGCCCTTCCAGCAGCAGCCCAACACTGGGAAACACCCACACACTCTTGCATGCACTCACATACACTACGGCCAACTTAGCTTATTCAATTTACCTTTACCGCATGTCTTTGGATTGTGGGGGAAACCTGAGCACCCGGAGAAAACCCATGCGAACACGGAGAGAGCATGCAAACTCCACACAGAAACGCCAACTGACCCAGCCGGGGCTTGAAACAGCGACCTTCTTGCTGTGAGGCGATTGTGCTACCCACTGGGACAGTTGCGTTTAGGGTTGGGGTGGTGGTAGACGTTAATAAAATACAATTAATGGGAAATTTAATAAACAATATGAACAATTTTAGTTAACTTCCAGCTGCAACCATATCTGATCTAGCAACAACCACCATTAACATCACTAAAGAATCCAAACTTAATTTACAATGTAAAACAACAGATAAAAAGAAACATAGAATAATTAAATCATATGCAGCTTTTTGATTTGTAAACATGGATTTTATGCCCACAAGGCATAATTCATTTGATAAAATACAATAACAACAGGAACATTGTTCAATATCGCACTGTGAAATGACTCCTTTCTACTTGAATATATTTTCAGATTGAATTTTTTTCCCTGTGATGTAGAATTTTACATTTTATATTATACAATTGTTGTAAAATGTGTGCAAAAAAGTATTAACTCATTTTAAATACTTTGAGACCTCAATATTTAAAAATATTTTATATTAAAAAAAATTATTATACATTTTATACATTATAATTTTATACATTATAATGTTTTTTTTTATCTGATGGACAAACTATGCCTTTTCATGCACACAGAAACATTGGGTGTCTCTTGACTCAATCAGACGTAGTTAAATGGCAAAAAGAAATGCGAGTTTAATTTCTACGTAAGTTACCATGTCGCCCTCTAGCGTTAAACTGCTATGCAGTCTATTACTGGTGATATAACGTTACACACCACCAAACTATTCACTTATCAAAATGCTGAACTACAAAACAAAAAACAAACAAATAAATAAAAAAGATATAACACACACTGTTGGCGAGTTTCACACTGTTGAAAGAAATCCGGGCAATTTAAAATTATTTGGTGTGCATTCGGATATTATTTGCGCTCAGTTCATTTAGCGAACAATATGAATTGTAATACGTCACCTCAAGGTAAAACAGATCCACAGGTTTAATCTGGGAATCTAAAAAGTCCTCATAGGTGCGAAACTCGTCCATTTTTTCACCCGAAAAGACGCCTTTGTCGCCCTCCATCCTGTTTACGTTGAGTTATTCCCATGGTAACAACAGACAGTGCTGCGTTTCCTTCCTGTTGCAAACCAATCATGAAGCATGTCCGCCCAAAACAAACTGTCGCGGTAAAAATTAGAAGCTGAACGATATTTCGATGTACAGTAAGTATATATGTTTGATTGTTTGTCTGCCATCAGTGCTGGTCCAAGATAACTTTATTTCAACGAACAAAAGCCTATACCAGCTAGGATGAGATTAGCTGGAAGGTTCACTGCTATACATCCAAATACTGGTTTAATAAGTAACGTTATATAAATGAAATAATTCCAAGTGACAGCTGAATGAATATATATCAATGTTGTGTCCTGTTGTTTGACATAGTTTTGACCTCCAGTACTAAAAAAAACTTACCAAAATTATTTCTTGTGGTTTCAGCTTCTTCCATGGCTAAATTCAGCTGTGTAAAAAATTAAATAAATAAAAGACCACTTAACAGTTATTGTCAGTTATCTGTACTTAATTTCAATAAATGTTTGTTTTTTATTTTATAAACTATTGATAATGTGTTTTTATCACACACACACACACACACACACACACACACACACACACACACACACACACACACACACACACACACACACACACACACACACACACACATATATGTATGTGTAAGTATATATTTTTACAAAATATTTATAGTCTGAAAAAATTAAATTAACAATTTTTTTTTTTACATTTTCAGAGTTGTATATTGTATTTATCAAACTGTTGAGGGAAAAGTTAGAAGTTAAACAACATCTCGATGTACAGTAAGTATTTGTTTTATTGTTTGTCTGTCATCGGTGCAACTTTATTTCAACAAACAACAGCCTATATCAGCTAGGATGAGATTAGCTGGAAGGTTCACTGCTATACATCCACAGTTCAGTTCAGTATATCCATACTGGTTTAATAAATATGTAAATGAAAGCATTCCAAGAGACACATGAATGAATGCATGTCCATGTTGTGTCATGATGTTTGACACAGCCTTATCCTCCAGTACTAAAAATAATTGGGGTTCTAGTAAGAAACCAACCTTATGTTTTCAGTTGGTCTCAGTTTCTTCCATGGTTAAATTAATAAATAACCATTAACAGTTATTATAAGTTCTCTGGATTTGCCGTTACACAGTACGTGTTTTCAGTAAAATGTTTGTGTTTTATTTTATAAACTTTTGATAATTAAGCCTGTCATGATATCTAATTTTTGATGTACGATATATTGCACCAAAATATATTGCGGTAAACGATATTAGTGTCATTTTAGAACATATAAAAAAAAATATATATATATATATATATATATATGTATGTATAATAAATTCAATATTATCCAATAGTTATCTAAATAGGAATATTATCGTGTAGAGAATTAATTTGCAATTATATATTTATTATTATTTATATATTTATTTGCATTATATTGACAATGGGTCAATATAAAATATTCGGTTTTGTTACCTAATTTATGAAAAATATGTATATAGTCTATGTAAAATTGTTTAAGTATATGTTTTTTAAAAATATTTATGGTCTAAAAAAATGTAATTGAACATAATTATTTTTTTCAGAGTTGTATAATATTTATATGATAAATATTGTATTAAAAGTAAATAATATAGTTATATTATATTATATTATATTATATTACATTACATTACATTACATTACATTACATGATATGATATGATATTACATTACATTATGATACTTTGTTGGAATTTGTAGACTTTATAGTTTCTAGTAATGAAAGCATTTAGATTTTTTCATTCAAATTTAAAAGCATTCTAACTAAGTCATTGTTATGTTGTTACTTATCGTGCGTCAGTGTGATGACACATGAGACTGTATGACTGATTCATTATTAACAGCAAACGTCAGTATTAATATTTTAAGAGTTCCTTTACATAATCTATTTTATGTGTGTTTTGTTTTGTGTGTGTGTGTGTGTGTGTGTGTGTGTGTGTGTGTGTGTGTGTGTGTGTGTGTGTGTGTGTGTGTGTGTGTGTGAGAGAGAAAGAGATAGTGTGTGTCTATTTTTGTATGCGTCTATTTTTATTTTGTGTGTACTGTATGTGTGTTTG
Organism: Danio kyathit; assembly: GCA_903798195.1. Classification (NCBI taxonomy): domain Eukaryota; kingdom Metazoa; phylum Chordata; class Actinopteri; order Cypriniformes; family Danionidae; genus Danio; species Danio kyathit. Next base: position 46,222,305 of record LR812523.1, on the reverse strand, counting down.
TGAAAGCCTTCTCCTTTGTCCTTCAATAGTATTTAAAGGGTATTGATTTCTACAGTGAAATCTGTTCTGTTACATCAGAATGAACCTACCTAAGGATCCAATAAATTCAATAAAGGGATGGTTAACCCAAAAATGAAAAGTTATTTACTCTCCCTCAAATAGTTACAAAGCTTTATGAGTTTCTTTTCTCTACTAATACTGAAAGAAGGTATTATGAATAATATTTGAAATCGCAAATCCCATTGAGACCCATAGTAGGGAAAAAACATGATTGAAGTCAATGTCTACCAGTTTCCAACATTCTTCAAAATGTTGTTTTTAACAATAAATAACAGGCTTGGAACAAGTGGAGAGAGAGTCAATCAGAACTTTCATTTTTGGGTGAACTATCTCTTAAAGTGAGATGTGATACATTGGTATGTGTGCGCAGGTTATAAATAAAATGTAGACATGTTAGCTTTTTAAAATTTTGATGGGGTTGTTTTACATTGCTGGATATTTACATAAAACTTGACATTACTGTATATCAGGGGAGTGAATTTCCTGATCAGGTTAAAAAGTTCAGCTAAACCGTAATTGGTTGTTTAGACTTTTTTTTTAATCTATTATTTGTTGTCCATTTCAAAATCATTTCAACTTGACAAGTAGGACTGTGTAGTTTTTTTGCAACTTCAGGCCACAATGAACAAAAAAAGAAAAGATATTCATCCTTAACCACTAGGTGTCAGACCTCTTTAAACTTTTATGAAGCAATTCTGTGTGTGAAAAGTTCTGTGCATTTAAAGGGACAGTTCACCCAAACTGAAAATTCTGTTATCATTTACTCACCCTACACTTGTCGGAAACCTGTTTTAGGGTCTGATCCCACATTATATTAAGTTACCTTAACTACTATGGACTTACACTGAAATTAATCATTTGTTACAATGGATTTATTGTGTAAATACCTGGGATGCTCCGATCAGGATTTTTGAGTACCAATTCCTTGTCTTGGTGTTCGGCCAATCCGGTTACTAATTCTGATGCTTCAAGTTTTGTATAACTTTGCCATTGCATGAAACACATTTTTACCTCTAAGTATGATACTTGTATGATACTAAGTATGATGGAGATTTCTCCTTACCTAAGAGAATAAATGTAAGGATGTTGCCTTAAACATAATTAAAGATAATCACATAAACATGTGTCGTTTAACCATATAGTGTGGACCTGTAATGGTCAGAAGCAGCTTTACTAAAAATAATGGATTAAACAGATGAAAAAAATTTGTAAGAAAAATTACTAAACTTTTGCCAATCGATTGGAGCATCCCAAATAAATACACTGTTTTTACATTGTACTTATGACTGATTAAATATCTGCATGTAATTACAACTGTAATAACTTTATGTAATTACATTGTTGACCATCTCTTACTCCTTAACTCACCCTTAAACCTACCAATACCACCAAGTCTCTAACCCTACTTAAATCCTATCTAGAGCACCAGAAGTGTTCTGCAATACATTATGAACACAGTAAGTACAGTGTATTTATTGTTTGATGCAAGTACATAGTAGTTAAGGCCATCTAATATAAAATGGGACAGAGTGTCTTGCTGTTGAACACAAAATAAGTTATTTTAAAAAATATTGAAACCTGTTACTTCTGATTTTCATTTGTTTCGCCTAATATAAAGGTCATTGGTTACCGGTTTCTAACATTCTTCAAAATATTTTTATTTGTTTTCAACAGATGAAAGAAAATCATAAAGGTTTGTAACTACTTGAGGGCAAGTAAACGGTGAGTAAATTTACATTTTTTTGTTGAACTTTTTTGCCACCATAGAAACATACAAACAGGAATTTTTAAGAATTTTGAATGACAAAGCTTGTTTCCACAAACAATGTTCACAGTCTTGGCAATGGATGTAAAGTATTGGCAAACTTCCAAGCAGTATGAGGAAACCTTTTCATGTTTACCGCTTATGCAGACACCATTTGATGTGGATTCCTTGACGTCTTGACCCCTGTATTTCAACCTGTTTGATGAGACACATTGTTGTAAACCATTTTCCAGTGGAATGTCTGACCTTCACCAAACCCTGACTTTACCCCATGGATCAGGCCTTCAGTAAATGGCACAAGCCAGCTGTTCTGTCAATTGTAATGCAGTTTTCAGACACTACCTCTACTACTATCACTGTACACTCAAAAAATGATGAGGCGATTTAACCCAAATTTAGGTCAAATATGCACAAACCCAAGCCACTGGGATTAACATTTTATTTCAATTGAATAAGAAATTAACCAAGTGCTTGGGTTTGTACATATTTGACCCAAAATGAGGTTGAAACATCCCAGAGTTTATAGACAAAAGAGGAGTTCCTGTTATTTTGTTTAATTTTCTGAGCAAACAATAATGAATCTTTGAATACAAAAGACACATACTTAAATGTCATTCAGTGTAACAATAGTTTATATACTAAAATTCTTATTGGCATAGATGAAGAATAATTTGCTGACATAGTAAAATACTATAATTAAGACCACAGTGGAGTCTCAAATTTTTAAGGGACTGTTTCATATGAATTTATTAATCATTCTAATCAATGAACGTGAGCTGTCATAGTTTATTAAAGATACATTTTTTTAAAAAGCAAAGTACAGGTACACTTGATCTTTTTTTAATGAGTACTACTCAGATTATGTTGTTTTATTTGTACATAAACATGTTACACTGAATAAGAATGGAACATCATTTGACTCATACAGCATGTTGTTATGACATTTTGATCAACACATCCAAATAGAATCTTTTATCAGCTTTTAATTTGTTTTCTATGCATGTATATTAAATTGTTTATTGTAAATTTAATTTGATGCGAACAACTAAAGGGCATGTTTCCTCTTTTGATACACATTTTGCCATATGGACCTTTTTCACATTTCTGGGTTTCTCAGCAGCAGAAGTCGTCATAGTTGGGTAAACTTAGAGCGCAGTGCATGGGAGATTAGAACAAATAATTTTTTTTACAATCCCATCTGCTGAAATAATAAAAGAAAAAATCCACAAAGGTGTTATAAAGACTTTTAGAAAAAAAATAAAATAGTGTGAGAGCGATGATGACAGCCAGAAAAGAGAATAATGTCAAATGTACTCTCAGCCCCGTAGACGCTGCATTAGAAACACCTCTCACAAGCGGTACTTCGTTTTTTTTTTGTAATTTTACACAAAGATAATATACATACATGAATACATATAAATGTACAAATGTTTTTTTCAATCAAAATATTATAACCTTTAAAGGATTTAAGATTATTATGACTGTTAAACATGTCATAACATCTTGTGAAAAGGGTCTGTTGATGGTCGCAAACATCTAATGCAGAATCAACAGTAATGGTAGTTGTGATAAACCTACACCTTTTTAGGATTTCTATTAATTCAATATGTTTCCATTCCCCTTGTGGTAGTCTTGTGAGGTAGACAATGGCCTCATAATAAATTGTGAGCTGTTTATTTCAAATGAACTATTGTAAAATGTAGTTTAAAAAAAGATTAATAATTAATATTAACAATTCAGGCTTTCACCTGTAAACACTAAAGATGAGTTCCACACAGTTTTTTTTGCTTGACAGTTATAGGGATATTTTGTTAGGGGTCAAACCGCAACTGTCTGCCATTTGATACACCTATATGAGCAGAGCTCATAAAAAACACAGAGCCATCTCACAAGACATGTTTATCCTTGTGGGACATCGCTCTTCTGTGGAATGCACTGGGGTCATGACAGGATTTTACTTTCCATGACAGTCAGCAGCTAGATTGATTTTTTTTTTTTTTTTTTGACAAACGAACATCTACTGTACGTGTTCAAAAAGTAGATACTTTTTTTCAAACAGTTTAGCAATCTATGTGCAATCCAGTAGCATTCAAAACTATTAATGTATTCATGTATTGTGCACTTTTTAAAAAATATATTTGCAGATAACCATCACAAACGTAATAATCTTAGGAGCTAGATAACTGTTTGTGCAAAAAAAAAGTTTGTAGACATAAATATATTGTATAAATACAGTGAGGCATAATATAAAATACAGTTGCATTTTGTAAAATCAATTGGGTAAATTCTTTTGTGAAGAAGATTTCTAGTTTTCAAAAGATCTTCATGAAATGCAAAGCAGTTCATTCAATCCTGAAAATGTCTTGTGATTGGCTCATTCAGCCCTTTGACGTGACGGACATGATGACTGGAATGCTCATGTCAAAGTTAGGTATTTTACCTTGAAGAAATAAAAAAAAAGTTTATTTCAGAGAACCCATTTTCTCCTTGGTTTGTCTTTTTGCAAGATTAGTCCGTCTTTAAGTCAGCACTGCAGGTCTATCCAAATCGAAACTTTGGCCAGTACTTGACTATTGGTCGATTCTTCTTTGCAGTGTTGACTTTTGGTAAAGAAGGCTTTGAAGGATGCGGCGGAGGTTGTTTTTCCTCCTCTTTGTCTGTTACTGTGAATCCTTGCTCTGACTTTTCATGTAGATTCATCCTCGGCAGAAAATGTGTAGACATGTGTTGTGACTTCACTCTCGGACTGGACCCCATTTTTGCTTTTCCTCTCTTGTTGAGGGCCACAAACCACTCTCTACCAGTGCGATGGTTTTTGTGGATCACCGAAGCGTATGTGTTATAGCTGTTCTCCTGAAACCGCTCTCTGAACTTACAGTCATCTGTAAAGCTCTCCTGCATGGGGAAGAGGGAGAATGAAGTGATACAAAAAGAGAAAATCCACAAGTTCAGTCTGATACTGATACATCTGTGCATGTTAATAGTCACATTAAAAAGTCTTGAATCTTGGCGTTCAGCGTAGCCAGTGAGTGATCCCTCTGATGATCTGTGTTTGCACTTCAGCTAGAGCCCAGCTGCAATGTTGTTTATGTAGGGTTAGGTTTCCTCTAATATTTGTACATCTTACTTTCAAATCAGATTATTACTTATACTAGTAAGAGTGATCGTAATACGCTTTTTGTATTATGGCAAGATTGTGAGTATGTGCCTACAAGTAAAATAAATAGACTATGGTTGCATAATTTACTATGGAATTAAATCTCTTCTAGACTAGCAGTTTGTATTAATATTCATTCATTCATTCATTTTCTTTTCGGCTTAGTCCCTTTATTAATCAGGGGTCGCCACAGCGGAATGAACCGCCAACTTATCCAGCATATGTTTTTACGCAGCGGATGCCCTTCCAGCTGCAACCCATCACTGGGGAACAATCATACACTCTCATTCACACACATACACTACGGACAGTTTAGCTTAACCAATTCACCTGTACCGCATGTCTTTGGACTTGTGGGGGAAATCGGAGCACCCGGAGGAAACCCACGCAAATGCGGGGAGAACATGCAAACTCCCCACAGAAATGCTAACTGACCCAGCCGCGGCTCGAACCAGCAACCTTCTTGCTGTGAGGCGACATCGCTACCCACTGTACCACTGCGCCACCCCCATGTGTGCATATCAAAATGATCATTTCTGAATTCCTATTTTTTGTTTCCCTAATAAATGTCAAAATATGGTTGCAGAATCTTAATTTATTTATTTACATCACTGAAGTAGCTTTACAATAGATATCCTCCACCCCCCGGCAATATAATTCCCAATTATATTATGTACATAATTACACCTCAGAAATGCACTCTCCAATTGACTTACTGGTCAAAAATGACCCAAACATTAGATAAAAATTAATTATTTTCTATTTTCAAAATTTTATTAAGGCTAAAATGTTTTTTTCTTAAAGGTCAATTGTGATCTGCCAGCTATGAAACCATTTTACACCACAAAAACTACTGGCACGCACATGCACACTCCAACAAACACACCCCAAACCCCCCCTACCCCCCCCCCCCCCCCCACACACACACACACAAACACACACACACACATACACACACACAATAAGAATCTGCTGTTTTAACTTTTATAAGTACTTGCAAATTAATTTTTTTACATTTGTGCAGTATACCTTTAGCATTAGAAAATAGATACTTTTACTTTAGTCAAATATGAATGTTGCCTACTTATTAAGCATTGATGAAAAACCCCACATTGACAGTTTATATGTTGTTTCTTTAAGAATAATAGATTTGAGGGTTAAAATGAAATTTAGCTGCTTTTTTTTTTTTTTTTTTTTAGAGTTTTAGTGAAGGCAGCTTATTTTTGACCTATAGGACAAATGGTGTATACAGAATTTTAAGACAACAGGAGGGTTAAATAATTCATGTATCCTTTGAGCATTAATAACAATCTTTAAAGGGGGCTATATTCTTTTCAAAGGGTATATATCCACCTATGAGAACAGTACGCGATCGACTTTTGTACTGTGCTCTAGTTTTACCACAGCAAAATATACGAAGCCACAGCACATCAATAAAGCTTTTAACACTTTGGGCACACAATAAGTAATTACTGTGCACACACTTTGTAGGATGCCACATTAGCAGCTGCTGGAGAGAGAACACTTTGTGACCTGATTGAGTTTAGCCCCTCATAAAGACAGCTAATGAAAGCAGCACGCGGATTATAAACACTGAGCCCCAGAAAAAGCATTGAGGGGGTTAGAGAATAATTGCAAGTTTTACTTTTATCTTCCAGCTCAAAGTCATCAAAACCGACTTTCCAATCAAAGACTGTGGTGACTGACAGAAGCAGAGCTTTTGTTTGTGTGGGCTGAAAACTCATTAGGCTATAAAATAACTTTTTCCTCCAGAGCTCAGGAAAGCAGGACACTTGCTTTTTTCATAGGCAATCTGTGGTTGTGCACTGGCTTGGGTTGACCAGTCTATAGATTCTCTTTTGAGCTTATGTTTTTAAAGATTTGACCTACGTTCACTCTGTTTTATTACGCGCAAGCTGATCATCAATAAGTGATTCAAAAATCACTTAAATAGGACAATTTTTTGTCTGTGTGTTATGCTTTCTTTAGATTGATGGCTGTCTGTTGGATGCGTCTGTAAATATACAAACCAGGCTCATTGGAAATACATGCCTCAGGCTACATTTTTGAAAAACCTGAAATGTTTCATGTTTCAGGTGACAAACCCACCAGAGGGCACTGTGTTGTTTTTTTTTTTTTTTTGTGAATCTGAAATGTGTTACTTATGGTACGTTTTGTTGTACATTTTAGATACATGTCCTTCTTGTACATGTCCATAAGAAGGCGGGGCTTGGCATGCAGATCCCCTAGCGAACCACTGACCTACACCCAGCCAATGGTGTTTTAAATAGCTAAGAGGTAAGAGAAAAGTGCACTTTGCTCATGTAATCATTTAACCTTGATTTAACATTAATTCAATCTCTTTTGTGGAACTGCACTTCATCAGTCTTAAACCCGAGCAATCTTCATTGCAAGGTTGAACACTATCAAAAGTAAGCTACCTAGGAAAATGCCAAAGAAAAGTTGTTTATATGTAGATAGACAGGGAAGGCAAACATTTAATCTTTGGTATTTATTTGGTGTTGTGCAAAGAACTGAATGAAAATGATCATTTATTAGTTGATAATATGCCCCTGTAAGTATCATTAGTGTGAAAAGGAATAAAGGTTTTTGTTCTTCATACTGCATCATAGTGATAATTTTACTTATACATAAGAAAAAAATCTTTTCAGTTTCACAAAAATCTAAGCTGTGGCCATATTTCCAATGAGCCTGTGCTGCAACATGTTTGATACTTTGTGTTGTGGTCAGGACTAACTCATTCAAGTCTAAACAAGTCTCGGTCTTGACTTAGACTCAACTCTTTTTTGGTCTCGGTTTTCACTCAGACTTGAGTGAAGTAGCTTTGAGTACAATGCTGCAAGTACAGTGCATCCGGAAAGTATTCATAGCGCTTCACTTTTTCCACATTTTTTTATGTTACAGCCTTATTTCAAAATAGATTAAATTCAACTCAAAATTCTACACACAATACCCCATAATGACAATGTGAAAAAAGATTTTTGAAATTGTTGCAAATTTATTAAAAATAAAAAACCTAAAAAATCACATGTACATAAGTATTTACAGCCTTGCTTTGTTGATGCACCTTTGGCAGCAATTACAGCCTCAAGTCTTTTTGAATATGATGCCACAAGCTTGGCACACCTGTCTTTGGAAAGTTTTGCCCATTTCTCTTTGCAGTACCTTTCAAGCTCTATCAGGTGGGATGGGAAGCAACGGTGTACAGCCTTTTTCAAATCTTTCCAGAGATGTTCAATAGGATTTAGGTCTGGGCTCTGGCTGGGCCAGTCAAGGACATTCACCTAGTTGTTGTGAAGCCACTCCATTGATATATTGGCGGTGTGCTTTGGGTCATTGTCCTGCTGGAAGATGAACCGTTGCGCCAGTCTGAGGTCAAGAGCACTCTGAAGCAGGTTTTCATTCAGGATGTCTCTGTACATTGCTGCATTCATCTTTCCCTCTATCCTGACTAGTCTTCCAGTTCCTGCTGCTAAAAAACATCCCCACAGCATGATGCTGCCACCACCATGCTTCACTGTAGGGATGGTATTAGCCTGGTGATGAGCGGTGACTGGTTTTCTCTAAACTTAATGCCTGGGATTCACTCCAAAGAGTTCAATTTAAGTCTCATTAGACCAGAGAATTTTGTTTCAGATGCCTTTGGTAAATTCCAGGCAGGCTGCTATGTGCCCTTTACTAAGGAGTGGCTTCCGTCTGGTCACTCTACCATACGGGCCTGGTTGGTGGATTGCTGCACAGATGGTTTTCCTTTTCTCCACAGAAGAATGCTGGATCTCAGACAGAGTGACCATCAGGTTATTGATCACCTCCCTGACTAAGGCCCTTCTCCCCTGATCACTCAGCTTAGATGGCCGGCCAGCTCTAGGAAGAGTCCTGGTGGTTCCAAACATCTTCCACTTACAGATGATGGAGGCCACTGTGCTCATTGGAATATTAAGAGCAGCAGAATTTTCTGTAACCTTCCCCAGCCTTGTGCCTCGAGACAATCCTGTCTCGGAGGTCTACAGGCAATTCCTTTGTCTTCATGCTTGGTTTGGGCTTTGACATGCACTGTCAACCCTGGGACCTTAGACAGGTGTATGCCTATTCAAATCATGTCCAATCAAATGAATTTACCACAGCTGAACTCCAATAAGCTGCTGAAGCATCTCAAAAATGATCAGAGGAAACAGAATGTACCTGAGCTCAATTTAGAGCTTCACGGCAAAGACTGTGAATACTGATGTACATGTGATTTTTCAGGTTTTTTTATTTTTAATAAATTTGCAACAATTTAAAAAATCTTTTTCCACATTGTCATTATGGGGTATTGTGTGTAGAACTTTAAGAAAATAAATGTATTTAATCCATTTTGAAATAAAGCTGTAACAAAAAAATGTGGAAAAAGTGAATACTTTCCGGATGCACTGTAAGTATTTGATAGTCACGATAAATCGTAACTGCCTAGTGCTTCCAAAATTATTAATATTTGTATTAATTTGTATTTATCTTTTCTAACTAAGTCATGTGTAGGAGCAATGCATTTGCATTTTATTAAATCGTGTGGCGTTTTCAAAATCAAACACATTGTAAAGAACAGCATAAAAAATTACTTTAGTAGAAATATTGCATCAGGACCTGGTTGTATAATGGTGTTGATCCACTATTCATAGTATGGCTGGGCAGTATGATGGTATATATCGTTGCTGCAGAGTGAAATGTGTACGGTAAAATAATTTTTTATTCCCTGTAATGTAATGTCCTATATATGGGCGACACGATGACTCAGTGGTTAGCTATACGATTTATGGATATATATATATATATATATATATATATATATATATATATATATATATATATATATATATATATATATATATAATGATAATTAGGTGTTTAGTTCAATATTTGAGATAAAGTACATAAGGTACATTAAGTTAAAACCTCAAATGTTTTGTTTGAAGCACACAGTGATGTTAAGACTAAAATTAATGAGCATTAGAGCCACAATGTGATCCATAAAATGATTTTTGATCCAAATATGCCCGACAAGTTTTTTATATATATCAACTACATTTCAGTGGAAGTCTTCTTAAAACAAGTCTTTTTCTTCCATTACCTAACACTTATCTAAGGCTGACTCAAGTTAAATGTTAAGTGTGCTGTTTAGTAGTTTATAAAAAGCAGCAACTGCATACAACTATTTTGAATTTTGGCCTCACACTCTAAAAATACATTTGGTGGGAAACTATATCATGAATTTAATGAGGGTCAGTCCCAAAAAAGAGGTCTTGCATAATTCCCAAACTCTGAAATAATAAAACTGTTCTGGATTGCTGAAGAGTGCAGCTAAGCAGAAAATGGTGCCATTACAATATTTTCTAAACATGCCAGTCACAACTTGACCCACCATAACTTCACAGTGGCTCTCTCCCCTAAATACGCTCATTTACCCCAAATTGACTGAACGTTTGTTTGATTAGTGTACATGGTTTTTGTCTTCTGGAAGTGCCTCATGAGCTGCAATTTAAAGAACAGCCAGCTGTTGTAGATCCATCCTTTTAGGACATTTTGAGAGGTTATTTTAACGTTGGAGGAGATACAGGATATCCTATAAGTCTGTAGTTTGGTGTCTAAGGGCAGCTGATGTTTTATTGTCAAGTTTTGACTGCTTTCTTTGTGCAAAAGCTCCACCAACAGTCCTCTCTTCAAGATTTCCCATACTGTGGTACCTCCAGCATTGAGCTTTTGCAGACACGAGTAATTACATTTTGACACGACAGATTTAATCCCATTCATAAGTAACTAGTCAGAGTTGTTTCTTTTACCTAGTGAGCTTGTGAGTGCAATCAAAAGGATGGTTCACCCCCCAAAAAATAAATAAATAAATAAATAAAAACTATGTCTTTGCTGTTGATTTTGCTCACCCTCAGGCCATCTAAGATGTAGAGGACTATGTTTCTTCAGTGAAACATTAAAGTTTTGATAATGAGAATTCAGAAAATTGTTTCTAAACACATTATAACTGTTAGAAATATATTGCTGATACGATTTTAAAAGACTCTGAAGTATGTAGTATTTAATTGTAAAGATAAACCGCTAAAAAGTTTTTCACCAATTTTGTTTTCAGGATATTTTGGGCAGAGCTAAATCTGTGGCACAATAGAGCCAATGAGCATTATTGACTGTCATTTCTTAATAACCTAACTTCATTAAGGATATGCTAATTGCTAGCATACATAAAAGAAGAAAAAAAAATCCATTCTGCTGCAGACTGAGTGGGTTAAGGTTGATTCTTGGGTAGTCGGTCATTGTCCTCTAAATCAGATTCTAGCTCTGGAGGCTCAAACATGTATGGCTGTACAAACCAATTAAGCTAAGGTTACTACAGGTAGCATCTGTAGCATTTGTTTTGGTTGTAAACGGTTTTTAACAGTTGCGATATGGCTACTTTCCTGCTAGTGGCTGTGGTTTCAGTGCAGCCACGGGACACGCCCCCAGCGTTTGAGAGCAGAGAGACCTGACTATATTTTTTTAACAAAAATTATGATTATATTTATTTATTTATTTATTTATTTATTTAGTTAGTTATTTATTATCATTATTCAAAGTTGGCTCATGGGTAATAACTCAATTTTCTGTTGTGTTACAATCTCAGAAGCGATATTTTAATATCACTTTACCTGAACTTTAAAGACTTTCAGCTGAAGCCGATTGGTGTGTGCATGAACTTGAACATTATTTGCTACATTATTATCTTTAATTCACAACCTCGGCAAACAGTCCATTTTGTCAGGTTGGTGTGATCTTGATCCATTTGCTGAAGCTGTGAATTAATAATTATAAACAGTGTTCAGTTTGCTTGCACAGACGAATTGTTTCACTTCATACAGCAAGATATGCTAATGTCCATTGACTTTTTATGAATCACCAAGAAAGGACCTTGGTTTAACGCTTTGATGCTTATGATCACACTGGTGTGATCAGTATAGGCTGGTCCCTGGAGTGTACAATCTTACAGGTGGGATTAGAATGTTGAGCATCACATGATCAACTTCTAAATTCAAATCTGCTCTCTTGTGGTGACTTGTGCTGAGGCAGAGAAAGATGGATGTGACTTGTCATAAATTATAATTTATTAGTGTTTTCAAAAGATTTCAGACTTTTAAATACACATAACTAGTAGTAAACATAACATTTACGATTAGTAAAATTAAGGAGATGGCATTAATAATTATTTTTACACATGAAAATGTGCTTTATTCATATTATAAATGTGCTTTATTATGTTATTAAATCATTTACTCTATTCTTTTCCCAGTTAAACAACTACTTACTTTTGACATATTTCAGGAGAAAATGATGAATTAACATGTTTTAAATCCAGTAGCTATGCACACTTTACTATGCACATTTATTCACAGAATTGCTGCTAAGTGGATATGTTCTATCTTTAACCATTTTCTGTAAACCTCTGAGACTTATGTGCATGGAAACCAAATATTACAAGGGTTTCTGAAATACTCAGCCCATTTGAAACCATGCCCTTCAAAGTCACTTGAATCCCTTTTTTCCTCTTTTGAATGGTCAAATATTCCCTGATGGCTTGGGTGTCTCTGGCGTAACAATAACACCGCTAAAAAATGTATGTTTGCCTAAAATCTGAAGCTAGAACAATAACCTCCTTGGCAATTTATATCAGAGCATATCATGGCATGATTTATATCATGGTAATCCAAAATCAGAGCAGAATTTGAGACTTCCTAGACTTTTCCCAGCTTTGGATAAATGTGCACATTGCTGCAGCCATAATGGATCAAATATTTCATAAGCTGTTTAAACTTTGAAATATATGTTTCTAAAAATAGTCGAGAATCAGTTATTTCACAGTACAATTTGTGAAAGTTTGTAAATATTTGCAAAAAAAAAAAAAAAAACAATACAGGCATGAATTGTCAGGGTGTTGCTTTTCATGTGATAAACTTTAAAATGATGCATTCTAAATAACGATCACATCAACAAACTATGTATTTAAAACTTACATGAGAAAGAGTCAAGCTAAAATATTCCAATGAAAAAAATAGCTTATACCTTGGATGGCCTGAGGGGAAAAAAAAAAAACTATTTATTTTTTATTTTTAATGAGCTATGTCTTTAAATTTGATTCTGGAGCCATACGCGTTTCATGGAATGCGAGATGGTTGCATCTCTGTTTCCCTCTTGGTTTCTCACTCGCTCTCTATTGTTTTCATAATAAATGCAGTGACCTCGTAAGCTTTGCAAAGATTATGTTAGTAATGGCTTGCTGGGTAGGTCACATGGCATAATGTACATCTGTCCCCTTTGCCATTATCACAGCAATAAATTGCCACTATGAAAACATGTAAATATTAAATATGACAGACAGTGCAACAAAATCAGACGCAAAGTCATTTGATACTCTTTTAGTTAGGCCGACTTGTCTACAGAGTGAAGTGCTTGGGGTTTAAAACCCAAGCTGACAGCTATTAAATAAGCCGCTGCAACTGTAGCTGGTCTGAGGAAATGAAACCCAATTCAAGTCTGACGGAGCCGCCGCAGCTGCTTTAATTACAGATGATGTCTGCAGCAGTTTGGAGGCTAATCCTCGGATTTATCAGACTGCTTTATTATCCGGCCCTTACGAGATTTCTCTAAAATTGTAAAACATTAATGTGAAGTAGGGTCCACATGAATGTAGAACATTTTATGTCTTTTCAAAATACTTTAATACTTCCTTTTTCAGCAAGGATGTGTTCAATTGTTAGTGACGTAATAGATAATTACATATAACCTTACATAAGATATTTTATTTCAAATAAATGGTGTTCTTTTGAACTTTTTATCCATCAAAGAAGAATACTAAAAAAATTATGAATTAAAAGTACTACACTACCTGACAAAAGTCTTGTTGTCAATCCCAGTTGTAAGAGCAACACATAACAACTTGTCTTCAAGTTGAGCATTTAGAAAAGTGTCAAAAGTAGATTTTTCTAATGAATGTTCTGTTGAACTGCATCCCAATCATCACAAACACTGAAGAAGACCTATTGGAATCCGCATGGACCCAAAATTCTCACACAAATCAGTCAAGTTTGGTGAAGAAAAAATCATGGTTTGGGGTTACATTCAGTATGGGGGCATGCGAGAGATCTGCAGAGTGGATGGCAACTTGAGGTATCAAGACATTTGTGCTGCCCATTACATTACAAGCCACAGGAGAGGGCAAATTCTTCAGCAGGATAGTGCTCCTTCTCATACTTCAGCCTCCACATCAAAGTTCTTGAAAGCAAAGAAGGTCAAGATGCTCCAGGATTGGCCAGCCTAGTCACAAAATATGAACATTATTGAGCATGTCTTGGGTAAGATGGAGGAAGCATTGAAGATGAATCCAAAGAATCTTGATGAACTGGGAGTCCTGCAAGAATAATTCTTTGCCATTCCAGATGACTTTATTAATAAGTTATTTGAGTCATTGCAGAGATGTATGGATTCAGTCCTCCAAGCTCATGGGAGTCATACACAACAGTGTTTCCCCTACCATTATATAAGGGGCCGCCCCGCCTTCCCAACGGCTTTCCCCGCCCCCCTTGAAGTCAAGTTAATTATAATTTATATACAGCGCCAGATCACAACTTTTTTTAATAAACAAGCTAGTATCTTATTTACACAAAGGCATGTGATTTTTTGTCTCTCTATGGTCGCGCAATTACAAATTACTGCTCTCTGAATCGCGCACAGTGGAGTTTCACACAGACCCTCTCTGCTGTATGGGAATGAAAGTGCGCGTGCCACATCTGACAGGACCGAAGGTGCACGTGAGCTCCCTAGCATAGCCTACAAGCAGCCACAACACAGGTAAATGATGTGTGGGAGCTTAATGCGCTCGCGTCACACAGCTAAAATATATACAGATGTGATGGGACCTCTGTTTAGTTTGTTGGCGCAAATCACATGAGTGATGCTCTTTAATGCAGGTGCAGCTATTGTATTTCCACTGTTTTGAGCTGCTGTGACGCGTTCGTCGCTATCTAGCATCTCATCCAACCTTGACCTCTCCCGGAAGCACCACGAGTCTCCCGCATATTTTTACCGGCCCCGTGATCCCCAAAAATGAGTTAAAATACTCAGAAATCATGGCGACGAGAGTGAATAAACAGATCGCGAGAGGCACAGTGATGGACTAAACATTATATTTCTTAGTTTAAATGAATAGAGCAGTAAAGATATCGCGAGTGCAAATCCTCTCTCACTCTCTCATTAGGTGATCTGCAGTCAATAGTTGGAGATGAGCAAAATATTTGAATGGTCCTGCATGTATTTAGGCCTTTTTACATAAAACAACTGAAAGTTCTGTGCTTTTGACAATATAGCAAATTCACTAAAAGCTGGCTGGAATTATTAGATAAATAAAACTTAATTTTTTTTACATGAATATTTAATAATATAAATTCTTGTAATAAACTCATGGCTATAAAAAACAGTTTTTAGGCCAATTTTCTTTTAGTAAAGAAGTATTAGATTTATAGGTGTTTATTTTAACTTCTTATGCATCAAATGTGATCTCCAAACTTGTTCTTGACTGAGACATGTTGAATTCTTCTTTCATCATTTGCAATGTTTCAAATTGCAAAATTGCATTGTAATTTTTCATAACGATTTTTATATCTGTTATATTATTTTCTGTGGCAGTTCATTCCACTGTGGCAACCCCTGATAAATAAGGGACTAAGCCAGAATAAAATGGATGAATTATTTTCTGTAAAGCTGCTTCTGGCCATGACACGTTCACACCTACAGTAAATGGTTATAAGAGATGTGTTTAGGGTATTACATGCAGCATAATAATAAATAATTGTTCAGTTTTTTACCGCTGTCATTAAAAGAAACAAATTAACATCATGACTGCTTGTGTTGGTGTCAGGCTGAACAGCCACGCCCAACACCCCACCCCCCCAAAAGCTGCAAACCTAGGGGAAACACTGCACAATATACATTTTTTTCCACTGCACCATAACTTTATATTCTATACTGTACATCATTTCTATTAAGTGACAAGACTTTTGTCTAAGCAAAGTCAGACCTCACTGTCCTAATTAAATCTTTCAAAAGCAAGGCATGATCATATTTTATTTTGGTAAAATAATTGTAATCTAGAGGCTTTTGCCTTTCATATAAGCCACTTCTGATACCAAATTATCAACTAGAAGTCAAGTTATTATTTGTTGTTCCTGAAACTTGGATAGGTGACGACTTTTCTCAGGTAGTGTACTTTTTTTAAACACTGATAATAATAATAATTTAAAATTAATAACAACAACAACATTTCTAAAGAATGATACGTCACTAAAAACCAGAGAAAAACTGGCTGCTGGAAATTCAGCTCTGCTAAAACAGGAATTAAATTTAGAACTTTAAAAGTTGTTATAATTTTTGTTTCTAAGTATCATCAGATACCTATTAATACTAAAATATACATTAGTTAACACTTTCTGGATTGTGATGCATGTTTTTTCTTTATCTACACATTTATATTGCATTTTGTCTGTAAATTACATTTTAAAACCAGGTACTGTAATACTCTACCAATACCTTTTTCTGTTATTGTACAGATTTTTCTCACTATATGTTATTTCTATTACAATATATTATTTCAAATTTTAACTTTGAGAGTCTGAAACTATTCTCATTTTTAAAACTATAACCTGAATACAGATTCTAGTTTCATCTGTTTCTTAGTAAGTCCCTGTTCTTACTTTTTGCATGCTAAGTGTCCTTACAGCTGCCCAAACTTTGTTTACACACATATTGATTTCCTTCCTTGAAAGATTATCAACTACCCCAGACTCTTTTTAATCTGCTCTTCCCATTAACACATGCTAATAAGCTCTGCCTTCTATCACACAGTCCAGACCCCTGCAAAGCCAGATAACTCTGAAACTGCAGTGTGTTTCTGCACTGTTGTGTGCTCCAAAAGTCTTTGTAGAGGCTCGCCAATATCGCAGTAATCCGAGATTTCCTTTAGAAGTGGTTGGAGAGTTTATTTAGCTCGCTTGCAGTTAGTTTGCAGTTTAATGGATGTATGAATTAGTGTGTTGGATCAGACTTACAGTGGCATGAAGCCTTCCCCTCTTGTTCATGGCTAGAAATCGGTTGCTGAAAACCCCTCGGATACCTATAACCCCTTGAGACACCGCAAACAGCTCCAGCACACCTGCAGATAGAGAAAAACACATTGATGGCTGATGACCTTTTCGTCCTCAAAGTCAAAGGTCAGTCTTAGGCTATGGTTAAACAGCAGCAGAATGCAATTGTTTAATACAAATATTGGTTATGAAAATGTCAGCTGCATTTTAAAGGTGGTTTACTTGGATTTAAAATGCAGAGTCAGATGAAATGTGCTGTCTGTTGTTTTATTGACATACAATTAAAGTCGGAATTATTAAACTTCCTGAATTATTAGCCCCCCTGTTTATTTTTTCCACAATTTCTGTTTAATGGAGAGAAGATTTTTTCAACACATTTCTAAACATAATAGTTTTAATAACTCATTTCTAATAACTGATTTATTTTATCTTTGCCATGATGACAGTAAATAATATTTGACTAGATATTTTTCAAGACACTTCTATACAGCTTAAAATGACATTTAAAGGTTTAACTAGGTTAATTTGGCTAACTAGGCAGGTTAGAGTAATTAGGCAAGTTATTGCATAACGATGGTTTGTTCTGTAGACTATCAGAAAAAATATAGCTTTAAGGGGCTAATTGACCTTAAAATGGTGTTTAAAAAATTAAAAACTGCTTTTATTCTAGCTAAAATAAAAAAAAAAAAGACTTTCTCCAGAAGAAAAAATATTATCAGACATACTGAAAATTTCCTTGCTCTGTTAAACATAATTTGGGAAATTTTTAAAAAAGAAAAAAAATTAAAGGGGGGCTAATAATTCTGACTTCAACTGTATACTGTACTGTATGTATGGTTTTCTATGCTGTCATCAATTTTAATTTCAATTTTTGTTTTTGTCACATACACAGCATGATATGCAGTGAAATGCTTATACAACCAACCATGACCTTAAAAAAACAAAATAAAAAAATTATAAAAAATGATATCAATACAAATCTAAGTTGAGTATAATAAGAAGTAAAAACACAGAAATTTTAGATATAAAATTAAAATAAGACCAAAATATAAAATATTTAAGCATTAGATGTGAAGAATACAGAACAAAATAGAACAAACTAAAATAAAAAATTTGAAAAAAAAAAAAAACAAATCTTAGCTATACAAACAAAAACATACACTACAACATACAATAAATGACATTTGCTGTTTGATTTAACTACGTATTTAAAATAAGCTGAAACAACACAATTCTTGAGTTTTTTTGGGACAACGTAATTGTTTTATGTTGAATCCACTTAAATTTAAATTTAAATTTCCACTTAAAACTAATATGTTTAATTAATTTCTATTGTGTGGAACCCAGCATTTTTACAGTGTAGAAGTGTTTCTAATAAAGTGCCTGGTGCAAAGAGAGGAAAGAGGTGGTACAGGTGGTTTATAGTATCCTACAGCATGTGGCTGTAGTTTGTACTGTAGATTTTGTGGCACAATTTTAGGTTTTACTAATATGAACACTTTTGGAACTGGAATGTGCCAATATACAGCATTTAGATGTAAATAAGATATACAATTGGACAGCTTTTGTACTTTTTCCTGAGAGTTAAATGTATCCACCTCAAAAATGACACAAAATAGGGATTGGCTGAAAAGAGAAAACTTTTATGGGGCGTGGAGAACAAAGACAAAAATATCTAGATTTTTTTTTCCTGTACATATGGCAGTAGAAAACAGGAGTACATTTAAATTAACTTCTTAAAAACAATATAAAATCTTTATGTTGTGTGTTGTTCGGTTATTAAAGTTACAAGCATCATTAAGGAGTGAAAGCGAAGAGAATTATACACAAAACACATGTGGAACGTAACCCAGGTTAGAGAGGAGGATTGTGTTACATGTACATACAGCATACAGACATTATTCTATTCACTTCTGTTCTCTGTTCTACATGTACCAACAATTTGAGAGTCACATCTATAGCAAATATGTTTAATTCCAAACGCAGACTTTGGGAAAAGTCTATATTCATTTTTTTGTCTTATTTTAATTGCAGAGAATATTAGATACAGTAAACACACTGTAAAAACTGTGATTAATAAATTGATGGAGGGGAAAAACTAAGTGGAACTAAAATACTTGCTTTGCTTTAAATAAAAAGTCAGCGAATGTATATGTACTGTATTTTAAAACATTAAAATCCAGTCAAAATGGAAAAGCCTGACTATAAACACTAATTCAGACTCTATTATAATATGTTTAATGTTGGGTTAAACGAAGGGCACCTAAACAAATAAAAGTTATCTTCTGAAGAAGAAAAGAATATACATAATACACTGCAACATATTGTAAAACACAATAACTTCATATAAAACACCCAGCAAGTAAAAGGAATGTCATTGCTACAGTTTTAGCTGGTGTACTGACTTTATTAGTTTCAAAAATAGGCTTTTCACAGATTTTACAAAGCCTGTTTTATTGCTGTCGATATATAAGGTCATTGTTTGTCGATGATGAAGATTGTATGTGGGGTTCAGTCTTTAAGGGCAGTGTTTCAGGTCAGTGATGTTTGCTTTCTAAATATTCTATCTGGCAAGTGGACTTAACACCCGCAGCCAAACTCATAACAGTCCATTTTACGTTAATCTAATTTTGCTCATCTGTTTGACAGTAGACCCTCTAAATAGACCAAGTACTATGGTATGTGTAGCGAGCTATTCAACCATTAACAGAAATCTAGTGCATGGCATGTTAATGATGCCACTCACTCCAGCTTTCAGCTCACTAGCATTCTGATCTCAGCCGCTGCACCTGTTCCCATACCTGTAAATAAACAAGCCTCTCCAAACAAGACACTCACACAACCAGAGTTATAATTCATTCGACCAGCTCAATCTGCAATATCTACTTGTGTTCTGAGGAGTGATTTCTTATTTTATTCACTGGTCATCAAAATCCTGCAGTGATTCTGTGTAAATGTATTGCAAGGTGATGCAAAACTGTTAAACCGTCAATGCCTTTGAATCGTTTTAATAATTTATCAGCGTTATAAATGTAAATAGCCTCAAAAAGACATTCGCATTAGTTTATTTCTAAGAGAAAAAAAACAAAGGAAGGAATCTGCAGTGTGGAAAAGAGATCAGTCAGTCAGAAATGTGAACTTCGCTCTCCACATAATCATTGGTAGAAATGTAACTTACTTAACGAATCTGGTTCGTGGCTCCCATTGACTCTTCCATCGGGGTGAATCTGAAGGTGGAAACCTATTCCAACTCTACAATACAGTCTGCCAGTCCTTCGGCCAGATACGCGCCCTTCCTCGACAAGTTGGTGCTCCAAATACGCGCGTTCGCGTCCCGTAAGCAGTGCAGAGCGCGGCAACTGAAAGAGCAGAAAAAGCAGGAGAGGAACGTTCATTCTTTCCAGAGAGCGCTAGGCCACTTCCAGCATTTTTGCCGCTGTCCCTGCGCTCTGAGGTAACGCGCTGTTTTACTGGTGGGCATTACCCTCAGCTGCAGGAGCTGGAGCAGATCTGCTGGCAAAGAGATATTTATATCACAAATGATCTCACTGCTTGATGCGTGCCTGAGATGTGCAGGACGCTCTCTCTCATCCTCAGATTGTATCGGACGAAAGTTCAAACCGTCCTGAGACCTATATTTCGTTGAAGATGAAACCGTGGACAGGAATGCGCTCTTATTAGAACGCGGTTCATTTGCAGATAACTAATGCTGTTCGAGATGATACAAAGTTGAAATCGGCTTTAAAACGCACGTGGCGTACTCTTTGAAATGTTTTGTATTTTGTTTTCGGTTTTTATTTTGAAATGAGGAATTTACATGCGCTCTATATGTAAATATAGTTAATTCAAGCAAAAAGTACGAAATTATCTCACTTTTGTGCAATGATATTGACTCAACTTTGAGTGTTATAAATGTTTTAATCTAATAACGAAACGGGCTCCTGCGTATTGGTTAACTTACACTGTTTTATTTGGCATAGCATGGATTATTGATTAATAAAACATATTGCGATTAAGACGGTTTCCTTGCACAATTATTTTTTCAATCTTTCTTTTTCTTTATTTACTTCAATCACGACCAGAAATTCTAAATTATATTTATTTTTTCTGCAGACATGTTTATTTTATAAGAGTCGTGTGTTTTTAGGCTGTTGATTAGATGTATTTCTCAATAAGTCATTCTGGGGAAAGAGTGACACGTTACGCATTTTACGCAGGGGAGAATATGTATGCCATTGGTTGGACGATCAAAAACAATTATGACTGTGAGAGGCGGTTGTCAAAGATGTCTTTCCTAAATTCTGAGTTCCTGATGTCCAGGTAACGCAAACATTTTGCGCATCCTTAAGCACGAGCACAAACTTGTCAGCATTAACTTAAAAAATTTTGATAAAAGCATAATTTACTTGTATGAACTCGTCGCAGTTTTTTTCTATGTTGACAAAAAGTAGGTTTACAATCTTAAACTATATTTTTAATTATTATTGACCTCTTTATTCAGAAAATATTTTTTCTTTTATTTATTTATTTATTATTTTGATCATTATTTTTTATATTTTATATTTAAAATTTGACTTTCTGTACAATATGAAGTGAGGACCTGACAACATTGGTAGCCTATGTGCTGAATCATACACTCTCAGAAATAAAGGTACGCGAGCTGTCACTGGGGTCATACCTTTTCAAAAGATACAAATTTGTACCTACAAGATCTATATTAATACCCCAAGGGTACATATTAGTACCTAAAAAGTACAAAAGTGTTCCTCTTAAAATTCGTAGGTAGGTACTAAAAAATACTTTTAAGGTACCAATATTGTCCCTTCAAGTACAAATGTTTACCTTTTGACAAGGTACCACCCCAGTGACAGCTCACGTACCTTTATTTCTGAGAGTGTAGAAGGAAAAGCAACAGTCTTATAGTCGTTTTTAAATAGCAATATTATCAGTGGAAAGGTTGCTATTTATTTATTTATTTTATTCAAAAAGCAGGTTTACAATTAATTTGTTGGCATGTTTATTATTAAATATTTAGGATGTGCTTTTCAAGAATGTCTGTTTTTTTGGCCTAATGCCAACATGGATTAGTTTAAAGTAGCACATGTTAATGACAACACAGATCTACCAAAATGTATTATTTAAATAACCAATATGTTGCAATTTCATTGGGTCCTTTTATTGGCCCTCTAATAATTAAACAATGGTAATGTCAAGGCCAGTTGTTTTAATACAGCTACCTGCTGAGTGAAAAGCAGCACTACATGTTTTCGTTTTAAAGGACAGCACAGTGGGATTTTTACTGTTCCTTTTAAAATGACTGGAACACATGAATTTCAATCATCATCATTATCATCATACAATATTGTGTTGGATGGTTAATTGTTAATTTCAACATTTTAAATATGTCTTTAAAAATCTGAAAATGAGGTATTTACTATGGCATTAGTAAAAAAATAAATAAAAAAACTATACAATGTAGCTAACATTTTATGTGATGTTTTATTCCTGCAGTTAAAACTTTAGAAAAACTTGAAAGGTAATTTATGAGAAAAATTAGCAGTTTTTTTTGTTGAATATATGTCCAAAATGACTTTGACATGGACAAAAAGTTAAATACATCATCACTAAAGTTTTATGATAAACTCACATAACACATAACAAAGTGTGAATGTGGTTAATTTTTTTTAGCTTTTTATTAATATTATAGCCATTTATGTTGAGATGTAATTACAGTTGCATGTCATTGCAAACTTGTAGAGCAATTTCTTGTTTTAAATGGCACTTATGCACAGCATACGTTCTTATTATCTTGTATGCATGAATGTGCATGATCCTAGAGTGTTTGTACATTTTGCTCACAGCATCTTAAGTTACCTATGTGATGGCTGCCTTCAGTAATTTAAAAAGGAATGTGTCGGGAAAACATTACGATCTTAATCACTAGATAAATGACTGAGATGTGGAGGTTCGTGATGTATTCTTCTCTTTGTTTCACTTGCTGAACAACATGGATTGATCACTTTAATGTAAACAGCGCAGAACTGTTTACCTCCCAAATTGTAAAGGCCATTTGTTTGTGTTGGACCCTCCAGTAACTGCAGTGAGGTAATACACCAGATGAGTATAAACACCAATGATCCTGATTGATTCAGCAACGATCCCGGCTTTTAAAAACTTTTGTAGTATCATGTAGGGCTTCCTCTCTTGGGGAAGAGTCATTTGTTATTGTTTTGGCACTAGCGATCATTGTCTGCAAATTAAGCTTTTGAGTAACAGTGGAGGAGATGAGTTTTCAGGTACTGCCACAAATGACAGCATCTGGAGAGTGTTAAGACTGTCTGGCCTGTTTAAAGATCACTGCCCAATAATTTTGTCTGCTGGCTGATGGCTTTTAACCCATATGCAGTATTGTTTGTGCTGTCTGAGGCTGTTTGTTGTATATTATGTACCTGCAAAATTTGTCACAAGAAGTCAAATATTACATTATTAAATGTGCTGTATGATTCTGGATTAAGTGAGAATCTTTTTTGTGTGTGTGTGTGTGTGTGTGTGTGTGTGTGTGTGTGTGTGTGTGTGTGTGTGTGTGTGTGTGTGTGTTGCGGTTGTTATAGAGATTGTGGGTTTATACTATTCTGAATAGACAATCAAACATAACAATTAACAAGATGCAGTCAGTTTGAAATGATGTTTTTAATGAATGAATTATAAAGACTTTGATTGGTTTGTTACTGGTTAAATCTTCATTTTTGAACAAATCAATTGAATCAGTACTGGATTTCCATCATTTTTATGTGATTTTTGAATTATCGTATGATACACATCAAATTATTGTTGTCACGATAGTGGAATTCGGTACCTATCGGTACTAGAATTTTAAAAACGTTCATTTCCCTAACATTTGATCGCTGTTGAGCACGTTCTTAAACAGCGATGATTTGCCGTTGTGTTCACATGCTCAACAAATATGACTGTGATTGGCCATGAAAGTCATCAGTTCACCGAACTCACCACTGTTTACTGAGTGTAACTACAGATACAGGGACACTGGAGTGTTTTAAAGCCACGAAGATCAGCTGGTCTGTTTATGAGCTGACATACGAGCAATCAGCTGATGAATCAACTGATCTTTACGGCTTTTAAACGAACTAATGAACTAAAAACAGGACATGATGCCATATAGGCACACTGTAAGGTTTCACAAGTGATAGTCAAATTTGAATGATCAAATCATCTTAATTATTATTTTGTGCGTGTACAGAAGACAATTCTGTTTACAATTTACTCTTGATACTTCGATGACTGACAACATGAAAACTTTCTACTGGTGTATCGTGTGTCTTGTATCTGCTGTTTTTGAAAAAATATATATAAAAGTGTATTATATGATCATATTTTCTAGATCTGGTAAGAACTCTGGCAGCTGCATTTTGCACTAGCTGGAGTTTGTTAATAGAGGATGCTGGGCAACCAGCAAACAGAGCATTACAGTAGTCCAGCCTAGAAGTCATGAAAGCATGGACTAGCTTTTCTGCATCTGATATGGATAGCATACTTCGCAATTTAGCAATATTTCTCAGATGAAAGAAAGCAGTTTTTGTGACATGGGATATATGATTTATTAATTTTCCTTCAGCTTAGTCCCTTTATTCATCAGGGGTCCCCACAGCGGAATGAGCCGCCAACTTATCCAGCATATGTTTTACACAGCGGATGCCCTTCCAGCTGCAAACCAGTACTGGGAAACATCCATACACACACAATCACATACATTCACTATGACCAATTTAGTTTATTTAATTCACCTATAGCTCATGTCTTTGAACTGTGGGGGAAACCAGAGCACCCGGAGGAAACCCACGCAAACACAGGGAGAACATCCAAACTCCACACAGAAATGCCAACTGACCCAGCCAGGACTTGAACCAGCAACCTTCTTGCTGTGAGGCTACAGTGCTAACCACTGAGCCACCGTGTCGCCCTCCTACCAAGACATCTTCTATACATTTATATGAAACAAAAACCTTAATTTCCTTTTGACTGAAGAAGAAAATGAACATATTGTATGACAAGAGGGGGAGTGAATTATCAGGATTTTGTTTTACTCTGCAAGTTAACTAATCCTTTAAACTGTATTCACAGAGTTATAATGCAGGAAGGTGAAAATCACAATATTTTGGTATGTGGTTGATTTATTTTTTAGATGAAGTATTTGTGCTTATTATGCGTTTATCCGTGTTTGCTTTTTGTTTGTTTTCTAAAGACAGATCTGACAACACTAATAGGTCAAGATGTAACTTGTTCCCTGAGTCTGAAATCTATT
Organism: Danio kyathit; assembly: GCA_903798195.1. Classification (NCBI taxonomy): domain Eukaryota; kingdom Metazoa; phylum Chordata; class Actinopteri; order Cypriniformes; family Danionidae; genus Danio; species Danio kyathit. The sequence goes on along the minus strand of LR812523.1, from coordinate 46,196,833 downwards.
TAAATACATTCTAAACAGCTAATTGTTCAGTTTGGCAGACGCTTCACAACATTTTTGCAAGTGCAGTTGTCACTAAAGCGTTTTTGTAACTTAATTTGATTGTTGAGTGGTTGTCACTCCTATAAATTACAGAACTGTACATGCACAGAACAGGATTAGCTCATAAAGGTGCAGTGAAAACCAATTTTTATAACCATAAAAGAACAGAATTCTCAAACCTATCAGTTTTTATTTCTCATAATATTGCTAAGATTCAATAAGGGTTGCAAATGTGTCTCATTAAAGCAGATCATTGTTCATTGACAGTGTGAGTCCTGATATTGTTTTGACTCATTTAATTGTATTGTATCATGAAAGCTTTTGTGAGTGAGCTGGACAAACCCACACTCTTTCCTATCTATATTTTTTAAACTCTCTATTGCAATGACTCTGATGAAAAAACAAACAAAAACAAAGTAAAAATACTGCTAAACTAACTTGAGCTTGCATCTGCTCTCTGGTCATTTGAAGTGCTTCTTTTATTCTCATTTGTTAGTTTCTTTGGATAATGGTGTCTGCTGAATGAATAAATGCAAATGAATGCCATGTGAGCTATAAAATTATGTACTGTATAACTAGTACAACTACACTAGGGCTGCACATTGATATCGCAATATGTGCATCCGCAGTAATCACATGGCAGGATCACAGTTGAAAACACTCATGATTTGTTTAGTAATTGCAAAGTTTAACTGTAAAGTTACCGAAACATTTATTATTTGTGTGTTTTTAGGGGCCTATGATCATGTGAGGACTTCATGTCAGTTTTACGTATTCAAGCATAAGAAAAAAATACAGTGCATCCGGAAAGTATTCATAGCGCTTCACTTTTTCCACATTTTTTTATGTTACAGCCTTATTCCAAAATGGATTCAATTAATTTATTTCTTCAGAACTCTACACACAATACCACATAATGACAATGCGAAAAAAGATTTTTTAAATTGTTGCAAATTTATAAAAAAATAAAAAAACAACTGTATGTTAGAGTGGCCAGACAGAAGCCACTCCTTAGTAAAGGGCACATAGCAGCCCACCTGGAATTTGTGAAAAGGCATCTGAAGGACTCTCAGACCATAAAAAAAAAAATTTCTCTGGTCTAATGAAACTAAAATTGAACTCTTTGGAGTGAATGCCAGGTGTTACGTTTGGAGAAAACCAGGCACCGCTCATCACCAGGTTTTTCAGCAGCAGGAACTGGAAGACTAGTCAGGATAGAGAGAAAGATGAATGCAGCAATGTACAGAGACATCCTGAATGAAAACCTGCTTCACAGTGCTCATGACCTCAGGCTGGGGCGACGGTTCATCTTTCAGCAGGACAATGACCCAAAGCACACCGCCAAAATATCAATGGAGTGGCTTCACAACAACTCTGTGAATGTCCTTAAGTGGCTCAGCCAGAGCCCAGACTTAAATCCAATTGAGCATCTCTGGAGAGATCTGAAAATGGCTGTACACCGTCGCTTCCCATCCAACCTGATAGAGCTTGAGAGGTACTGCAAAGAGGGCAAAACATTCCAAAGACAGGTGTGCCAAGCTTGTGGCATCATATTTAAAAAGACTTGAGGCTGTAATTGCTGCCAAAGGTGCATCAACAAAGTATTGAGCAAAGGCTGTGAAGTATGTGTATGTACATGTGATTTTTCAGGTTTTTTATTTTTAATAAATTTGCAACAATTTCAAAAAATCTTTTTTCACACTGTCATTATGGGGTATTGTGTGTAGAATGTAGAGAAAATAAATGAATTTAATCCATTTTGGAATAAGGCTGTGTAACATAAACAAAATGTGGAAAAAGTGAAGCTCTATGAATACTTTCCAGATGCACTATATTTATAGGTTTCTTGTTACTTTATTTTTAAATTTGATATTTTATGCACACCCTTACAAAATCATCCCAATATATCTACAATTTTGAATTGTTTTCAAATAGAGATATTCATTTTATCTGGTGAAATTCTACTCAATATTGCAATATATATTGTAAAAAAATAAAACATTGCAATGTCAGTTTTTTCCCACATCGTGCAGCCAAACTACCAAACTACCAAACCAAACTACCAAGTAATGAACACACTTTTAGTCTATTTTGATTGCTGTGCCATAGAAATCAATGTATATACCCAAACTATGAAACTGGTATCCCAGTAACCAGTGATAATTTGTGTTTTGTAAAACTTTGTATAATCGAAAAATCAACACTGCACAATTAAAAAATGCCTATGTAAAATGAGCTTAAACAGCACGATTTGGGACAACTTGATTTTCTTGGGACAACTTAATTGTTTTATGTTCAGTCCACTTAAATTTGTTAAGTTAACTTCATTTTGTGTTGGAACAACCTGAATTGTGTGGAACCCTGCATTTTTACAGTGTGTGTGGGTGAAAAGACTAATGTTGAGTGAGCAGCAGTGTGAAACACAAATCTGAGCATACACTGTGATCATGCCTGTGGATGAGCCCAATTTTTATAATCTGATTAAGTTCCCATGAGAGCTTGAATTGAGAGAACCAGCTTGCTTCTAATGTTCTCTTCACGTGCGAGTTGTGTTGTTAACAAGCCCTTTTACAGCCGATGTGGGAATCACTGATATTTATTTTTAAGTTCAGGGAATTTCCACTTGCCTGGGGGTGTTTCTCTGATGATTTGTGTAGATTTTGCTATTGAAATAACAATCAAATTGTCTGTGTGTTGTGACCCCAGAACCACTTTCTCAACCTTAGTCCCATGCAAACGTGCCTACAGTCATCTGTGACATTCCACCACAGCAAGGCGGAACAGGAGAGAAGGCTTTCGCTCTCAAATCTAAAGATTTCCTCATATTTTTGAACTGTTACTCCAAGGGTCAAGAAATGTTTCCTATTTCTGAGAGTTGGAGCATGAGGCTACGTGAAAGTGGCCATGCATTTCAAACACGTCTTTTCAAAACAGCCCACGGATCAGCCAAGTATTTAATCTGTAATAGATCTAAACATTTGCTTTGGACAAAGTAGTACCCCCTTCATTTGTGAGAAAGTCGGCACTGTGTTTTTGCATAGTGTTCGGGGAGCATTTGGTGAGGAACAAAGAAGCACCTGTTCACTTGTTACAGACAGAGCAGCCTGTCAGTGAGAAGTGAAATCGCTGACGTGACGCTGTCAGTGCAGAGCGATCAGGACCTACTGACAGATTTGGCAAGATAAAAACGAGCTCTGTCATTTCCCTCACTACACACTGCACACACACACCATTCAGAGGGAAATTAAAGGTTTCTTTAAAAAATGTATCAATGAATGTAAAAAGGCAAGGCAAGTTTATTTATGCTGTGTAACACGTTTTATACACAATGGTAATTTAAAGTGCTTTACATAAACAAGAATGAAAGAAACATAAAATACAAAGAGTAAAAATGATCAAAAACAGGTGTGTTAAAACAGGTTTTAGAGGAATAAAAAAGAAAAGAAAGACACCAATAGTGTGATTAGTGAATACATAATAATGAGTTTGTCTTTATATCTGTTATTGAGTATTTGATTATAGACAAATTTAGAGAATAATTCACCATTCTGATATGTTAGATTATATAGACTGCTCATTCAGTATATCAGTAATAATAATCTATAATTTAAGTCAAAGACATTTTGATGTCTGTATCCAATTTAAAGGAAAATGATTTTATATACATAGAAACCACATTAAAAACAGGAAAAGTGTTTTCTTTAATGTTTGAAATAACCTTTCATTTCAGTGTAACGGACAAACTTATGTGGAACTTAAACAACGTATAGACCTGTTAAATCATAATACAAATTCATATCTATATTTATTTGATGACAACATTTGCGATGAGATGACAACATTTTTTTCATGACCAAACATGACCAAAATATGTGTAAAATAATTTTCACATAATGACCATTACTTTGCATTATATTACTTAAACTATATATAACTAATTTTATTTATAAAGAGTAGTATTAGCAATTTTTTTAAAATAGCAATTTTTTTTTTAATTGTGTAGAATATTTAATTTCCATTTAAAAGTTCTGCATTCTTTGGTTGTACTGTATACACATTTACTTATTATTTGTAATGACATTTGTATTGAAATATGGTGCATACACAGTATATATACATAATTAAATATTCTAAATGTAAATATAGTGCTTATCATAATAATAATCTGAGCAATAACTATCCCTAAACCTACCCCTCAACCTTTAACCTGTGTAAACATATATAAACTATACTTAGTTCTACAGTAAGCACACAAGTCAAGGAAATTTTCACAGTATGTCCGATAATATTTTTTCTTCTGGAGAAAGTCTTATTTGTTTTATTTTGGCTAAAATAAAAGCAGTTTTAAATTTTTTAAACACCATTTTAGGGTCAAAATTATTAGCCCCTTTAAGCTATATATTTCTTCGATAGTCTACAGAACAAACCATCATTATACAATAACTTGCCTAATTACCCTAACCTGCCTAGTTAACCTAATTTATCTAGTTAAGCCTTTAAATGTCACTTTAAGCTGTATAGAAGTGTCTTGAAAAATATCTAGTCAAATATTATTTACTGTCATTATGACAAAGATAAAATAAATCTGTTATTAGAAATGAGTTATTAAAACTATCATGTTTAGAAATGTGTTGAAAAAATCTGCTCTCTGTTAAACAGAAATTGGGGGAAAAAATAAACTTCAGTGAGGCTAATAATTCTGACTTCAACTGTGTGTGTGTGTGTGTGTGTGTGTATGGGTATATATATATATATATATATATATATATATATATATATATATATATATATATATATATATATATATATATATATATATATATATATATATATATATATATATATATATATATAATTATTATTATTATTATTATTATTTTATTTTATTTTATTTTTTCTTTTCGGCTTAGTCCCTTTATTAATCTGGGGTCGCCACAGCGGAATGAACCGCCAACTTATCCAGCGCATGTTTTACGCAGCGGATGCCCTACCAGCTGCAACCCATCTCTGGGAAACCCATACACACTCATTCACACTCATATACGGACAATTTAGCCTACCCAATTCTCCTATACCACATGTCTTTGGACTGTGGGGGAAACCGGAGCACCCGGAGGAAACCCACACGAACGCAGGGAGAGCATGCAAACTCCACACAGTAACGCCAACTGACCCAGCCGAGGTTAGAACTAGCGACTTTCTTGCTACCTACCTACTACACCACTGCGTCGCCATATATATATATATTTTATTTTTTATTTTTTTTTTTTTCATATAGAAATGATCTTTTCTAGTCATCTCAACTTACATCAATCAAACTGACTAAAAATATTAAGTTAAACTTTTTGTTGTCTTGACTTTTTGTTATTAAATCATTTACAGTGTACAGAATTTGTATCGCAAAATAACACTATGCATTGAGGTAACCTGAGAGGTTCTCCACCTTTAGAGTTTGTCTCTCATTGACCACCTACAGTATACCACTAATAAAAACAGCAATCTTCAACAATATCCCTTGTCCAATACATTATCTGCATCTTCCTTGAAGTGCCAGACTTTTGCTCCGACATTTATTCCTTCAGGTCACCGTCGAGGCTCTACAGAAATGGCTGCTCTCTCTGATGTAGACCCATATCCCTCTTGTGGACTAGAGAAATGCATCTTTTGAAGTCTTCCCGCCCTCCCCCTTCTTCTCTCCCTCCCTCGTCTTTTCTCCTATCCAGTAAAACCAACAAACATTCGCCATTTCCTCGCTCTCGCCAATCACCAGTGCACTTCCTGTGGCATAAATCCACCTTTAGGCCTACCTGACTGCGCGGTAATCAGAGCCGGACACTCCAAATGCCTGCACAGTGTTGAAAGATTAGTTCCGTCTAGTTTTACAGTGGATTTGCGTAGCTCTGCTCTGCGCAGCTTCTCTGTGTGACAAATGAGCCAGAGCAAGAAACAACAACAAACCTGGTGGTAGTCAAGATAAAACGGGTGACCTGTTACACACCGCTGTTCTTGTTGATGCCGCTGTAAATCATGGCCTGGCATGACCTAACGTTCTGGCAACACGGTGTCTGTATTAGCAGGACATAAATGACTGGTACATCTTTTTGCATAATTTGCGTTCGATTGCGGTTTGCACTGTAGCATTAGCTGGGTGAACAACAGCTGTGTCTGATATTGTTAGCGGCTGAGTTGCTGACACCTGCATGCTCGGTATAACTGGAACTGTGGAATGTGAACATGAGCGGCATGCTTTGATTTCATATGCATGCAAACGGTAAAGTCACTGCTAACAGAGTTCATAAGCAAATAGCGGATAAAAATACTGGAGAAATTAATTCTCAGTTTCAGCTCATTAGTGTTATTCCTATAGGAATAGTGTATGAATCTGTCAATGCTTACAGTATGTTGATAATTCTTGTGTGGAAGACAAAAGAAGATAATTGGAAGAATGTTGTTCCACCATGGGTTATTTTTTTTAGATAATGTATATAACGTTAATTGTTTAGTTTATTTCACAATTCAGATTTTTCCTCATACTTCTAGGTTTTATTCCTCTCTGAATTCTGTTTACATTTAAATTATCTGTTGTTTTCTCTAAATTTTTGGTTCACGAATTCATATGCTGCCCCAAAGTTCTGTTTTACATTTGCAATCAGAATTATTCAACCCCCTGATTTATTAGCCCCCCTGTTTATTTTTTTCCTCAATTTCTGTTTAACATAGAGAAAATTTCTAAACATAATAGTTTTAATAACTCATCTCTAATAACTGATTTATTTTATCTTTGCCATGATGACAGTAAATAATATTTGACTAGATATTTTTCAAGACACTTCTATACAGCTTAAAGTGACATTTAAAGGCTTAACTAGGTTAATTAGGCTAACTAGGCAGGTTAGGGTAATTAGGCAAGTTATTGTATAATGATGGTTTGTTCTGTAGACTATTGAAAAAAATATATAGCTTAAAGGGGCTAATAATTTTGACCTTAAAATGGGTTTAAAAAAATTAAAACTGCTTTTATTCTAGCCGAAATAAAACAAATAAGACTTTCTCCAGAAGAAAAAATATTATCAGACATACTGTGAAAATTTCCTTGTTCTGTTAAACATAATTTGGGAAATATTTAAAAAAGAAAAAAAAAATCAAAAGGGGTTCAATACTTCTGATTGTAACTGTAGATCTTTTTTCCCTCTGAGTACCAACTTTACATTTTGCAATACTGTCTTTTTTCCCTTCAGAATATTGAGTCTCACAATTCACAATTTGAATCTCACAATTAACTTTCTCATAATTCCGATTTTGCTTTTCACACTTCTGACTTAAGTTTTATTTTATTTATTTAGGTTGCAAATATATATTCTGTCTCGCAGTTCTGGGTTTTATATCTCACTCTTCTGAGTTTTTTTCTCTTCTAAAAACATTTATCAAACATTTGAGCAAAATCATTATTTCTTACAGTTTATAGACTATAAAATACCTGAAAATCTGAATATTTTCCCTCACTATTCTGACTTTGTTCAGAACATTTAACTTTTTTTGACATTTCTCACAAGTCAAATTTTACATTTCATAGTTTACATTGTACTTGTCTTTTTCTTACAATATTGATTTTTCCAAATACAGACATTATTTCTCAAAATTCTGTATTAAAGAAAATGTATGCAAACGATACAGCCACTGCTAACTGAGTTCATAAGCAAATAGCGGATAGAGATACAGGAGAAATTATGAATCTGACTTGAATTCTTATGTTGATGATTCTTGTGTGGAAGACAAAAAAAGATATTTTGAAGAATGTTGGTCCACCATGGGTTATTTTTATTTATTTATTTATTTAATAAAGGTAATTGTTTCAAATCAAATCCCTTTTATTGTCACATCATCAGCAGCACATGTACTATGATCTGTGAAAAACTTGCTGGCTCCAGACAGTGCAAAATACAACATACTCCAAAAAATAAAATAATATACAATTAGCAATGTTGACAGTCATTCATTCATTCATTTTTCGGCTTAGTCCCTTTATTAATCCGGGGTCGCCACAGCAGAATGAACCGCCAGCTTATCCAGCATATGTTTTACACAGCGGATGCCCTTCCAGCTGCAACCCATCTCTGGGAAAAATCCATACACACTCATACACTACGGACAATTTAGCCTACCCAATTCACCTGTACCACATGTCTTTGGACTGTGGGGGAAACCAGAGCACCCGGAGGAAAACCACGCAAACGCAGGGAGAACGCGCAAACTCCACACAGAAACGCCAACTGACCCAGCCGAGGCTCGAACCAGCGACCTTCTTGCTGTAAGGCGACAGCATTACCTACTGCGCCACTGCGTTGCCTAATGTTGACAGTATAATATGTAAAAGACACTAAATACGTGAAAGATAATAAATACGTCACAAAAAACACACATTATACACAAGTAGGCACAGATAGACAAGTACACAGTCAAAAAGTTGAACACATACAGTAGTGTGACTGTTGGTGGAAAATTATTGTAGGCAATACTGTTTTAAGTAAGGAATTGGTTAAAGTGCAGTTCATGCTACATCTTAATTTATTTGTTTATATCACAATTCAGATTTTGTCTTATACTTCTGGGCTTTATTCTTCTCTGAATTATGAATTCACTTTTAATTATTCTTTTGTTTTCTCTGAATTTTATTAGTTGTTTTGTTTTATTTTTTATGGTTGTGAATTTATGTGCTATCTCACAATTCTGTTTTATCTTTGTTTTTCAGTTTTTTTTTCTCTTCAAAATTTTGAGTTTATATTCAATTCTGATTTTGCCTTTGGCTTTTAACTAGGGATGTTCCGATCAGGTTTTTTTGCCCTCAAGTCAGAGTTCGAGTCATTTGATTTTGAGTATTTACCGATACCGAAGCCCGATCCGATACTTCTATAATACATAAAAAAGAATAAAGAAGAGCGAAGAAACAGATTCAGGATGTTCCTTATTTTTTATTTAATTCCCTCTATTTAACATTCAACAGCTCTGTTAACAAGCAGAGCACTTCTGTGAGGTAGATTGAACAATCAAGTAATAAATAACATCAATTCTTCACTTTTGGATTTTGGTGCAACAGTAAAGCTAAAAAAAATCTAATATAAAAACAAATAACACCTCAACTTAAAATACCCAGCAGGAAATCCCAAGTTTATCTCACAGTTTGCTATGGCAATGTTGTTGTCATCAATGTTATAATACCTCCAGACTGCAGATGTACTCGTGCTTTCCGCTTCAAGCTGCTTCCGTATTCTACTTTGCTGGCATTTAACCAATAGCGTCACTGCAACAAAATGAAGTCATGCCGCACGCGTTACTGTTTCTGTGTGAAGTCAAAAAAAGAGGTCTCACTCTGTGCCACCGCATAACTATATATATATATATATATATATATATATATATATATATATATATATATATATATATATATATATATATATATATATATATATATATAAAATAATTATATATATATACAGACTTTTCTTATAAACGAGCATTTTCTATCAGGCTCCTATAATTAGGTTCAGAAGTTTCATTTTATATGTAATGATAAGGTTATTAGCTAGTAAATGAAATAACTTTTTTTCAGAAATGTCAATTTAGACAATTCTTTGTTTTTTAACAAGGCAAATTTTCTTTTGTGTCAAAACCAGCTAAATCCACCTGTGCTTTTTATGCAAAACCCTCTAAATCCACCCATTGGGACAAGACAGTGTATTTAGTTGAAAATACTAAAGATGCAATTAGAAATTATTTTAGCAAACATAAAACACTCTACACAAACCACCTAAAATTTAAAATATATAAATCTGTCAAGTAAATGGCGATGCATTCCGCTGTGATAAACCAGAGAAAAAGCAGAAGGAAAATGAATGAATGAATTCTGTCAAGTAAATGCATTAATCAATAACATTAAAACTGACATTAATTAAATCTTTAACAATCTGTTGTCATTTCTGAACATTGTAAACTAAGCTTGTTAGATTCAAACAATGTAGTGTAAAAACATTATGAAACATCAATATCTGTGCATTGTCCATTAATATAAAAAGCTTATCAGACGTATAGGTAATATGAAGTAATATAAATAATGTATAGTTTTATACATTATATTAATCTTTTTAAAAATAGCTTAAATTAGCAAATAAAGCACAAGTGGCCTACTGGGCAAAAAGGGGATGTCTCTCAGACAATTTTAGAAGCTGTCATTCATTCATTCTTATCATACTTAAGGTCTTGGTCTCTTGTTTATCCTCATAGCATCCATGTGGGATTAAAGAATGGCATCTTAAATTCATCTTTCGTGAAACGCAGTTGCCGTTTAATGTGTAGTAAATTGGACTAATTCAAAGTAGCGTCACTGCGCAAAAAATTGTTATGAATGCATGCTAGACTTCCGACTGTACATTGTGTTTTTTTTTTTCTTACAATGCACAGAGTTTTGAGGTAAGGGACATTTTCATTTGCCATTCACTGACAGTCGGACAGGCTCATCCAGTTCACCAAACTCTATCTCTATCTTTCACTGTAATTGTATTGAGATTAATGATAATTTCCTTATTTTATTATTAATATGAGAAAATAATAACAAGTAAAGATGCTAGGGCTCGACCGTTTTGGTCTCATATGTACCCGAAATTTTATCTATGCGACCTAAACATATATTTGGAAGCATTTGTGAGAGTGCATAGATTTTCACTGTTTTCACTGCAAAATTTAACACAGCTCATGAAAAGACTGTTATTGCTATTAAGAGGACATGCAAATAATAAGTTTTATATCAATGTAAATGTGGGGTGGGGCGATGGATCGCGATGCCGGCTCAGCATTGTGAAGTTTATCAGCCATCGGTAATGGACGATGGCATTGTCTATCGGCCCAACCCTACACTCAATGTCATTATCTCATTTTTGGCGGAAGTGGCGTCTAGCGGCTTTTTTTTCGCATCACTTGCATATATATACAGTTTTAACGTGCTGGGCCGTTATCGGCGTTAACGTGCTGCGTTAACGCGGGACTCTTATCGCGCGATAAAAAAATATCGCCGTTAATCTATTCTCAAAGTGGGGTGGGAGCTGGGTCTATTTTATGCAAGCTATGATGACTTTCACCTTGATATATTAGCGCGGATGTATACCTGACAGGTGAACCGTCTGACAAACTAGTGCCCTTCTAAATCAAATCAGCAGGATGCTTGACTCACTAACTCACGAACATTTCATTCATGCCATCGTGACAAACTGGGGTACTAGACGCAAATAAGGAGTAAGGACTGGTGAGAGTGTCATGGAATTTAATAATGCACGCCAAATGGTAAGAAAAAAACTTCCGCATTTCGCGATGTGTGTGTGTGTGTTTGTGTGTGTGTGTGCTCGGTCCTTTACCTGACAGCCGCGTGTGGATCTTGTCGGAAAACATGGCGAAAGGTCCTAAAGACCGCAGTGTTTACTTCTATAATGCCACTAATATCTGCATACTCCACATGTCTTAATTCCATTTCTGTTTAGTTCAGTTTTGACTTTAGTCGGATTAAAGGTAATCAAAAATTGCTATTTAGAGCTTATGTAGGCCTACAGTTCAACATTCACGTTTAACTGAATAAACAGTTAGTAAACACAAGTACATCTTTTTGAACATCATGTATTTTCATCACCAATTATCATAGAACATTTTCTCAAGCAGTTTGTGATGCATTTTGGAAACAGGAGATGAGCCCCTAGTTTAATGCGTAGTTCTGAGTTTGTATCTTTAATAATACTGTTATTATTATTATTTTTATTATTAATATTATTCATTCATTCATTCATTTTCGGCTAAGTCCCTTATTAATCTGGGGTCACCAGCGGAATGAACCGCCAACTTATCCAGCGTATGTTTTATGCAGCGGATGCCCTTCCAGCTGCAACCCATCACTGGGAAACATTCATACACACTCATTCACACACATACAGTTTGGACAATTTAGCCTACCCAATATACCTATACCACATGTCTTTGGACTTGTGGGGGAAAGCAGAGCACCCGGAGGAAACCCACGCAAACACGGGGAGAACATGCAAACCCTACACAGAAACGCCAACTGACCCAGCCGAGACTCAAACCAGTGACCTTCTTGCTGTGAGGTGAACGTACTACCCACTGCGCCACCGTGCAGCCATATTATTAAAATAAAAGTTAATATTATTTAATATCCCTAAACTTACATGAAATAGCAACGATCAGTTTTAGTTAACAAATGTAAATGACGATTAATAAATACCAATGTAACAAACGTAATGCTCATTATTAGCTGATCTTAGTTAATGATTAACATAAAGTAATGGGACCTTGCAAAAATAAATACAAATTGATTTTTCAAATATACATTTTTGAGTTAATTGTCCCTTTAGAATATGACAATATGTTTGATAATGTATCATTTATTTAAGGCATATAAGCAAGAGAAGACAGGAGATTTTGAGATGCCTGAAATCAATTGATAATCTGTTTCTCTTTACTGCAAGATTTAGTGTATGACCCATGAAGGACAGGAGTCTGAAGAGAAGAGACAGGTGCGGCTAAACACTCGCCTGCTCTCAGATCTGTCTATTACTCTCAGCAATGCTCAGAATTCGCAAGGCAGACACACAGCAGACAGGTACAAACAGTTGAGGAGAACAGAGAGCATGCTAAGTGCAAAAGCATGTCTATAAAGCGGATCTGTTCATCTTTGAAGTGAACGCTAAGTGTAAATTTGTCCGTGTCAACGCAGAGCAAGATTGAATGTGTGCTGTTTTAAAATAACTTAAGTAGGCTGTTATCTGCTGCTTGTTCATATAGATAAATTCAACCAATCAGAGACCTGGAGAAAGAAAAAAAAATAACTCAATTTTTAGATTTTCAAACTTACAGTATTATGAACTTACAATATTAATTTCTTTATTAGGATATCTACACTTTTACTGAAGTGCACTTAATTTGTGTACTTTAATACCAATATCCATGGCAAAGACTGCCATGCTACACATGAAGTTCGATGTTTCTTGTATCCATAATAAAAACTGTTATCTAGCATGTCGTTTATCACCTGTAGTGAAAATGACCTCTTTAGTTGATGCCTCATTCAAAAATTTATTTAATCCTATTATTTATTTAAATGGTTAGTTCACTCCGAATTTTTAATTCGGATATTAATTACTCATTCTCATGTCATTCCGATTCTCTGAGACCTTCGTTCATCTTTGGAGCACAAATTAAAATATTTTAAATGAAATCCAAGAGCTCTCTCGTCCTTCATAAACAGCAATGGTTGTGAGACATTGAAAGTAAAGGAACCAAAAACATTGTCAAAACAGTCATGACAAATCCACAAAGCACTTTTTTGTGTGGAAAAAGTACCAAAAACAACTTTTTTTGCATGTCCTCTCTTTAACCATATAAAGTCTGTGTGCACATTTACTACAGGCAATACAGTGCTTGCATGTTGTGCTGCTGACTTGACAAAGTAGAGAAAACACTGCCGAACAAAGACATTTTTACAGTATTTTTGGCTATGATTACAATTGAACCTCTGAAGTCACATGACATGTTTTGACAATATTTTTGGTTACTTTTCTGGACTTTGAGGGGCTCTATTTTAACTATCTAGGCACAAAGTCTAAAGCGCAGGGCGCAAAAGCATCGAGGGCGTGTCCGAGTCTGCTTTTGCTATTTTAAGGATGGATAAATACCCTCTGCGCCATGGCGCATGGTCTAACAGGGTTGAGCTTATTCTCTTAATGAGTTATGGGTGTGTTTTGAGAATAAACCAATCTGAGTCTCATCTCCCATTCCCTTTAAGAGTCCGTTGCGTCGCGCCATGGCGCATTTGCTATTTACATGGTGGAATTTGTAAGTGGAAAAGCTGAAAGCTTCACTAGCGAGAAAATAGTTAAACAGACCATCTGCAGCGCGAGAATAAAGAACGAGCCTCCTCCATTCAGTCTCTTTACTTTCCCTTTCTCTTTCTCTCTTTCGTGGATGAGGAATTTGTGTTGTACGCACAGACATCCATTAGCCTACATATTTAATTTCGTTTGTTAAGCACAAAGATTTGTTTTCAAACTATTTCTAAATTCAGTTCTAATTTCCAGCAAACAAATAAATAAACAATAAAAACGAAGTGTGGTCAAAAAACTGAATTATATCCAAATATACATCCTATGCCCCATATGGTCCAAAACCTGACAGGTGGACAAATCTAAGCTTGTTTTTAATAAAACAAATATAAATATGCATATAATAAATAATAATACTACTACTAATAATAACATTATACAAAAGCAAGTTGTCATGAATATACTGAAAAAAGCCCCCGAGATGAAGAAGGCATGAAGGCAGTGTTTTTTTTATTTATGTAGTGAGTAATAATTTTAGTAATATTTTAATCCTTTTATTCTTTTTCATTTGTAAAGATATTTGCGTATTGCTGTACATCCTATTACACGCCAACATGCGCCGAAACACCCAAGAGTCCACAAAGTATCGCAAATGGATTTGCTATTTAAACAACGTGGTGGAAAATGGGAAAACTATTGCGTTGGTCTGAAAATAGCTACACGTCGGAGCAAGCACGTCTTGCGCCTTATTGCGCCTGGTGTATGATAGGGCCCTAAATGTCTGTGGACTACTTTTTATGGAGGGTCAGATAACTCTTGCATTTCGTCTAAAAATGTCTTAGTTTGTGTTCTAAAGATGAACAAAGGTCTCAGAGGTTTGGAACAACATGACAGTGAGTAATTACTAACAGAATTGTCATTTTTAGACAAATTACCCCTTTAACCTCATGTTTTTTCAAAATTCCATGAATGTCTTCACAAAAAAAGAATCAGTCTAAAGACTGTTGATAACCAAACATTTTGTTATACAGACAATACCATAAAAAGAGAGTTTTCTTAATATTGTCTTTTTTATGTTCACAGAAGAAAAGAAAGTCTTGGAGATTTGAAACAGCATGAGAGTGAGTGAGTAATAGAGTTTTTCACATGGTGCTTAACTTCAGGAATATGTCATTCTGAACCCACCATTGCACTTTTGTAGTTTAGAACTGGGGTTAACTCTTCTTTATACTCAGGTTTAGGAAACACAAAACAAAGCACT
This sequence comes from Danio kyathit, assembly GCA_903798195.1. Classification (NCBI taxonomy): domain Eukaryota; kingdom Metazoa; phylum Chordata; class Actinopteri; order Cypriniformes; family Danionidae; genus Danio; species Danio kyathit. Next base: position 46,181,659 of record LR812523.1, on the reverse strand, counting down.
ACCCTGCTCCAAAGCAGGTAACCCTACATTTTTTCTTGGTAAACAGAATCTATTTTCTAGCCTACTGCTTATAATTCAATCAATCAGGTATTCATAAACTGATGTTTCACACTCATTTCATTCCTAAAACCATTTTTTTTTTTTTTAATTTCATATACTGTATTCATGATTTCCTTGTAATTGATTTGATAAATGCAGCATTCGACTTGTTTAAAAGCCATAGCTTTTAGTATTTTGGTAAATTGACAGACTTTTCAGTCTACAAAGTTAGCAATTATACATCTTTCCTTCTCTTTACATTTTATGTCACTATTTTTGGCATGGTTTTATATGGTGAGTATGGTGTTTTTTGACTTGGCTTTTACATCTTCAGTGCTCAAAAGCAATGAGCATTTTTACAACCCCCAAAATGGTGCTAAACCTTTTTCTAAATTACAAGCTTCAAACATGAATTTTCCCAGGCTTTAAAGTAGTGTTTAAAATGAAGAAATTCGTATTTTGTAAAAATATTCATAATATCGTAAAAAAGTTGTATTGTGGAGCTTGTTTAGTCAATATGCTAAGTTGCTAACAATCATATTGGCTGTGTCCAAAATTGCCTACCACTCAGTAGGTACTGCATTTGAATTTAAACGTACTATTTGGCTGTTAGAAAAATACATTCTATACAGTATAAATGTGAGCAGTATGAATGAAATTCGGATGTACTACATCCGCCATTTTGTCATGGTCACGTGACCTACCCACGTCAGTTGCGTCGCTTCACTCCCATTCATGAATTCTCTCGCAGGAAAGCCAAGATGGCGCTGTTCTATGCAGACGTGCTGCGACTTTAATCCTCAGACTTCATCGTGTTTTACATGCAATAAGTGAAGAAAAAAATACATTTTCGTTTTATTTTATGTCAATGAAGTTTTAGGGTTTAACACTGGTTTGTTTGAAAACTCGGTCATATGGGCAAACGCAAAGGGAAACACTTTGAGGCGAACATGGAGAAAAATGGAAAAACTTTGCCATCCCAACTATTTGCTCTGTATCCTGATGATGCAATGCTGACGGGTGTAAATAGTGATTCTGCTGATAATGTTGATCCAGAGATTTCTCTGGCAACTCCACTTCCATGCACCCCAGCGCCAAAAACACGACGAATCAACGACGTTCCACCTGATTGCGACATTAACAAGGTTATGGCCGCTATTCAGTCTCTCTCCGCAAAATGTGAGACTATCTTTGAAAAGGTTTCATCTATGGAGACAACGGTGAGAAACACTGATCATGCCATTACCTTTTTAAACGAATCAGTGGAGAAGCTCATTAAAGATACCTCAAATCATAATGAGAGAATCTTAACACTGGAGAAAAAAACTGCTGACTTGAGTGAAGAAAATAAACAGCTTAAACTTCAAGTGCTGGAGGCAAACAGTTATCGAAGAAGATGGGGCTTAAGACTCCAAGGTTTGAAGGAAGAAGATCTAGAAATCACCCGGGATCTTGCGATCAAAGTCCTTGGCAAAATTTCTCCCCAAATCGCTGAGAAATTGTCGGAGGTGGTGGATTCGGTGCACAGAATTGGAAAAAGGAAAAACGACAACTCGCCGAGAGGCATAATTATTCAATTCAGCATGCGTCACTTTCGCGATATCATATGGAGGGATGCAAGAGGCTCGAAATTCCTGGAGGAAGCCCATCTCCGTTTAAAAGAAGACCTGTCGCCCGAGGAAAGAGCGGCGAGGGCCAAGGCCTGGCCTTTGGTTAAGAAAGCCAGAGAAGAAGGCAAGAGAGCGTCATTTGTCGGCGCCTTTGCTTACATCGAAGGAAAAAAAGTTAACATTGATGTCTTGTAAATAATTATAAAAAAGAAGACATTTTGAAAACATGGACACTTTTTTTTGATGTTCTCTTTGGACAATTCATTACCCTAATATTTTACATAGTATTTTGAATATCTGTTGACATTTTGTTGCATGTAAGCGTTCCCGGTGAGTCTAATTTGCATTGTAAAAAAGTAACTTAGATTAGTTTATTTAGGAGGTCTTGTTCACTGTTCTACGTTTTATTTTTATTTTTGGATGACAGAATTTAATTTCGAGAAAATAGATTTTATTTCGCTTAATGTCAGAGGCCTAAGAGATATTGATAAAAGAAAGGCACTTTTTCTTTTCATTAAACAAAGAGAAGCTCAGATTATTATATTTCAAGAAACGCATTCCTGTGATGATGTTGTGAAGTTTTGGAAATCGCAGTGGGGAGATTCGGCATACTTTTGTCACGGAACAAATCATTCTGCGGGGGTCGCTATTTTCTTAAATAAGTTCAAGGGAGAAATTGTGGAAACCCGGTATTCTGGAGAAGGGAGATGGATTATAATGATTTTAAATTTGGACAATACGAAATTTATCATTTGCAATGTTTATGGACATAATAATAACTTGTTAAATGTAGGCATGTTTAAAAAAATTAGTTTGTTGTTAGTAGACCTACAAAAAAAATACACAAATGCTTATTTACTGATTGGAGGTGATTTTAATGAAGCTCCGAATGAATCCATTGATAGGTTCCCTCCAAAGAACAGTACATCCAAAGTTTTTGATTTGCTGTGTGATAATTTACAGATTACTGACGTCTGGCGTTTTTTACACCCATACCAAAAAGAATATACATGGACAAATAATGCTCTTACACGTAAATCACGAATTGATTTCTGGCTTTTATCTACTAATGCAGTGCAGTTTGTATCAGACACCTCAATTAGATATGCACCTTTATCAGATCATAGATTAATCTCAATTTCTTTAAAGGGAAATATAGATAATTACAAAAGAATCAGAGGCTATTGGAAATTTAATAACAGGTTATTATCAGATAAAAAATTCATAGACTCCATTAAAAATACTGCTTCTATTTTGGAAGATGAATCCATGAGCTATATTCAAAGATGGGAATTTTTTAAATTCAAAGTTAGACAATTAGCTATGCATCGAGGGAAAGAACTTAAAGCAGAAAATTCTAAAAGATGTCAAGAAATTATCAGTGAGCTTGACAAGCTATTATCTAAAGAATCCCTTAACACAGAGGAAGAAACCTATTTATCTAAATTGAGAAATGAAATGGATGAATGTTATCTAAATCTAGCAAAGGGTGCATTTATAAGATCTCGGGCTAAATGGTTAGAAATGGGAGAGAAAAATACCAGTTATTTCTTTGCATTGGAAAAAAGAAATATCAAAAGAAATTGTATTTCGGCTTTAACAATTGATGGCAATATAAATAAAAATCCCAGTCAAATTAATAAATTTGTATATTCCTTTTATAACAAATTATACTGTTCTGAATATAATGATAAATTAGCAAATTCGTTTATACAGGAAATCAAACCTTCAACTCCGGTAATTTCCAATGAATTCAAAAAAACTTGTGATAACGAACTTTCTTTAGACGAACTTACCAAAGCAATGCTGTCTATGAAGAAGGGTAAATCCCCAGGCTCAGATGGGCTAACTATTGAGTTTTATGCATGCTTTTGGGATCTGATCAAGACACCTTTATTTAGAATGTATAATGAATGTATTAGTAAAGAGGAACTAGGTACGTCTATGAAACAGGGTATTATAACCTTAATACCTAAACCAGGTAAAGATCTTCTATCCCTTGATAACTGGAGACCAATCACTTTGCTAAATCTAGATTACAAAATTTTATCATTAGCTCTTGCAAAAAGATTGAAATCTGGATTGGCGGAAATAATTAATGAAACTCAAACTGGATTTATGCCTAAAAGACATATAAGTTGTAATATCCGGCTAATTTTGGACCTCATAGATTATGCACACCACATTAAATCTGATGCAATTATATTATTCTTAGATTTCTACAAAGCATTTGACACTATCGAACATAAATTTTTATTTTCCGTCCTAGAATTGTTTGGGTTTGGAGAGAAATTCATAAAAATGGTCAAAATGATATATAAGGATAGTAACAGTTCTGTTCTTTTAAAATTTAACACTTCTAACAGATTTCCTATAAATAGAGGGGTTAGACAAGGTTGTGGTATCTCACCCTTTTTGTTTTTATTAGTGGTGGAATTACTTTCTTTAAAGATTAGAAATGATCCTGATATTAAAGGTTTGACCATATTTGATCGTCAGATTAGAATCTCTCAACTCGCGGACGATACAACCCTGTTTTTAGAAAACATAAATCAGGTTACTAGAATCCTTGAAATCATTAATACCTTTTCAGTGGCCTCTGGTCTGAGATTAAATATTCCTAAATGTGAAATTCTTTGTTTATATGATAATCATACAACGGCAGTAAATGATATTCCTATTAAAGAAAATATTAAATATCTTGGTATTCATATTTCTAAAAACAGTTCTTCACGACAAGAGCTAAATTTCCTCCCTAAAATTAAAAAAGCAAAACAAATACTTAACAATTGGCTTCAGAGAGATTTAACCTGCCTTGGTAGAGTTCTCTTATTAAAAGCTGAAGGGTTGTCTCATATTATTTATCCTTCTTTTTCTTTATTTGTTCATGACAATACATGCAAAAAAATTAATAGTTTATTGTTTAATTTTTTTTGGAAAAACAAACACCAGCATCTGAAGAAACACGTTCTCTGTGGTAAGAAAGCTGATGGTGGTTTTGACATGATTGATTTTTTTGACATCAATTACACTTTCAAGGTAAATTGGATTAAAAACTGTGTTAATTCCCCAGATTCGATTTGGTACTTTATCCCACATAATATTTATAAAAAGATTGGAGGTCTCAAATTTTTGTTAACTTGTAGCTTTTCTCCATCCAAACTCCCTATAAAACTCTCTAAATTTCATGAACAGGCACTTTTGGCATGGAAATTATGTTTCGTCCACAATTTCTCCCCGCACAAAGTGAAGCTATGGAACAACGAAAGCATCTTAGTAAAGAATAAATCGATTTTTTATAAGAATTGGCATGAAAAAGATATTAATTATCTTTGTGATTTACTTGATCCACAAGGGAACTTCTATTCATATGGTGATTTTATGGTTAAATATAATTTTCCTGTTATTCATAAAGAATTTCATACTTTGATTAAGGCCATACCTAATGGCCTTGCTCATTTAATGAAATGCCACTTGTTATTTGAAGTGATTGTTAAAAAAGAACCAAAATTTTTAGTTGAAGACAAATGCATTTACGACCTAAAATGTAGTAATAAAAATATAAGAAATGTGTTTCAGTCAAAGAAGAGAATCACTCCGAGGGGAAAGTTTCTTTGGAATTCTCTAATAGATAAAATTAATTGGAAAAAAGCTTGGCTCTTACCTTACAAATTTTGTGTTCCCAACAAAATTAAAGAATTACATTTAAAAGTGTTACATAATATCTACCCCACAAATGAGATTGTATCTAAATTCGGTAATCCTATCTCAAATTGTGTCTTCTGTAACTCAAGCCTAGAATCGATTGATCATCTTTTTGTCAAATGCCCACATGTTAATGTGTTTTGGTCTGATTTATCTTTCTATTTTTCATCAAAATGTAAGTTTAACATTGAGTTCTCAATGTGTGATATAATTTGTTATTTTTCTCATGACAAACATAACATAGAATTTTTAGGCAATTTATTTATGTTATTGGGTAAATATTATATTCACAAATGTAAATTTTCTTCATCATTACCCAAGTTACAGGATTTTCTTTGTGACTTAAATTGTTTAATTACTACTTTACAAAATGTTTACAGCAAAAAAAGTGTTAAAATTGTGAAAACTTATAAGGACTTTGTAAATATTATTTAATTTGATAATTTGCCTCTGTACTTTTTATTTTTTATTTTTTATTTTATTTTTTTTTTTAATCTTATTTTATTATTTTTTATTACTACTATTAATTTCACTTGTCATTATTGTACTGGATGTCATCCATTGTTATGGTTAATATGTTTGTATTGCTAAAACACAATAAAAAAAAAAAAAAAAAAAAAAAAAAAAAAAAAATGAATTCTCTCGCAGGACATCATGGGATAGCGCAGCGTGCATGGGATGCGCACTTCAGAATCTCGCCGGAAGTAGTAGGTCATCCGGGTATTTCTCGTATACTGATTTTCGAATTCTATGAATTCAGACATACTACTCGGCTCGCATACTGATTTTAACTTACGATATAGTATGGAAGTATTCGGTTTCGGACGCAGCCATTGTGCTTTGGGCAGTCATAGAAATATAAATGGTACAGTATGTATAAAACATTATATTTTTATATATTTCCATTCATTTTATTTATTTATTTATTTATTATTTTTTTTTTTAATTGAATTAAAGATGAATGGCATGATGGCTCAGTGGTTATCATATTGAAGATGGGTTTCCTCCAGGTGCTCCAGTTTTCTCCCACAATCCAAAAGCATAGTGTCATAGTGTGTAAATGGGTGAATGTGTCAAGGCTAAATTTGGATTTTCAGTCTAATAGATTTCTAACAATAGTCCAAAAATTGACTAGTCATCAAATAGACAGGAATGAATAGATAAACATGTGAAGTCTGTCTATTCTGTCTGTTTCATGACTTTTTGGGCTTCTCTTAGACTCCCATTAGTTTTTCACTGACAGCCTAAATTTAGCCTTGTTTAGCCAAAATGTCTATACTTGGATGTCTATAAAACATGTTTTAAATACAAATTTGCTTGGTGGGAAGGCTTATAGTCTGAGTCTGAAATATAAATATGAGCTGTGAAAGAAACTTGCACTGACTGATCTTAAAATATACCAGTGCTTTTTATAGCTGCACAATATATTGTTTTAGGATCAATATCATAATGTGTGCATCTGCAATAATCACTTCGCAGGATCTGCAATGTTGAATAGTTGACCAGGAGCCACAGTTATTGAAGACTTTTTACCATAATAGAGCAAAAGTTTATTATTTACATGTGTTTTTAAGTCCTGTAACTGTTTGAGCATACCAATAGAGTTTAAAGCATTATGACACAAGAAATTGTACCACTTGTAACATTAATAAAAATTATTTTATTAAATTATTTATACAATGAGGACTATGCAGTGCTATTTTACATTTGATTATTTCATTTCTGTACCCAAATAAATACAGTAGAGCTATTTGAGTCATCTGGTGAAATTGTAATTTCCAATATCATGCTACCCCAGTGCCTTTGTTTTGTTTTAAGATGGACAGTGATATCTTTTTTTCAAAGACACATTTATAAAAATGACTTCTTAAATGTCCTAATAAAACGTTGGCTTAATCCTAGCTTAATAATATACAATTGCAAGTGTGCTATAAATTTTCTTTGATTTAATCCTGGCTTTAGTCTAAGTCCTGTCTGTGAAACCGGGCCTTCGATTGTAAATATGGTTTAGAAACGTATGGTGTGAAATGTCAGCTTATGAATACAGGATTCCATTTAACAAGGGTTACTGTGACCCAAGGTTACAGTATCTATTTCAAGTGTGAAAATATTTAATATGAACTATTCTTTTCAGTAAGTCTACATGCCACAGAAGCTGTGATCATATTTTCTGACAGATATCTGAGCAAAACTGCTCTTCATAGAAGAAGAAAAAAATAGGACAAGACTTTTTCCATTGAGAGTTGTTTCACTTATTAGATTGTTGTTGTGTTGCTAATTTGCTAAGAGCGTGTCTCTCCAGTGACATGCTGTTGCTGGAGGCAAAGGGGAAAGGTTAACGTTTGTTGATTTAAGATTACAAGCACCATGAATTATAATAATGTAAATAATGAGGATGATGTATTGTGCACAGATGAATTAAATGCTAAACATTGCAATGCTAATTTATACAAAAGGAGTTTTGACTTTACCTTTTCTTTAATATTACTGTAGATTGTTGCAGTGTTTGCCTTGTTGCTTGACCGATTAACACTATAAACAAATGCTAGAATAACCTCTAATTTTATATATTTATACGGATATTCTGTAATTAATTAATAATTAATTAATTAAAACATAATTTCCAAAGTTATAACAACAACATTATTTCAGTTAATGTATCAGGCAGCCTTAGAATTAGTGTTTATTTATTTATTTATTGATGGATTTTCATCCACTTGGGACCGGGTCGCGGGGTCAGCAGTCTTCGGAGAGAACCCCAGACTTCCCTCTCCCCAGACACTTCCTCCAGCTCCTCCAGGGGGATCCTGAGGCGTTCCTAGGCCAACCGAGAGACATACTGTAGTCCCTCCAGCATGTGCTGGGTCTTCCACGATGTCTCCTCCCGGTTCGACATGCCTGGAACACCTCCCTAGGTAGGCGTCCAGGAGGCATTCGAAACAGAAGCACGAGCCACCTCAGCTGACTTCTCTGGATGTGGAGGAGCAGCAGCTGTACTCCAAGATCCTCTCGGGTGACAGAGCTCCTCACCCTATCAATAAGGGTGCGCCCTGCCACCCTGCTAAGGAAACTCATTTCGGCTGCTTGTATCTAAGATCTTGTCCTTTCGGTCATGACCCAAAGCTCATGACCATAGTTGAGATTAGGAACGTAGATTGACCGGTAAATCAAGAGCTTTGCCTTTTGGCTCAGTTCCTTCTTTACCACAATGGACCAGTACATGGATCGCATTACTGCTGCCGCTGCACTGATCCGCCTGTCAATCTCGTGTTTCATCCGTCCCTCACTTGTGAACAAAACCCCAAGATACTTGAACTCCTCCACCTGGGGTAAGGACTTTCCTCCAACCTGGAGATGGCAAAACACCTTTTTCTGGTGGAACACCATGGCCCCGGACTTGGAGGTGCTGATTCTCATCCAAGCTGAGTCTCACCCAGTGCATGCTGAAGGTCCATGTTCGATGAAGCCAACAGAACAACATCGTCTGCGAATAACAGAGATGAAATCCTGTGGTCCGGGAACCAGACCTCCTCCAGCCCATGGCTGTGCATAGAAATTCTGTCCATAAAAATTATGAACAGAATTGGTGGCAAAGGGCAGCCCTGCCGGAGCCCAACATGCACTGGAAACAAGTCTGACATAGTCGGCAATGCGAACCAAACTTCACTCTGTTAATACAGAGACCCTCCAAGAATGCCACGAGGGAATGCCTTCTCCAAGTCCACGAAGCACATGTGGACTGATTGGGCATACTCCCATGAACCCTCGAGCACCATGGCCTGGACGAAAACCGCATTCTTCCTCCTAGGTTCAACCATTGACCGGATCCTCCTCTCCAGTACCCTGGCATAGACTTTTCCAGGGAGGCTGAGGAGTGTGATCCCCCTACAGTTGGAACACATCCCCCGGTCCCCCTTCTTAAAACCACTGTTATTTATTTATTAATACATAATAATAATAGTAATTGTCCTCTTCCTGATCTCCCAGTATAATCCTAAAAATTATTTATTCATTCATTCATTCATTCATTCATTTTCTTTTCGGCTTAGTCCCTTTATTTATCAGGGGTCGCCACAGCGGAATGAACCGCCAACTTATCCAGCATATGTTTTATGCAGTAGATGCCCTTCCAGCTGCAACCCAACACTGGGAAATACCCATACACTGTTGCATTCACACACACACACACACACACACACACGCGCGCGCACACACACACACACACACACACACACACACACACACACACACACACACACACACACACACACACACACACACACACACACACACACTACAGCCAATTTAGCTTATCCAGTTCACCGATAGCGCATGTATTTGGACTGTGGGGGAAACCGGAGCACCCGGAGGAAACCCACACCAACACAGAGTGAACATGCAAACTCCACACAGAATTGCAAACTGACCCAGCCGAGGCTCAAACCAGCGACCTTCTTGCTTAGACGATCATGCTACCCACTGCACCACCGTGACGCCCCTAAACATTATTAATATAATAATAATAATAATATATTATTACCATTATTATCACTATTATTACCTTTATTACCTTTTTCTCCATCCTAGATTTTCATTTATTATTCTTGTTATTGTTTTGTTTTTATTATTATTATTATTATTATTATTATTATTATTATTATTATTATTATTGCCTTGATTGATACTGCTCTCTACAGTACTATTGTTATACCTGCTGTACTATTCTATATGCAGTGTTGGGTGTAACGCGTTACTATGTAACGCGTTACTGTAATTAAATTACTTTTCCACTGAAAAAGTAGAGTAACTGATTACTGTTCATTTTTAGGTATTTTAATTACAGTTACTTATAATGTACTTGCGTTACATTGTAAAATAATTAAACTCGCTGAATATCATTATATAATTGTATTAATTTATGTTCTAAAGGTAAAAGTAGGCTAAACTCTGTCGCTTTGAAATCATCAAAGTGCAGGTGCACGTGATTTCGCGCGCGCCAGTTTGCTGCATAGTCATTTTCTAAAGCGGAAGATGTCGGACTCGGCTGAAGCGAGTGGCTGTTTTACGAAATGGAAATATTCCCATTACTTCACTTTTCTGAAACAAGCAGACAAGAACATTACAGTAATATGTAAGCTATGTCCTGGGTTCTGGGGAGAAAAAAAACTATCGGCCGCTGTCAACAGCACGAGTTATCTAAAGCACCTGACACGGCAGCATAGAAGAACACTTCTGAGTGATCCTTCTTCATCATCTAACAATGCGGCAACTCCTGCTAAGCAGGCAAAACTTTATTTTACTTCGCCACTGCAGAAAGTGTCTGAAGGTAAGCTTAAAAAATTATTGCAGGCTACGTTGTGGAAGAGATGCTACTGCTGCGTACTGTATAATCTCCGTCTTTTAGGTGCATATTGAACACAATACCTGTGTCTGGCAAAAAAGCAGCACTGGTTCATCGATTTACCTTCCATACTTATGCTTTGAGAGACTTGCGTTAATGAGATACAACCACTTTTTCAAAAACAAGGCAGCTAATTAGTACAAAAAGGTTTTTGGAAAATATGACTGTATACAGTTTAACTTTATTTAACTTTTTGTAAGTTAAGTTATTCAGATATGCAGAATATTTTTTTGTTATTCAGGAATTGTGTTCCTAAAGAAGGTTACATTTCTTACTAATAAAATATTATGCATGTAATTATTATAGAATGTTTTTTTATAAAATGTAATAAAGATGATTCAGAAAGCTAAAAGGCTAAACTATTTAATGTTTGACTTGTATGTTTTATTTAATTATTTATTATTTACAGAATTTAATATCTATTGTTTGTCCACTCAAGGTTTATAGGAACTTTAAAAAAAGTATTTAGTTAAATTACTTATTGAGTAATTAAGTTACTTTTCAGACACAGTAATTAGATAAGTATTTTAAATACAACATTGATTAAGTAATTAGTAATTAGTAATTAATTACTTTTTTAAAGTAACTTACCCAACACTGTCTATATGTTGCTTTGCTTGTATATTTTTACCCCCACACCTAGTTACAATCACACACACACATGCAAACGCCCTCACACACAGATCTTGTTGGCTCTCTTACATGTTTTGTTTACCTTTTTTGTGTTTGATTTATCACCAGTACATTTAATATTTTCTATAATAATAATAATAATAATCACCATTTCAGTCTTTCTACTTCACATTTCACAGTTCATTCTATGTTTTACCATTTACTTGAAATTATTTGTGAGATTTACAGGGCCACTTTTTTGTTTCTTTTCAGTGTAGCAATTAGCAAATTTACACATTTTAGACTGAATTGAGAATTTCAAACAGTGTGTTGTCAGTGTTAAACCATGTCTCTACTCGTCATGCATCTTTCTCGTACTTCTCGTCATAATATCGAATGTCACTGCGTTGTTAGTGTGAAATAATAATCTATAAATACCTCACTCGTGCATATACAGTATAAGATTGGTGTGTTTCAGGCAGATCTATTTTGATGCGAGGGCCCCGTTTGCCAAGAAGTTAGAGAACAACAGGAAGGTGAAGGGAAGAAACAGATGCATGGACGCTCGAAGCAGTTGACCATAGGACACAATCACACGTAAAGCCTGCTGGGTTAGCCAAGGGTGAGCACATTGGCCACATGTGAGAAGGGTATAAACTGAGCCCGAGCGAGAGGTGCTGAGTGATACCGTGACAAATGTAACCAGAGCTTACGAAGGGACGGATGACTCCAGTCACAAAACACGGGACAGGCAATAAATATCTTCACTAAGTATAAGTGACTATCATCATCTCTCAAGCCATTACCTCATATTCTGGACTAAATCCTTTCGTCGCTTTTTATGATTGAGAAAGCTGTATTTTTAGGTTCGCGTATTAAATTGCTGTCACACTGAGTTCAGGGCCTGCAATAGGGTTGATTTTGTTTTTAATTTGCATATATAGGTCAGGCTTTAGTTTTGAGGATCAGTTAACTATCAGCTATGATTTTTGACTCCAAACTTTTTATTTGCTGATTGTTAATTGTTAGAAAGTTGCTGTTAAAGGAATAGTTCACCTAAAAAAGAAAATGTTCTCACTGTTTACGCACATAAAGTGGTTTTAAGCCTTTATGAGTTTCGTTTTTTTTATTCTCACAAAATACAAACACAAAATAAGTCATTTTAAAGAATGTTGGAAAGCGTTAACCTTTCATTCCCATGAGATGAAAAACAAATGTTGTTCAAACTAATTTTATTTCAGCTATTAATAATAATATTTGTCATCTTCCTAATCTCCTGATATCATCGTTGTTATTATTATTATTTATTTATTTACACTGTGAACAATTTCCTGTAGAATCTTCAGTAACTTTCCTGCAGCAGTTCGCCAGTAACTAACTGTAATTAAATTACAGCAAAAAATACTGTATTTACATTTACAGCACCATTTATCTGGCTGTATATCTATTTACAATATTGAATATCTTTACTTTAAAATATACAGTAATTTTCACATTGCTACTTTAAAATATGGTAACGTATTGCATAACTGTCCTACAGTAAAATTTAGTTCATATTACAGTTGAATATTGTGTAATTTACAAAAATTGTTAACAGTGTATTCATTATTATTATTATTATTATTATTATTATTGCTATGCATGGCCTTTTTCTTTCTCTGGCTTTAATGTTTTTTGTATTACTCTTCTTCTTCTTTTTCTACATTTTTGTGCAGGTTTGTGACAAGTGAAGTATGAGTAAATGATTTTTGACCAAAATTTCAGTTTTGTTTTTTATTTAGTTATGAAGTCGGATTAAGGGATTTAGCATGTACTCACAATTATTATGAAATGGTTTTCTTCAATACACAATGACCACAATTACTGCCACCCTTAAGAGATTCATATTATAATATATTCATATTTTCGTTTTAGCATTTTTTTTTTGTCATGAAATTATTCAGACATGACTAGGGCCAGACAGAATCTGCTGACATTTTTTGCTTTTTCTGCAGAGAATTTTTTAAAAATCTGCAGATTTCTGAGGAATTATTTTGGGAGTATTGTAACTAAAAATTTAATATATAAAATAAAAATAATATCTTTTTAACTTTTATTTAATTTAACCGCCAACTTATCTAGCACATGTTTTACGCAGCGGATGCCCTTCCAGCCGCAACCCATCTCTGGGAAACATCCATACACTCTCATTCACACTCATACACTACAGACAATTTTAGCCTACCCAATTCACCTGTACCGCATGTCTTTGGACTGTGGGGGAAACCAGAGCACCCGGAGGAAACCCACGCGAACACAGGGAGAACATGCAAACTCCACACAGAAACCCCAACTGACCCAGCCAAGGCTCGAACCAGCGACCTTCTTGCTGTGAGGCGACAGCACTACCTACTGCGCCACTGCGTCGCCTGAAGATTATCATCTTAGTCAATAATATTACTAAAATTAATTTAAAAACTGAATAAATCTAAATTTACACATAATTACACAAGTAAATAAAAACACTCAATTATGGGCTAAAGATTTGCGGAAATCTGTGGATTTTTGCTTGCTCAGATTCTGTGTGGACCTAGACATAACTTACAGTTCTTACATAAATCAATCAGTTTTATTTCATATTTACTAAAGGTGGCAATCATTGACATCTAAGATCGTGAGATTAAAAGAATAGTTCTCTCAAAAATGAAAATCCTGTCATAATTTACTCTCCCTTTACTCTTCACAATACTGTTAAACACAAAAGAAGATATTTTGAAGTATGTTGAAGGCCAGTAAACATTGACTTCCGTAGTATTTTTTTCATAGCATGGATGTCAATGGCTACCTATATTCAGCTTTCTTGAAAATATATATTTTTTGTGTTCAACAAAGAAACTCATAAAGATTTGGAACCACTTCAGGGTGCGTAAAAAGTGAGTAAATTTTAATTTTTTAATGAACTATCCCTTTGTTAGAAATTTGAGGAAGAAATGTATGTCACATATTAGTTTCCAACATGTATTACTTTCCAACATGTATACAAAAATAATAAAAGTTTTATCACCTTATCTGATGTGAGGATAAGTAACAGACAATAAGTTTTTTTTTTTGTTTCTTTTGCTTCTTCTTGTAATCTTAATTGCAAATTTAGTAAGAACAGAGCAGTTTTTCTAGGCCTGTCACAATAATCAATATATCGACTTGTAGCACAACATTTGGCCATGACCTCAATAATTTTTGGTGACACAATATATATTGCACTTACAACAATTATTTTGTTAACATATATCACTATTATTATTTATTTATTTAGAATATGTGTTTTCACATTCTGATTCCAATGTCTAATTATTAAATTGTCCAAATTACTATTATCAAATTAAATATTCTTAAGAATAAAATGTGTATATTTGGAATAGTGTACTTGCATTGTGATGGTATTATAATTGTCATTCTGGCTTTATATATATATATTTAGTGCAATATATCTTACGACAAAAATAGATACCGTGACAGACCTAGATTTGTCTTTAAATGGATAGTTTTATTTAATTTCACCAAAAATAAAAATTCCATTATCATTTACTGTCGTTCGCTTGTTCCAAACCAGTTTGAGTGTTTTCGTTCTACTGAACACAAAAGAAGATAATTTGAAAAATGTGGGAAACCTGTAACCACTGACTTCCATATTTGTTTTTTCATAAGGAAATCAATGGTTACAAGTTTCCAGTATTCTTCAAAATATCTTCGTTTTGGTTCAGCAGAACAAGAAAACTAAAACTGGGTTTGGATAAGTTAAGGGTGAGTAAATTATGACAGCGTTTTATTTTAAGGCGAACTATCCCTTTAATATCACTGCCACTGATAGCTATACACTCAAATCAGTACTGATATAACCATTAGGTGGCAGACTAAGGCTCTGAAATAGAAGGCAACCGAAACACATTTGTTAAAATCCTGATTTGGTTGAATTTTTCATCATCAAAGCTTGGTGTCACTGTTGAGCTATTTTAAGGGCTAGGATCTCCCTCTCTTTATTTAAGCGCCACGCAATACAAGTTCTGACATTAATTTATATCGGAAAAAGACATATAAACAGTATAAACCAACGAATAGCAATCAAGTCATATGCTGTTTTACTGTCGGTTAAAGACAGAAAGTCGTTGTAAATCGCAGTTGTTTTTGACAGGTATTAACTTGCATGCAAAGGCTGTAATGTTTTATTGACATACTTGTGGCTCATGTTATGAATATGAATTAAATGTCCAAATCTTGGCTTTAATTATGAGAGGGCAATTTATATTAGACTGTGTTCATTTACAGTTAACCTTTTCGCTACATTCGATGCTCTTTAAGTTGTTTAACTGTATTTATTAAGCTGAGGATTTTTTTTTCAAATAGGTTAATTAAGCTATAGCCTGCTTCTTATTTGTACTGCAGATAATAATTAAATCAATAGGTATTTACCCGTCTCTTAATTTCCTGAAGCGCACATTTTGGATAAAATTAAGTGAAATATAATTGATAAAACAGTAAAATAAACGAAATACTTAACACTTTTAATTATTATCGTCATGACACCATAGCATGTGGTTTCAAAATAAAGAACTCTTATGTTAAATATAGCTGCCGTTTTCGTTTGTTTGTTTGTTTGTTTATTTATTTATTTACAGTAGCCTACAGAGATTCATTATCCAGGAATTAAAATAACCAACCACACTGGAGATCGACTTTCTTGGAGGCGTCTCGCTATTTGAAACTATAATTCAGCTCTTGTCGTTTTCCCTTAAAGAGAATTTCTTGGAAATGTTGCTTTTAACATGTTTTAAATTATTACTATTATTATTATCATCATCATCATAACTGTTATTGCTATACAATAATAAACTAGCAAATATAATTTTGCTTAACCGAATAGGCAACTTAATGTATCGTTTTTTATGCAAATGCTTTTATCATGTGTGCATTTTTACCATCAAATATTTTTCATGTCGAATCCGACTTAATTTATTAGACGTATTAAAATCGGTGGTCGGTAAATTGTGTAATGTATTAGACTGTCGCTTAATTATTCAAAAAATGGCTAATTTTTCCGACGTGAAGTTCTTTCTGAAATTATTTTTTAAATTGTATTAGGCTACTTAAAACTGCACACCTGCTTATAATCGATATTATCATTTCTGTATGAATTACTGTATGACTTAAAAAAACACTGTACCCGCAACTGTAAATAATACAATAGCGTCCTATCTGCGCCGCTCGATGTAGAGGGTCAGCGAACTATTTGCGTTGTTTAATATGTAAAATCCAGTGATTTTAAAGTCAATCAGAATTAACCACACAGTCAAGTGAAAATAAAGCTATTTTATTGTCAAAGCATTCAACATGATTAGATAAACTATCAAATAGTAAATTTCAGCAAAAGGAAGAAACACTGAATCTATTCTTCACAGACACAAAATATGACACTTTGTATTCAAACAAAACAAGTATTTACATTGTTTTGAATAGACTGCATCTTATACCAATAGCTATAATTTACATGCACTCTTAAATACAATTCAACATCATGTCCCCACTGTTCAATATCCTTATAGACAAAATGAAATGATCTGCATCTTAATTGTTTTATGTACATTATACATTAATATATACAAAATTCAAAGTACACTTACATTATTATTGTCCCTTTTTTCAAATAATAAGTGCTTCATATAATAAATAGATTTTAGGTTTTAAAATGCATCTTTGCACACACACGCACACACACACTCACACAAAGAAAAACATGACATTTGAAAGAAACCATTTAAACAGTAATGTCTTTTGAAAACGAGAGCATATGTGTTGGCATTACTCCTCCAGATTAAACATATTCCCTTTTGATAAAAAAGAAATTGCAAGAAAAAAAAGAAAGACAGAAAAATTTAATCCTCAGTTGTGAGAGGTCATGTGTCGGGAAAGGTGGTGTCGCTCCCTGAAGACTCGTTACAGATTGGACACTTTAACTTTTCCTCTCTCCTTCTTTTAATTAGAGGTTCCATGGCAAACTCCTTTTTGTGGTGCGAGCGCATGTGGTAGACCAGGTCAGAGGTCATGCGGAAGGAGGCATTGCATTTGGCACACCAGTTCTGAGCGGGCAGACAAAGGGATGTGAACGAAGGGGGCAGGAGCGTGAGAGCAGAGGGCATCTGCAGCTGGATTGGGCCTGAGGTCTTGGGCCAGAAGGCTGTGGTGTAAAGGAAAGGGCTCTGTTTTGCAATGCCGCTCGGCACGGGGCAGTTGCTGCCGAGTTCTGAGCCTTGAAGCTTTGCAGCGAGGTGGTCTGCCTGGTAGAGTCTACTGGAAGAGACAGTGTCGCCCACTGTGGGATGGCAGTCTACTGCCGGCAGGAGCTTGGGTGCCATGACAAGAGGTGATAGCTGCGAGAAGGTGCGAGACGGCTGGCTAAAGGCACTCTTTCTCTCCGAGCCTCCGCCACTATGCTGCGGCACCGATGTGAAAGCGCTGCCAATTGATGAGGTCTCCATTCGTGACTGCGGGGGCTGAGTCTCACTGAGAACCTGTCTGATATTAAGGTGCTTTTCAGCTGGGTTGCTGTTGGGCCGGCCGGCTTCCTTGTTCTCCGAGTTGAAGCTGGAGTTTTTGCTGCTGTGCTTCAAGCCCTGAGATGACTTCTTGACCTCGGTAAAGGCGCTCCTCTTGGTTTCCGTTGTCTCTGAGACAGAGGGAGAGAAAGCCCGCCTGCTCTCGTCCAGACCATACACTCCACGGTACTGCTGTGCCGAGTTGGCCAACTCCTCTTTGGACTTGGGAGGCTGAGATAATCCACTGTTCCTGCTGTCCTCCATGTCAGAGAACTTGCGCTTTCCAGAGCTTTCGCTCCGGATCTCTGCCTCTTTGTCACTCGGCGGACTGGTTCGGTTATTCTCCAAGTCCCTGGCCAGATTATGGAAGTCTGTGGATGGCTTTCCATCCTGTGGATTGGAGAAGCCATCAGACCTGCCCAGTTTGGGACTGGACCTGGCAGGAGGTAAACTGGCCTGGTCACTGGCATCCTTGGCCTCCTCCTCTGGGCTGGACATGCCTTGTAGTCTCTTAGTGCAGCGGAATCTGAGATGAGCCAAAAAGGGAAATTCGAACTGGAAACGCTGGCTACAGTCTGGGCACGAAAAGGGTGAAGTTCCTGCAACACATAATTGGTGGGGGAAAGGAAAAAGTTGAGACTTTTTAGGAAAGATGTCCTTGAACAGGTTCAGAATAATTTCAGATTTTCATTGATTTGGTAATATAGAAAAAAAAGTCAAGGGTTATTTTGAATGTATAAATTACTGACTGTGTGGCATTTTTCTATATATTTATTTCAACCAAAATGTGAGTAATATATGAACAAACCCTACCGCTTATAAAAAGATTATTATTAAAAAGATAAGGTACAAATTGAACCCAGGCGCTGCATCTTTTAAATACGTACATTTGTATTCACAATCCAAATGATGTTTTAGTATATAAACACAAACACTGTGAAGAAATAGCATGTATGAATCTTCAAATGTACCTTTACTTTTAACTTGATTTCTGCTGGAGCTCAAGAGAAGCAGCTCAATGAGATCCTTTCCATACCACACCAACAGCTCTTCATCTTTCTCTATTCTCCTCAGCGACCTGTAGAATAGCTGACCGTTCTTCACATAGGCCTCCAGGTTCTGTTCATCTCTGTCTCTGGCCGACTGGACCAGCCTAAGCCACATCAGGCCTTCTGAGGAGCTGTTGGCAGCGGATGTGTCCACCTGCAGCACCAGTCAAACGGTCAGAACAGAAACATTCGAACCATCAACAATTCTCTTCCACAGTCCTACATTTTTGTTCAAGCTAAATATATATATCGTTTAAATATTGTTCAAAAGAAATAAATATAATGACTTGGAAAACTAATAGACCTGTTGCTGAAATGCAATAAATGCTAGGCTGGTTGGAAGTGAAATAGGTAAACATTGAACATACCCTGAAAATGTAAGGCGCAGTTCGTTTGTCAGTGGACTTCAGCGCAATAAAGGCGATGCTGTCGTACAGTGAAGTGTGACTCAGAACACATGGACCAAAAATGGCATTTTCCGGAATGTCACAGGTGGTGTAGACGCTGGTAAATATATCCGTTAAACACTGCTGCATCGCTTTTGCGTCGCCATCCCAGGCCAGTCTCTGCGAACAGGATTCCTCCATCATTTGCTGTAAATGCAAAAACGCGAGTGAATAAAGGAAACCACAATCATTTCTCTATTAGGTATGCAAATATTTCAAATATATTTTGGCTAAATTCTGATTTCTGAATTTTAACTTAATCTACTCAGCAAAAGTTCCCAACCCGCATTGTTTACATTTAGGCCCGTGACTTTTTACAAATTGTAATTGAAACCATTTATATTCGATTGAGATTTTGTGTCGATACATAAGCTACTGTAATGCGATGCATATTTAAATTATAATGCATATTGTAAAAAATAACGAAGCATGGCTAAATTGTTTGTTTTTATTCTGTAAAAATGTGCATTAAGCAAAATTATTATTATTTCTTATAATGTATTTATTCGATTCAAAAGCATGGCTGTGATAGAATAGCCTCTCAATGCGTATTTTCAGATTTTTCTTCCACTTGACGAAAATATTTTACATGGCTTTGACAAGGATGAAAATCCGGCCTTATGAGCCCGTTCGGTCTATTTGCAAACCTTGACCATATCGAATGGATTCAATAGCTCTGTCAAAGTCACTGATTTCATGTCAGCTAACCTTTAGGTCTATTCTACAAGAAAGAACGTATGTCTCCTTATTACCATAATCCACCACATTCTTCTGAGACTTTAATTAAGGCAGCACGCGGAGTTAATTATTTTTTTCCTCTTCAAACCCCTAATTCAGATTTACAAATGAAATGAATCTCTCGTATCTAGTTATACGCGTGAATTGCTGGTGTAACTTGTTCAACACAACAGTGTTTTTAGAAAAAATAAAAATAAAAACATAGGGCAAATATTCCATACAGATATGTTTAGTTTATGGATATTAATTTTCCACTTTAATAATGTCTGTTTTTAAAATAGTTTTGTTGTAAATACTATAGTCTAGTACAACATGTGATTTACAAAAAGTCTCCTTTGATGCGGTTCAAAAAAATAAATGAAATAAAATAGGCTATTAAATGAGTGAAATGTTGTGAACTTGCAGTTGTGAATATTAAGATTCTACCGTGACCTCAAATGTATTAAATGATCTGTCTATTTATTTTATTTTATTTTATTTTTTAAATAAATGTAATTCGTTTTTTCAGCGGATCCAGATTTTTAATGCAATCCAGTTTCATTTTTTTATTCTGTATTTAGCCCTATTGCTGAAATAAAGTATAAGACACTAAAACAGACTGGATTAACATTTAGAAATAGAGCTATATTTCTGCAAAGCGTTTAAATGACAGTTAATTTATGAAGATGAAGATGCTATTTCAAGCGGACACGTCCGGCTCTCGATTGTATTATTAGGACACAAATGCTCAAAGTTCCCTTCATCAATAAAAAGCCCCAGTGTGAATTTTGCCCTTCTTTTCACAATCCTCTCCTTTTGTAGCTGTGAGGTCGCACTCTCACTCTTGCAAATCACACAAAGGATCCAATGAATATGCATTTCAACTAAATACTATAATAGAGCCACGAATATATGCGCATTTCTAAAATAGAGGAGAGGAACCCATTGACCTCCTGTTTCAGGCTATAATTTATTGCGCTTTCTTTTAAATCCCCAGTCTGCTTGTTATTCCAACTTTACGACTTTATGATGTGTAACCAGTATCTGTTTTCACGACTCTCGTCTACCATCTGCGGGCTTTCTAACGCGGCTGCGAGGATGCTGTTTTGAGCGCTGCTGAGTCCCGTTTAATCTAGCCACCGGCTGCTTTTATTGCAAAATTGTCATTACTCACCATGGTGCTAGGGTAAAATAATCCACAAGGTTCCGAAATGGCTGTCAGTATATCTTCAAGTATGTGTTGAGCGCGTCCAGGGAAGTCCGTGCAGTCAGTACATTTCCCCGTCTGTTGAAAGTGACAGTGTTGCCGACCGTCTTATGATTCGCGAGCGCAGAGAGGCGTGCAGATGGGGCCGATACACTGACTGACTGGCACCCACATACACACTTTTTGTTTGCTGCACATAATCTGCCCAATGAGGCGTGACACGCTTCGTCTCCTCCCTTTAACTCTTCGGTCGCCGACAGTTAGTAGATGTAGAGTACATATGAAACAGTGTAATGTGTGCCCTGCAAAACAGATGCAAATTGGCCGGATATTTCATTATATTTTAAAGGAATATTCAAAATTATTTCAGCCTTTTTGCATTTTTATTTTTGAACTGGCTAACATTCATTGTGTTATGTTTATTTAGCTGTTTTAGAATGCATAATATAAAATATTATTACATTTATGGTCAAAACTGTGGTTGCAAAAAAACAGTTGTTGCATTACGGGATGGCATATTGATGACTGTTTTATGGTAATTAGACTACTATATCATCCTATATCTGTTATGCTTTTGTACTGTTACATGGACTGATAATAACACAGGTTGCACAATAGAAGGTCACATGATGACTTCTATTGTGACCAATAATAACAAAGCCCATATTGTCCACACAAACAGACCACCAGGGCAACACACGTGACGCTAAAATAAAGCAGAAACATTTACTGAACCAATTTTCTTTATAAAAGGAAATCCATACAAATAAGGCTGCGTTCAATGAGTTTTGTGTCTCTTTTCCTATAAGGTTTTTAAAGAAACTTTACTCATTCTGAAATTAATTTCTCCTTTTTTATGCAGCAAAATATTACTTTAAATTGTACTTAAAGTAAAAATACATGTCAAAACACGATAATGTAACTTTGTTAACAAATTAACTTATTTTCATATAAGATTTCCAATTAAAGTTACTTAAGGTTATAGGGAAATAATTTAACTTCGTTATGGCTGCTTTACAGACCTGCTGATTTCATAAACATGCCATTAACCAAATGCACAACAGAAAGTTTCTCATTGCAGCTCTGAGTTGCTCTTCATTGAGTGTCTTTGTTCAAAGGGTTTCCAATAATGAAGGACGGCTTCTGCCTTCACTTGGACTTTTCAATGCACAGGCAACATGTCTCCACTTGCAACGTGATCCGGCTCTTAATTATGTCGTTGAAGCCTATTATAATTATTCTTTCTTTTTTCCCCCATTTTCCTCAGTGTTCGTTCGCTTGCAGACGATTAGCAAATTGCTCTATTGATAGTTATCTGCATCTGGGGCGCTCTTATTCCGCATCTCGTGAGCGCGGAGGTTTGTCGCGTGCACACCTGCTGTGTCGCGCCGGCTCGCGGAGAGAGAAGCGCTGCAGCTCAGCCTGACCTCAGCACGACTGGATCTGATGTCTGTATTAACATCTGTGGGAGACAGCAGTGAGTATTGAGCCAGACCACTGCACACACCGTTGTTCCCTTCAGCGTACTATGCGCCGGAACGTTATACAGACCCGCTGTGTTTTAACTGATATGGCGAAATGTTTTAAACATCACTCAGCTTGAAGGTTTGAGAACTTTTACAAATCTAGAAATCGCTTTGCGCACTGCTGAGACAGGTACATTGTCTTTATAGGTCCTTTGGTTGCCGTCCAACTTATAACCTTGATAGGGAGAATCAATGAACTGTCATAACAGATAAGAGAGATTAAGGCTTTCTTCTGATGCCTTGTTCGTCTTTCTTGTAGTTGCGCTTTAATCGGAAGATAGGCTAAATGAGGATTTGAAGACAAAAAAGTTATTTATATAATTAAAATGGTCTAGTTTTGCTATTATTAATAATACTAAAGATTAATAAAAACACTGTTTTAGTTTGTACAGTATGTGAATTTAGGGATGGTTTAAACTGGTCACAAAAAATCATATTCGCACAATTAATGCATTTGCATTTTTAAACAAGCACAAGTGGGATGTGATGTTCAAAGTCGTGACGTCATCATTTTAAATACATAAATAAATAAAGTAACAACTATAATACAAAGAGACTTTCTGCATCAGTAATCATGCATATACAGTCACATATACATTAGATTTGGGGGCATCAGCTGCATGCATATTTTATATATATATATATATATATATATATATATATATATATATATATATATATATATATATATATATATATATATATATATATATATATATATATATGCATGCATGCATGCATATTTATTATACAGTATATTTATACTTTATAAAATGATACAATTTTAGATTTCTGTAAATCTAAGTTATGACTGAATGATACACCAAATTAGTTTACACTGATAAATAGAAGACTAAAGTGTAATAAAATGTTCTTGTCACACCATTCTTCCCCAATTTAGAGATCTTCATGGCAAATTACTAAATAGTAACTGGAATGTCAACAGTGCATTAAGTGTAACTAATTCAGATTGATATGATATTGTTTGTGCTTTGTCTCGTTTTTCCTACAATAGCAACATTTTTGTATGTTTGCCACACATGATTGCTTTTCAAGCTTTGTATTACAGATCAAATATTTAGTGTGATTTACATTATGCATTTCAAATAATGGGATATATCCAGTACATAATTGTTTGGAGCTTTTTTATGCTGAGGCCTTTGACTTTATGGTCTTAACCATAAATCTCCTCTTTCTCCAAACACTTGTCCAGCCAAGCATGATAAGGGCTCTTTTTCCCATACAGTGTTGTGAAAGCTTGCTCAATCAGTAGCCATCTGCTTAGCTCATGAACTGCAGGTTCATGGTGGCTGGCAGAGGCTGTACGGCGGTCAGAATTAATCTCCCCTCCTCCTTTTTTATTGTCCTAAAACATATAGCCTCAGTTAATAACAGCGCTTTACTGGAGCAAACTGCTTTCTCAGTGTAAAGTACAACATTGCACAGATTTCACCATGGCAGGCTCGTACAGAGGCTAATTGTACTTTGATGTCAGTTGTCAACGCTACATGACCCTGGTGCTAAATACAATTTTTGTCACAAAGACTTTTTTATTGATTATTAAGAGGAAGCTGAAAGAGTTTAAGATATTCTTTTGTATTAAAAATCTGATTGTAAAAAATAATCCTGCGCTAAGAAGGAGGAAAAGATTGTGTTCTTGAAGGATTAAGAACAAGTCTAAACATTCAGACGTGCTGTGCGCTAACCTAAAATGATATGATTTTATTACTAGCAGATAGACGGAGAAACATGCTTCAGATAGATGCAAGTCAGAGCTTAATTAAAATTAACAAGGGCTTGTTTTTTATTTAGCAATTCATCCGTGCTTCTTTTCTTGCAAGAGATTAAGGATGACAACATACACTGTGTGTCATGATAACAATAGGGATCAGCTGATGAAGGAGCAAGGCTCATATTTATCAGTGTTTTGATTAATGTTTACATCTGCTGTGGCGTTGTCATATTGGCAAGAGAACACAGATTTAAACTGCTGTACAATATAAACAAAGCTCATCTCAGATTGTTCACTTCGTCAGTTAAAGTAATGGCAGTCATATTACTTAAAGTATATGAAGATGCATTACTTAAGGCGAGACACAACTTGTCAATTTGGAAAATTTTGACCTTTTATAAAGTGTTATTTTAGTCTGATGGAAATAAAACATCTAAAATGCACATTTAATTATTTGCATATTTTTAAAGGCATTTTTCTCAAAAAAATAAATTCTCCTGCATTGAGCCATTACTCTGTTCTTCAGCAGCACTCACATACACCAGGGTCTTCACCAGTACACCAGAGTTTTATTCATATTTGTAAATATTTTTTTTGCCTGATTACATGCAATATTTAATAAAAAAAAATAAAATTAATGAATAAATAAATAAATATATAATGTGTATATATATATATATATATATATATATATATATATATATATATATATATATATATATATATATATATATATATATATATATATTTACTTATTTATTTACTTATTGTTTGTTTGTTTGTTTTTTCTACTGTTAGCAGTATTTTCAGAATTTGTGATAAAAGAGATCTTAAAATCTCCAAATCTTCTAACTTTATCATTTAGAAATGC
Source organism: Danio kyathit (assembly GCA_903798195.1). Lineage (NCBI taxonomy): Eukaryota > Metazoa > Chordata > Actinopteri > Cypriniformes > Danionidae > Danio > Danio kyathit. Next base: position 46,156,178 of record LR812523.1, on the reverse strand, counting down.
ATAAAAACTAATATTTGTTTAATTAAATAGTGCCTCATTTGCATATTTAAGCAACATTTACATTTAAAAAAATATTTGAATATTTTTTATTTTTAATGCATTTGTTTTGTTGTCATTTTAATTTTAATTGATCAACTAGGGAAATTTAATAGCATTTACCTGCAGTGTCTTGCCTTGAATGCAATTACAAGAGGATCGATAGATAGATAGACAGAATAGCTAGACAGGAAAACAGATAAAAGATAAAATTACTTTTTAAATAAATGACAAATAAAGGCAGGTACTTGTAAAATGAACGAAGATCGATGGCTGTAGTGAAATGCTAAAGAAATACAGCAGGTAGATTAACACATGTTAAAAAGTAAGTTGACAATTGCCGTGCATTGAGCATACTAAAGACTTAGCAGAGTCTTTCCAATGGAGGGCAGAAGAGGAAAAGGAAGGAGTCTAAACCCAGTAAAGAGGAAGACAAAACAGTGGTCTTGTTATATGAGTGTTTATTGCACACTTTGATTGTTTTCTCTCTCTCTTTCTGTCTCATAATCATACTTAACACAGGTGATTACAAAAGACTCGCAGGTAAAATCTCAAATCCTTCCCTCTAATCTCTTTATAAATGTCCTAATACTCCTTTTTCAATAAACTCTCAGAGCTGCACTCACGTAAAATGGTTCTTTTTAAAGGGGTACAAAATGGTAAAAGGAATAATTAATAATGAGCCACTTTTATATCGGATCCAGTGATTATACAAATGGAGGAAACCGCCAAAAATATTCTGTTATGGCATATGGCACTTCAGCTGCCATATGTGCCAGTTTTCACTAAAATTGGCACCGCGGCTCATGATGGTCAGTTGTGACTGCCAAAAACACAGCGAGGGCTGTGCAGAGAGAGCGAGAGGAAGAGGGGGGAAAAAGCTTCATTGCCTCAGACAAGTGCACTAATGTCCTTCTGCAGCTCCCTCAGCACAATCAGGAGCGGGTTACAGACGCAAGATTTGGGCAAGGGGAGAAGCGGGTGCTGGGGACTAAACTCAGCTTTCACCAACACTTCCTTTACTGCACTTATTCAATGCTCAGACCTTTCAGCCTTCGTGTTCATTCTACTTCTCGGTGAAGTGGAGGAGAACTCAATGCATTTTCAGGAGGGGAAACGTTGCTTTGGCATTCAGAACATGGCATTAATTTAATAGTAGTATGTTTGATGCGAATGAGATGGCGAACTTGTACAAAAGAGTATGACTTTTGTAGGTTTTCAGGATTTGGTCATTTCACCATCTCATACATGTGCATTTTTACAAAAATCATTACAATTTTGATAAAGATCATGTTCCAGTAAGACATTTTGTAATTGTAAATATATCAATACTTAATTTTTGATTAATAACATGCATTGTGAAGTACTTATTTAGATTTAAAAATCATATACAGTTGAGGTCAGATTTACTAGCCCCCCTGAATTATTAGCCTTCCTGTTTATTTTTTCCCCTTATTTCTGTTTAACGGAGAGAAGATTTCGTTCAACACATTTCTAAACATAATAGTTTTAATAACTCATTTCTAATAACTGATTTATTTTATCTTTGCCATGATGACAGTACATAATATTTTACTAAATATTTTTCAAGACACTTCTATACAGCTTAAAGTGACATTTAAAGGCTTAACTAGATTAATTAGGCTATCTAGCCTGGTTAGAGTAATTAGGCAAATCATACTATAACAGTGGTTTGTTCTGTAGACAATCAAAGAAAAAAATAGCTTAAAGAAGCTAATAATCCCCTTAAAATGGGTTTTTAAAAAAAATTAAAAGCTGCTTTTATTCTAGCTGAAATAAAACAAATAAGACTTTTTCCAGTAGAAAAAATATTATCGGAAATAGTGTGAAAAATTATTACAACTTTACCTAAAAAATAAATGGAAATAGAACATAAAAATAAACTACATTTCAAACTGCAAATAAAAACTACAATAATAACCCACAGTTCTATGCAAGGTTCTAGAACGTTTTCAGCGGTTCTGCAATTTTTTAAAAGCACGTTTAATGAAATGATTAACATTTTTAAAGATTCACTCTACTTACTACTTTTTACAATGCCTGTTGACTGTGAGACTAATAAAAAATATATAAATGTAAAAATAAAATGTGGAAATAAAAATACACAACTGGCCATACATTTTGGCTGCATTGTAAATTTATTAATTTGAATATCTTTAATATGAATATTTAAATCTTTCAGTTTTTAATCAAAAAAAATTATACAAATATATGTTCTATTCATTAAATTTGTGAAACAACTTAATTTTTTTTACAGTGTGTCCTAGTGGTCCCTCTGAAATCAGCAATACCGTGGCCCCTGTTCAAGCCTCAGTCTTTCCACTCCAGCATTCTGGAGATTTGGCCATTCTGCTAGTAATGGATGATACCTGTTCACAGTGCAGGACAGTGAGTGCAGCCCTGGCTCTGTCTGCAGGCCCAGCCGTCCAGGCTTCAGATCCTCCCTCACAGCCAACCTGCCAGACTAGCTCAGGGTTCACGGCTGGGCTGAGCCACCATGGCAAGTTTTAATGTTCCAGGTTTTGGGCGGCCCCAGGGCATATGCTCACCCTCCCTTCAGTAAGAGGAAAGCTCACGTCTGGCAGTGCAGGACTGGGCCGAGCCCCAGCACTCCTTCAGATCCCCTGTTATGCAGGCCCTTTCAGATGCCTATCAGTCCATGGACAGGCAACAGAGTTATGTGTTTAATATTGCTTCTAAAATTTGTTGTTTTGTTTCATATATAGTTTGCCTTTCAAGCCTGGAAGAAAAATCCACTTTTAATTCCCTCAATATTTTCCTATTGGGTTGTATTTGTTTGATGAAACAGTTAAAAACAGTCTGCGGTAAAAAGAATTCAATGATACTTTAATGTTTTACAAAAATAAGCTGCACAAACTTGCACATTTTATGAATTACCAGCCTGATCTCATATGGAAACATATCTATTTTACCTACACTGTAAAAATAAATATCCTTAAATTAGCAGGTTTTTTTTTTTTTTTTTTTTGATTTATGTTATTATTATTTTTTATTTCCCCCTGTTTTTTATGGTTTTGAATTACCTTATGGGACAATTACCTTTCTTCCAACAACTTTTAACCTTGAAAAGTTAAAAAAGTGACTTTTATTAACATTTTTATTAGTTTAAAGCAGGGCTGGCCAAATTCGGTCCTGGAGGGCCGGTGTCCTGCAAAGTTTAGTTCTAACCCGTCAGACACACCTGCCCTAGCTAATAAAGCTCTTACTAGGCTTTCTAGAAACATCCTCGCAGGTGTGTTGAGTCAAGGCTATAGGTGAATTGAATAAACTAAATCGGCCATAGTGTTTGAGTGTGTGTAAATGTGAGAGTGTATGGGTGTTTCCCAGTACTGGGCTGCGGCTTGAAGGGCATCGGCTGCGTAAAACATATGCTGGAATAGTTCATTCCATTGGGCAACCCAGTGGCGCAGTAGGTAGTGCTGTTGCCTCACAGCAAGAACGTCGCTGGGTCGCAGGTTCGAACCTCGGCTGGGCTGGGTCAGTTGGCGTTTCTGTGTGGAGTTTGCATGTTCTCCCTGGGTTCGCGTGGGTTTCCTCCGGGTGCTCCGGTTTCCCCCACAGTCCAAAGACATGCAGTACAGGTGAATTGGGTAAGCTAAATTGTCCGTAGTGTATGAGTGTGAATGTGTGTGTGGAAGTTCCCAGAGATGGGTTGCGGCTGGAAGGGCATCCGCTGCGTAAAATCGTGCTGGATAAGTTGGCGGTTCATTCCGCTGTGGCGACCCCGCAAGGGACAAAGCCGACAAGAGAATGAATGAATGAGTTCATTCCATTGTGGCAACCCTTGATAAATAAGGAACTAAGCCGAAGGAAAATGAATGAATGAAGCCTTTTAATAAACTGCCCCTGCTTTATCTGTTATCTTACAAACTTTTTTTTTCATATGTTATTTCTTACACATTATATATTTATAACTATTAAAATGTCAATAAAAGTCACTTTCTTAAACTCTAGAGTTGAATTTTCTACATCAAAAGTCGACAGAGCCGAAATCCCGGGAAAAACATTTAGCATTTACAGCGAGGGAATGACATCCGATGCGGTACAGAGTTTGTTGTTGTTTTAGAAATAAGTTATTTATTTAATATTTATTAAATATTATATATATTATTTACATAATGATTTCAGCGTATTATAACAGCTTGTCACCCAGTGATAAGCAGTTATTCTGCAAAATTATCGTTAAAGTGAGAGGTGTTCGTCTGACAAGTCCGTCTGCGATAACACCCTCCCATTAGATATTGGATAGGACGAAATGGCCAAGTGTCCAGCCCCAAATATACAATCTCATTGTAGCTCCAAGTGTTTTACAAGAGAGAAGTTAAAGGCCTACAAGTCGTTGGATGCCAGCAATTTTGTTCTGTGTGGTCATATGCAGGAAATAATGTTCTATGATTATCAGATTCAAAACTTTGCAGTGCTAAAAACCGAGGTTCTGCCTAGCCAAAGACAAGGAAAAAAGACTGAGCTATACAAGGCCTGGGTAATCATCAACAAGCAAAACAACTGCATTCTGACAGCGAACTGCATCTGTGCGGCAGCATATGTGAACTTACACATAGAGGTAAAGTTGGTTTTATATTCACACATTCGGATTTCTCCTTAATAATATAATTTCATAAAAGTATTATTTGCAAACTCTAAATAGCGAAATCATATTGGCAGCCAATGACTATCAAAGTACAACATTGTTCACAGTCAAATAAACAGTGTTAATGTTGTTTTCAAGTCACACTTGCAGGTTATTTCAGACCGAATATTCAAAGTGCCCTGGTAAACAATATAGGGAGTGTGTCACAAGTTGTCACTGAATGAACATGTAAATATAAAACCAACTTTAATAACTTACACTTTCACGTTTCATTCTTAGCATTCAGTGTCTGCAGTTTAATTCACCATATTTAACTGTTTATGCTGAAATCATTGCTGCAATCAAAAATGAGTAAAGTGTATGATTCAGCATAGCCTGAACTTACCTGATATAACATGAGAACTGCCAACGTAATCTCACGGCAATTCGTAACTTTTTGATTTAGTGGCTAATTCGTATGAATTTGTACGATCAAATTTGTACAATTTAGTACGATTTGCTCATCGCCCAATGACGGTTGGGGTTAGGGGTGGGGTTAGGTGCCACGCCTCCTTTTTAAAATCATACATTTTCGTACGACTGAACTTGTACGAATTCATACGAATTAGCCACTAAACTGACAAAACGTAAAATACTTACGTTTCCTCATGAGATCAGGCTGGAACTGCAGAGTCGAGCATTTTTAATTAGGTCGTCACTCCATTTAACTCCCTTTTAGCCAAAGATGTCTGCGGTTGGCAGTAAAAGCAGTGTGGTGTACGGTAAAAGTTAAGTTTTCTATTTTTGGACTTTCAAATGTGGCATCCTACTGCACAACACCACATGTTTGCTACTTCAACTGGTCTCTTTTTGCAACCGGGGACCCGTGTGACGTCATTTATGACGTAGGTTGGTAATTCATCTATAGTACGGTTCTGACTCCACAGGTTTGCAAGCATTGGCCTGGCACACAAACTACAATCTAGAAAGCAGAGTTAGAATGTGACTGCAGTCTTCAATTCTATTTGAAAAACGTCTGAATCTAATTACATTTATAATTACACCACTGATCCATCCTCTCCACTTTAACCCACCTCTAATACTACTCATACCACCAAAACTCTCCTTAACCTAAACTGTTTCTCAGTATTGTAATGTTTTTTCATTCTTTCATTCATTTTTCTTCCGGTTAGTTCCTTATTTATCAGGGGTTACCACAGCGGAATGAACCACCAACTATTCTGGCATATGTTTTACGCAGCGGATGCTCTTCCAGCCACAACCCATTATTGGCAAACACACATATACACTCGTATTCACACAAACATACACCACAGCAATTTTTGTTTACCAAATTCATCTATAGCGCATGTCTTTGGACTGTGGGGGAAACCAGAGCACCCGGAGGAAACCCACGCGAACACAGGAGAACATGCAAACTCCACACAGAAATGCCAACTGACAACTGGCCAACTGGCCAGGACAAGAATGTTTCAACGCATTTTTAAACATAATAGTTTTAATAACTGATTTCTAATTGAATAAAATGGCCTTGCTCTGTTAAAAATCACTTGAGAAATATTTGAAAAGGAATAAAAATGTCACACATTGGATTATATACATCTGGGTTATGCTCATTATTTGGTTAACTGATTACATGAAAAGTTAACTTCCTCCTGCTACTATTGTTCATCAGGAACACTTATCACATATTCAAAACAACATCGCTGTAGCTGGTGTGATATTGCTTAATTGTCATGTGATTTTGGACTCTTTTCCCTGTGAGCTTACTAAAGGCTGAGTGCAGCTGTTGTTCTCCATAAATTAAACTCAGCCGCGATAACAGTGCCACACTCAGGGGTATTGACATTTGATGTTGTTGTTTTAGTTGTGTGCGCGCATGTGTGTGTTTTAGAAAGGTGTGTTTGATGTTGCAGAAGAGGGGTGAGATGGTAAGTTGATGGCAAATGCCTTGAGGAGAAGCTGTCAGCACAGCCGGTTACCTCTGAAACCCCGGTGGCCCGAGCCGACCGTGGCAGAGTGAATCAAAGACCGCCAGCAAACCCACATAACGGTGGGACTCTGAGGGCTGGCCCCCAGATCATCCGTGTTTTTGAGGGAGTTTTACGGCTGCGTTCTGTGTTTCCGATTCCCAGCTCAGGGAGAAGATATTGGCACTCAGGACGAAAAAAAAGTTCATCAAAGTTTAAACTGGCAAAATAACAGTGCATGGAGAATATATAAGGGGCCTGTGGATAACAAATCTGCCTCGGTCAAAGTCACTGAATATTTTGCACACTGAATTTGTAGACGCAGAGTAGAAAAATACAGGAGACCAAAATAGCGAACTGGAAGCGAGAAGAGATTTTTTCATCAGTAGCTCTTACAAAGCTACATATCAGAGTGAATGCAAATGTTTATCAGCAGCTCCTTCAGAAACATGTGGTTCCTTCTATGTGTTCATCACCCACACAGCCAGAAATTTTCATTCAGGACAATGACATCTGTTTAAAGCAGTTTCTTTAAGTTGAAAACATTAAAATAATGAAATGGCAGCACAGAGTCCTGATGTAAACCTTACTGAATATCCTTGGCATCAAAGTTATAGCTAAGAAACAAACTGCTGTCAATGAACTGTGGATGAGACTGAAGAAAGGAAGATCAAGAACACAGCTGAGTGAGAGATTAATGATGTCCAGTTAGAGACTAGTGAAGTCTTGTGAGAGACTAGTAATGTCCGATGAGAGACTAGTGATGTCCGGTGCGAGACTAATGATGTCTGTAAGAGACTATAGTTGTAATGTGAAGTGGGACACTAACAACAGGGGTGCAGATCCAAATGCTAGTGTATTAAGAATAGTCAGGTAAGCAACTGTCAACACAGGGGCAAACAGATGTACACAGGAAATCCAGAGTTGTGGTCAAATAACAGGCCACAGGCAGGAAGCATACAACATAAACAAACAAACAAGGCGAGGGTCAAAAACACAGCAAAGCAAGGCAAACGCGTCGTAATGTTCACAAAGACAGTATAACAAGACTCGGCTACGTGTGTGTGTTTGAGAGGTGCATAAATAGTCTGTGTAATTAGTCCTGAAAAGCTTCTGCTGTATCTGTTTGCAATCATGGGGGTCTAGGCCAGGTGTGTGAGTGGTGCATGACTGGATATGTAGTTCTTTTGCTGGCAGATTTGTACAGTTGAAATCAGAATTATAAGCCCCCCTGAATTATTAGACCCCCTGTTTATTTTTTCCCTAATTTCTGTTTAGCAGAGAGAAGATTGTTTTCAACACATTTCTAAACATAATAGTTTTAATAACTCATTTCTAATAACTGATTTATTTTATCTTTGTCATGATGACAGTAAATATTATTTGACTATATATTTTTCAAGACACTTCTATACAGCTTAAAGTGACATTTAAAGGCTTAACTAGGTTAATTAGGTTAACTAGGCAGGTTAGGGGAATTAGGCAAGTTATTGTATAACGATGGTTTGTTCTGTAAACAATCAAAAAAAAATTATAGCTTAAAGAGGCTTATAATTATGACCTTAAAATGGTGTTTAAAAAATTAAAAACTACTTTTATTCTAGCTGAAATAAAACAAATAAGACTTTCTCCAGAAGAAAAAATATTATCAGACATACTGTGAAAATCTCCTTGCTCTGTTAAACATTATTTGGAAAATATTTAAAAAAGAAAAAAAAATCAAAGGGGGGCTAATAATTCTGACTTCAACTGTAGTTGTCCAGCGATCTGCATGGGCTAGATCGCTGGTGACTGTGACAATAGTGATGTCCTGTGACTAGTGATATCTGTTAGAGACTAATAATGTTTTGTTAGAGCGCCAGTGAGAGACTGGTGATGTCCAGTGAGAGAAGTGATGCCTGGTGAGAGACTTTATCTGACCTTTAGTAATTTTAGTTGTAATCTTTCTCTGTGGTACTATTATTTGTGTTTCCACTGTTGTGCTTAAAGTGAGCATGCCAGTGTGTGCCTGGACCAGTTGCATTTCCACAGTATTTTCTGACGCCTGATCAGGCCTCATTGGGGTTTCCTCAGGGCCAATGACTAGTGTTTTGTTTTTTGGTCTGCTGAATACCTTGAGCCAAAGCAGGCTATCTGGGGCTTTGGGGTTAGTGGAGATAGCACTTGGGACACGATGCCAGCTAACGTTACAGTTGGTGAGTAAACAAAGTGTGTGGGTATATAAATATATAATTTAATGCTGCACAATAACATACAATTTCTTCGCTTCTGTTGTCTCCATTTTGATTGTTTCATGATGGTGCAATAGGGCGTGTAGAGTAGGGGTATCGGGATGCATTGCAAGGTAGTGGCCCTACAGTGGAAACGTTGCATAATTTTGGTCTTACTGCTTGAGCCCTGGCTGGCCTGATAAAACCCCTTGCTCTCACTGGCCCAACAGTGGAAATGTAGCTATTGGTGTTCACTAGTTCTGATGACCACATTTTCACAAAATAAATGTTTTTTTGCTTTCCTTGCTTATTTTGTAAGCTACTACACTTTCAACTATCATGATATAGTCACAGTTAAAATTCCATCAAATATTGAATGATAAATATTATTTCTTAAAGGGGTGGTTGTGTTTATAAGATGCAAAGCAATGTGTGCTCATGCTTCATATGTAAAAAATCACATTATTTTTTACGTTTTTTAATGATATACTGCTAGTCAGCTAACATGAAAATGACAATCATATTTCCATGTTCCTCCAAAAACCCGCCTTCAAGAGACTCCGATTGGTCAGCTAACATAATGTGCTGTGACTCACGGATTGGCTCCATGTCACCAGGAAGCGTCACGTCCAGTCACGCCTCTACATGCATGTGCTGTGCCTCTGCTGTGTAAATACTGTCAGTCAGTGTAGCCGTGTCAGTGTGAGCCTGAATTAGACAGAAAATGAAGAGGATACAGCTGAACCTCATGCCTGCTCTCTACAATAATATCTGACAAGTGTCTTTCCCATATATTCAGCTTATAATCATGTGTAATTAATATGAAGTGTTCACATATCTTTTGCCAGTTCATTATTTGAGATGTATAGAGAGACACTGCAGCACTGGTGAAGATTGTGGGTGTTTACAGAGGTTTGACGGATAAATATGAATTTGTAGCTACATTGTTAACTGTGCCAAACAGGATTTCCCATTGTTTACATTCTTGTTTATGTCCTCGCTACAACATACCATTAAAGCTAGAACCTATGCATGTAATAGATTCGGGCTATTCAATTGGCAGAGGAAATTTGTTCCGGCCCTCCAAATAGTGTGGCCAAGACATCAGAAATAAATTTAGTTCAGTCGAAAAAAGGCCGCTATAGTTATGAAGTGACGTGCGTATGTTCAATACAGCACGAGCTGCGGGTAAAAGCTGCGCAGAGCGCGAGTCACCTGACATTAAGTGAGTGGCGCAGGCAGCCGAAAACATTTGGATATGTTTGTAGAAAAGGCATTTTGTATAATGCACTGATATCGTTAATAGGGATGCAATGATTAGCCGATTTCACTATTAACCCCGCTTTTATTCGTTAAAGGCTTCTCAACGGCGCATTTCTGTTGCACAGAAAAAAAGCTGCTGCAACTAAACAAAGTTATGCCAATACGCACGCACATTGGATTAACTATAGCAGCAAGCCGTTGACATATTGCGTCTTTTCCGCATGCAAATACATTATTTCCCAAGGAGACATGTTGAAAGCGGTGCGCGCACGGCTCACAAGTGGACTGACGCACTCGCGCCCTGCAGGCGCGGCACACAGTAGAAATTATCTCAAGCTGTAGCGGTGAGAGTTGTAAACAAAAGATATGTTAGATGAATTATTAAAAATTATTAAAATGATTATGAACACAGATGATAACAACAGTTCATTTATATTCTTAGCTAATATCTTAAATTAACATTAGACAAATACTACTTTTATTTATTCTTATTTTTATGTATTAATTCATTGTTCTGTCATTTATTTTCATTGTAAAATGATCACTCATGTTTAAATCAAAAACTTTTTCATTTATTTTTAAGTCCAAAGACAGAAATAGACTATTGTGTGCTTTTTATTAATATTTTGTGCTGTATTTGGTTACTGAGCAGCAATAAACAACACTTTAATATATTAGCAAATTTTCTAAATTAGTAGTGTTTTAAATTTAATAAATGCATAATAATGGTGATAACTGTGAAACCATGATTATTCTTCAGACTATAACTGTACAACCAAAATCTATAATTGTTGCATCCCTAATTGTGACACAGTTTAAAACATAACATATGAATGTGTCTGAATGTAGAAGAAGCCTAGTTAAGCAATACACTGATTTTGTGCCTCGAAATACATTTGGATATGCTTGTAAAAAAAAGCCACATTGTACAATGCAGTGATGTTACGTAGTTTCAAAATGCAACATATTAACGTTTTAATGTAGAAAAAGTCAACGTGGGTATCTTAAGGAGCAAAAATACGGCAGATGAGCACTTATATTGCTGTTGTGTCATCACTTATATTGCAAGTCATATCTCTCCGGCCCCTCGTTTGGAATGCTTTTCATGAACTGGCCCCCATGACAAACTAATTGAATAGCCTTTAATAGATCAATTTTAACAAATAAAAACACTTACAGGTTGTGGCTCATAATCCACAGCTTCATACAAGTATTATGGTTAGCGCTGCTCCTTTGAGGAGTTTTAACCGAATCCAGCTCTGAACTGAGAGAGTTTCTGGAAGCTGTCCTTTGTCAAATACTAGAGCTATAACTTTTTTATAATTCTCTGGAAAATAATAAAAATAAATTGTGACACTCTCTTTGTGTCAAGTCCTTTGGAAGCCCAAATACAGAAACAGAACAAGCTCTGTGGAAATAGCAGCGTTTGAACGGCATTTTAGCTTTCTCCTCTGGCCACGCCCCTTCGCTTTGCTGTAGGCTTTGTTAAGCTAAGTCTGTAAAAGCCAATGTCTCCCTTTGCATTGAACTTTGAGCATCTTACATTCAGAGATGTTGTTTATGCTCACACAGCTACATTACACATGAAATAAAGTTTAAAATATGATATCGTAGTGGACCACCCCTTTAACAAATCAAGTGGTCAGCTGAAGAACACATAGATCAAAATTAAAGAACAATTTATTTGTACTTCAGCTTTGAGGCCAGTATACAACACATGCAAGCTAGATTGAATGGCAGTGCTACCCACCCAATCATTAATAATTCTTCCCATGACTTTGGCCTGAAGGATGAATCTTGATTTAACATTAAGAATGGGACACTCCTCGAGCTGTAACCGACTGCAGTGTTTGTCAATGATTGGTCCTGAGCTTTAACAAAGTTCTTCCAAAGCGTAGCGTCCACGAGAGGACCGGAAGAGAGTGTGGCGCTTTATATTAGGTTAATTTGGGTTGAGGCTATGCAGCTCAATGTCCGGCTAAATATTGCAGAGATTGGCCTGAGCTTACTGGTATCATAAGTGCTCACATTTAATCTTGTTTAGGTGCTCTGGAGCACACATCCGTGTTGCCTAGCGGTGTCAGACCCATTTAATGGACGATTAGTGACCTCATACAAGACAGACACGTGTTGTAAGCGGCCCTTTAAAAATTGGAGAGATATTCAGAAAGACATCACTCAGTATCTATGCAGGACATCTCTGTTCTTGAATCTACACATTTAACTGTCTCATTTAAAAATAAAGTCTGTCTTTTTACCTTGATGACATAATTTTAAAGTAATTCAAACCTGACGTATTGTTCGTTTACTTAAACATATGATGACTGAGATGAAGCAAAATACAAAGTAAGAATTTACTGGCTGAGAAATATATTTCCTGATTATGAATGTATGTGTGATTTCAAGAACAAAATTAGTTCTAGATGTCATAAAACAGCAAGTTAATCCTAAATACAGTTGTAAATGCTGTTGTGCATAATGGGAAAGCCAGTATCAGAAACTTGAGTAGGGTTTACAAACTTATATTACTTAGATGTTTCCTCAAAGAATCATTATAAACATAACACACAACCTGACAAAAGTTTTAGGAACAACAGATAATAACTTGACACTTGACTTCTAGTTGATCATTTGGTATCAGAAGTGGCTTATATGAAAGGCAAAGGCCTCTAGATTACGCTTAATTTACCAAAATAAAATATGATCATGCCTCAATTTAATTAGGACAGTAAGGTCTGACTTTGCTTAGACAAAAGTCATGTCACAGAAATAATGTACAGTATAGAATATAAAGTTATGGTGCAGTGGAAATAGAATTAATATTGTGTATGACTCCCATGAGCTTGGAGGACTGCATTCATACATCTCTGTAATGACTCAAATAACTTATTAATAAAGTCATCTGGAATGGCAAAGAAAGCGTGTAGCAGGACTCCCAGAGTTCATCAAGATTCTTTGGATTCATCTTCAATGCCTCCTACTTCATCTTACCCCAGACATGCTCAATAATGTTCATGTCTGGTGACTGGGCTGGCCAATCCTGGAGCACCTTGACCTTCTTTGCTTTCAGGAACTTTGATGTGGAGGTTGAAGTATGAGAAGGAGCGCTATCCTGCTGAAGAATTTGGCATGAATGGGATGCAGTTCAACAGATGATTCATCGGAAAAATCTACCTTCCAATTGATCAACTAGAAGTCAGGTTGTTATTTGTTGCTCTTACAACTGGGATCGACGACAAGACTTTTGTCAGGTAGTGTACAAGTAAAATATAACTATTTTCAATAATAATTTTGAATTTTAATAATTTCAAAATAAAAATACTCTAAATGTTTGATGAAAATGCAATGTAGCATTACAAAAAAAAGTATTATTAATAATACGAACAAATACATTTCGTATAGTTTGCACATAAAGAAAAAATGTTTGCAGTTCATTCCTCCCCATCCTCGTGTTTTTACATGCACATCTGGCAACGCAACAGTTGTTTGTGTTTTGGTGCATTCCTGGTGTGTTGATGGAGCAGACAAGGTTGTTTGCGCATACAAATATATCGAGTATCTCATTGGCATCTCAAAAAAGATAAAACAAAAAGGTGCACGTGTCCATCTGTCTGAAAATGTGCAGCTCTGGGTGTCAGTCCAGGATGTGCTAAAACGGTGACCACTGCAGCTGCGTCTGCCTCTCACTTGTTTTGGCCATTTGTGTTCTGCTTGGCTGAAATGACTGATATAATCATCTGCGATGTGCACTGACATGGCAGACAGCTCTCTCAAATGAATGAGAGAATGAGAGAGACTCCCATCCAGCCATAATGGCAGGTGATGTGTTGCTCATGCTGGTACAGAATCACACTCAGGTTGCCTTAGTGTGCAAAATGAAAGCAAGACATTTTGTTTTTGTCTTGATTTTGTGTGTGTAATATTTGCTGCAGAAAGTCATGATTCACACTCATTAAATAATTACTTTATATAGCTTTTACATTCTTGGGAGATACAAAACACAGACGTTTTGGCACAATGCTGAGGAAGGCATTATGCCGAAACATCTGTGTTTTGTATCTCCCAAGAATGTAAAATAAAGCTATATAAAGTAATTAGTTAATAAGTGCGCATCATGACCTTCTGAATGATATTTTAAACTAGATTAACGCACCAAAAAAATAAAAAAACGAGAGCATGCAGAACTTCATTACTGAACGTAATATACGATGCAGGTTAAACGTTTGGGATTAATAGGATGTTTTAAATGTTTTTCGTTTTTTAAAGTAGCCTATTCTGCTAAACAAAGCTGAACTTATTTGATCAGGAATACAATAAAACTGGAAAATTGTGAAATATTTATTTCTGTGCTTCAGAGCTGAATTCTCAGCATCCTTACTCTAGTCTTCAGCATCACATGATCCTTCAGAAATCCTTATATTGTAATATGCTGATTTGCTTTTCTGTTATGGTTAATAGTTACACAGTCATTAATAATGATTGCTTTATTTATTAATGCTGATATTTTTTTCCTGCTCAAAAGTTTTTAATTTTTAAGATTCTTTGTTTGAAAAAAAAACTTTAGAAATGTGTCCTAGTACTTTTGGATGGCACTGTATCAGTTTCTACAAAAATATGGGTAACACTTTATTTTGATGGTCCCTATTGCACATTTTTTAACTAAAAGTTGCATTGCAACTACATGCCAATTACTTCTCATTTGAGTATTAGTAGACTGTCTGCTTAATATCTGCTGATGCTGCTCCTTCAACAGACATTTAACTGACTATAAGACACTTTGCAAGTACATGCCAACTTACTTTAACCCCAACCCAACAGTCTACTTATAATCTAATGTGAATTAGTTGGCATGTAGATGCAATGTAACTTAAAATCAACAAGATCCGTTAAAGGGACCATCAAAATAGATTGATATCAAAATATGAAGCAACTAAACAGCTTTCAACATAATAATAATAATAATAATAATAATAATAATAATAATAATAATAATAATAATAATAATAATAATAATAATAAATATTTCTTGAGCAGTAGACCATCCTATTATAATAATTTGTGAAGGATCATGTGGCACTGAAGACTAATGATGCTTTTGGATGGCACTGTATCAGTTTCCACAAAAATATGAAGCAACCAAACAGCTGTCAACATAATAATAATAATAATAATAATAATAATAATAATAATAATAATAATAATAATAATAATACTAATAATAATAATAATAATAATAATAATAATAATAATAATAATAATAATAAATATTTCTTGAGCAGTAGACCATCCTATTATAATAATTTGTGAAGGATCATGTGGCACTGAAGACTAATGATGCTTTTGGATGGCACTGTATCAGTTTCCACAAAAATATGAAGCAACCAAACAGCTGTCAACATAATAATAATAATAATAATAATAATAATAATAATAATAATAATAATAATAATAATAATAATAATAATACTAATAATAATAATAATAATAATACTAATACTAATAATAATAATAATAATAATAATAATAATAATAATAATAATAATAATACTAATAATAATAATAATAATAATAATAATAATAAATGTTTCTTGAGCAGTATTTTAGCAGTAATTTGTGAAGGATCATGTGGCACTGAAGACTATACTTACATTAACTTGTTAGTGCTGAATTAAGAAAAATGACTTCAAAGATTTTTTTGTTACCCAGACAAATTAGTTATCGATAGGACATTGGAAAATTGGCAATTACATGTTTTAGTAATGGCATCTATCTACATTAAAAAAAAATCTTAAGCTCAAACTTGACCTTTGACCCCAATTTTTAAGTTACTATTTTATACTAAGTTACAATACTATTTCTTTTCCTCGCAATATTTAGCAGATTGTTAGAATATTTATGATAGTAAGTATGACAGTAAAGCAAAGGCAGAATATCACAGGTCCTGTCTGCTCACAGTAACTTCATATTGACGTGCAGCTGAACAATGGCAGAGAACAGTAACATAATTAGAGCATACCAAAATCAAGTCAAAGAGCGGTAACTTGTGTTACGGTGTTCTGCTTTGGTTTCGCTTGGGCTTTCGGAAGTTACTGTTAAGACAATACGTTATTTTCTTGAAAAAAGAAAACAATGATATTGACTCAAGATACTTATTCACATGATAAAGGAGGTTTTCATTGTCCCAAAAATATCAACTCATTTTTGTCAAAAAATGAAGTTATGGTCTTTTACCTTTGCACGGCAGCATAGTAATGATGCTGAAAATTACATTTGAAATCACTGAAATAAATTAAATTTGAAACTACATTCAATAAGAATATAGTTGTTTTAAAACGTAACACACTTTCACAATTAAAATATTTTCTTTAGTATTTGTCATCAAATAAATACAGCCTCAGAGAGCAGGAAAGTCTTCCTTTCAAAGCATTAAAGCAATCTTACTGATCCCATTTTTTTTTACCGGTAGTGTTTATTTATTATTTTTATTTTCAAATCTCCAAAGAAATCAGCTTAAACAAGGATCAAGAAGCTCTTCCCTATGATCCGTTGGGAGGTCCCAACATGCGCAACACAAAATGTACCTTCTCAAGCATGTCATAAAGTTAGATGCGGCTTTCAGAAACTCTTCCTCGACTTTGCAGTAATCGGAAGTGACGCTGCTGTTTTTCTGGCTGTTGGAGTCTCTGTTCTGCTTTTCTGCGAAGGATGAGGTGGAGAAAATAACAAGCGGAGAGCGTGATGGTGCAGGCGGTGGGCCACTGAAAATGGCAGCTGTCAAGGCGAGCTGACAGCGAGAGGAGCTCGTGCAGGCCCTCGCTGTCTGAAGACTTTGTCACATTGCAGTAGAAACCTCAAGGAGTTCAGAGGAGATGCGTGGTGGCAAGCTTGTCATATTTATTAAGGAGATATTTGCCCAACATGTGAACTCATGTGTGACCAGCTAAGTAATTGCATTTAAAGGAAGGAATTTCTTTTTCAGTTTTTGGTGCTCTGTTTGCAACATTTTGTTGTTGTATATTTGTGTATGTAGAAGTTCAGATTACATAAACGTGCCATTGAATGAAAGTCTGGATCTGAGCTGAATAATAAGAGTTAAGCTGAATAATAAGAGTACACGGAAATTACCTCAAATTTTAAAATGATTCCTTGGATTTACTAAATGTTTTTACAATAAGTGGTTGTAAACAATTTATTTGGGCTGAATTTAAACAATCAAATTAAGTCAAACATTATTAAATTGAATTTGTTTGTTTAAATTCAACACAAATAATAGTTTGCAACACTATTGCAGACATCATTTTTTTTCAGTGTACCGTGACCCTCGAACACCATTGTTTCTGCTGAATTTAATCCGTGTGTATTGTTCAAATTTACTACCCATTAGTTGTGTTGGTGGCTGTTTGCCCCATTGACCTCCATTATAACGATATTTTTTTATTGCGAAGCCATAACACCAAATAATCATGCATTTTTGATTGTTGGTGGTTGGGAGGAGGTACAATTTGTCATTTTTACTGTTGATCATCAGATGGCATCCTCAACCCTTTAGGTAGGCCTTGTCAAAAATGTTTCTCGCTTTTTTATGGAGTTCTATGGAGGTCTAATACAACAAATTATAGTGAACGTGCATAAATAGACGTACTATGTTAACTATGTTCTGAGAGCTGAGGTGCCTATTTTGATTTTTTCGGACATATCAAGGTAAGATATGTCTGAGAAGCACACACACACTATACCTATAACTTTAGAGATTTAGACAGTCATGAAAAAAGAACATTTTATGTACAGTTATTTCAAGGTTTGACAGGAAATAAGTTGTTAAAGGATAAGAATGTTGGCCCAAAAATACAATAGGCATAGTTCTCCCAAAAAACAACAACTCTGCCATCATTTACGTAGTCTTCACTTGTTCCACTTTCTGTTGCACACACAAAAAAAGATAATTTGAACAATGCTGGAAACCAGTAATCATTGACTTCCATTAAATTTTTATATTTCTGTATTTTGTTTTGTGTTTAACTGAAGAAATAAATTCATAAAAATTTTAAACAACTTGAGTTTGAGTACTTTAAACAGTGAGGAAATGTTATGTTTGGGCAAACTATCCCTGGAGTTTAGAATGGCAATAACTCAGAGTTAAGCACAGTGTTAAAATTCTAAATGAATTGATATAAATGAATAGGCATGGGCCTATTATAAGTTTCTGATGGTATGATAACAGGGTTTCTGCAGGGTCTTAAAATGTCTTAAATCTCAAAATTCCAATTTTAGGCGTTAAAAAGTCTTAAATGTACTGAAATATTGTGTTGTAGGTCTTAAATCTTTTTTAAACAGGTCTTAATTTTCCTTTGTTCATGTATTGCTACCCAATCTGGCCAAAACCTATACAATCATCAACAATCCATCTCATTAAAACTTTAAATTTTTTATTTAAAAGGTTTTTTTTAACTCTATTTATCATGGTTTAATGATTTTTCTTACAATAATATTTGTTTCAAGAGTTCACACTTAGCTGATGATCCATAAAGCGTAATTGGCATGCTGTCCCGGGAGAGAGCCCTGAGCTCGTATATCCTCGAGCCCGGGGCTCCCTCCCATTAGAAGGGCGAGAAGGAAGTTCAAGCTCAGGAAGGTCTTGAGAACTCCCCCGCTTATCGCCGTGTGAAAAGTGTAAACTAAAGTTGTCTTAGGCAATAATTTGGTTTAGTCGATTGGCTATGGTGTATGTTTTTGGACGGTGGGAGGAAACCGGGGAACCCGGGGGAAACCCAGGTGAACACGGGGAGAACATAAAAACTCCACACAGAAACGCCAACCGGCTCAATGGGAGGTTGAACTGGTGGCGTTCTTGCTGTGAGGCAACAGTGCTCTTCACTGGGCCGCCGTGTCGCCCTATAGGAAAGGGTGGAAGTAGGGGTGGAAGGAGGGGGGAACTTCAAGACGAAGATAACTGGAGTGAAATCTCTGGTTATTTATAGTGTGTCCGTAATCATCTAATAGGGCAGATTACGGAGCTGATAAGGTGCCAGCAGTGTTGATCATAAGCACGTGATCCTCTTGAAATTAGTTTATAAATAAACCACACTTAAAAGTGCTCCAGGTATTTACTGCTGAGGACACTGACCTGGACAGACTGTTGTGGATAGATTTATTATAGTTTATAAAACTTTTAAAACATTTGTTCATTTTTTATGTTTAGAAAAAAGTGCTTGAATACAAGTAAAGCTTGCTGGTTTTTGCACAATATTTAAATTATTTTGCTAAGAAATAAAATCTAAAATATTAATCTATTATTGTATTAAATAAATGTATTATATAAAAAAAATTTTTTGATAAAGCAAATAAAAATCTTGTCCATCTGGGCCATTTGAAAAATTCCTTAGCCTTTAGCCCTTTAAGAGTCTAAAATTTCATTCATACTGGTCTTAAAAATGTCTTAAAAAGTCTTAAATTTAACTCAGTAAAACCTGCAGAAACCCTGGATAACCTTGGATAAAGATATCACGGTTTATATTGTGATTACTGCTTTATAATAAGTTCTTTTTAAATTATCATGGTAAAAAAACAAAAACACTTTTACCCCATCAAACAAAATTCATTTTATTTTAGAAAGCATTTATAATATTTTGGAGCTGTAAACATGTCAGGCTAAATAATTAAAATAAACACATTTTAAAAACACATAAAAAAACCTTACATATACCTTAGGAACAGTATAACAGAAAATCTTAGCAGTTTTAAAACCTTGACCTTGACTTTCCTAAACCACGGTAAACCTTAAAAAACAGTTTACGTCCCATACCACATTTGGCAAATATGTCTCTAAAAATATTCTGTGCACATGCACTACCAAACAAAAACCTCGAGAGTTTTATTAGTTGATGTAATTGATAGCCAAGAACAGTACAGTAGAGTACATTGCTGTACATGAACACAGACGAGGCTTTAATAAAACAACTTTTAACACAACTGATTGCAATGACAGCACTGTACATTTCAGAATGTAGAAAAGTGCCCAGGGCAAGTGTAACTGGAGCATGCAAGAGAGCAGTTAAATGGCTGTTTGTTTTGCATTACGTCAGCTTGTCAGTCACAAACTTATTTCTATGTAAGTGTGTTTCTCCAAAGGGATTTTTCTCGGTGTTGCAACCATTTACTTCTAATCGAGAATTCTCACAGTGGTGTTTTGTAACATCCTTTAAATGAATTATTAGTGTTGCTGTGGGTTTTTATTTCTCGCTTATTGATTAAGCAACTGCACATGCTTATTGTATAATATAGTGCTGCATTTTTCCTGTGAGCAGAATTATTTTGAAGTGCCCTGTGAGGGAAAATACTGAGGTACAGTAAATAAATGGATGAATAAATACCCTGGGGTCTGTGTATGAGCGCACTCTTAAATGTTAATGCTGTTGTTTATTCACTGCATTTTGTGATGTGATGGAGATGGAAAAAAGTTAAGGATATCTGGAGTCAGGCGCTGACATTTATGTACAGGGCTCTGGACAGGAAGTTGAACAAACAATCGGGAGAAGCAGGTGTCGTTTGATGGACAAAGCTGCCAGCACAGGCTGCTTGTCAAGAGAGTAAACAAAGAGAGAGGAAATGACATATTCAAATTGTGCTGAGAGACAGATTTTAATTTGCTTGTTCTCAGACTGCTTTCAACCGCTATTCGGCGGGCATCGAGGTGACATATCTGGTACTGATGTGCTTTAGCAAATGATTTTAGGAGCTGGAATGAATTTTTTATTTTTTTTGTAAAGAGCAAAAAGAGGTAGAGTGTATATATTTTATAAATATTTATGAAGTAGAGAATGGAAGCTAGTTGTTATTGATTTTACAGGTTTATTTATATGAATATCAAGTTTCTGTATTTAGTCTTTGCCACGAAAGAAAAGGATTATTTAACACAGTTGTTTGGTGTAGTTAGTTAGTTAGTTATTTTCTATTATTCAGGTTTGCAGAGGTTTAAATGTAGTTCACCAGGTTCACAAAAGCTTTAGAAAAATATACACTGCAAAACCAGATAAGTTAAGTTAACTTAAACTGTTTGAGGAAAGCGATTGCAGCAAACCATTTAAGTTTTAAAACAAAATGGTTTGAGTACTGTAAACTTATAAATTGTGTCACATACAATATGTATATATATATATATATATATATATATATATATATATATATATATATATATATATATATATATATATATATATATACATACATATATATATATATACATATATATAATCTTTTAGAGTATTAGTAACTTAAACATTTTAACCTCAGTCATCAAATCACTATTAGTTCAATTAACTTAAATGAATTATGCCCAAACAACTATGTACTGTAGCTACTCACATGGTTTGGTATTCTTTTTAGCATTAGAGTTAAGTTAACACAAAATGAGTTACCATAACTCAAAGTAACTTTTACACAAATTATAAGCTAAACTAACTTATTTCATTTAGTGATTTTCACCGTTAGATTTTACAGTGTATAGTTGATACAGTTAAAGATATTAATGGTATAGTTTAATGAAACCTGCAAAATATAGATTTTTAAAGAAATATATAGATAAAGTAGGACATTGAAATTATGTGAAAAGGATGATAATAAAAATTCTAATAATACCAATGGTAAAATAAAATATGTTGGCCAAATATATAATTCTATTATTGATTTTTGTATTCAGAATAATAATTATAACTATTATTATTATTATTATTAATGTTATTATTATTATTACTATTATGAAAAAATTGCAATAAATTCCTCAACATAATAGATATTTAGAGACATAGTTGATCTTTCTATTCATCAACAAATCCTAAAAGAAAACTGAAAAAACAATTAGTTTTCTACAAAAATATTAAGAACAACACTTGTTTTTAAAAGTTTCTTGAACACCAAATGAATATACAGTATGTTCTGTATCGTCTATGACCATATACCCAATGCATTTTAAAATCATCTCTCCACCACCAGTGTGCAGCATCCACTTGGATGATGCGATGGCAGCCACAGGACAACAGCGCCAGTGCGGTTACCACACACCAGCTATAGGTGAAGTGGAGAAACAGTGATAGAGCCAATTCGGTGGATGGGGATGATTGAGAGGCCTGATGGAGGAAATTTGGCCAGGACACCGGGGTTTCTCTATAGAGAAGTGACATGTAGTTTTTAATGGTCACAGAGACTCAGGACCTCGGTTTGACATCTCATCAGAAATACGGTGCTCACTGACTATATAGTGTCCTCTTCACTATACTGCACCTTAAAGGACCCACACAGACCGCAGGTTTAGCACCCTCTGCTGGCCTCACTAACGCCTCTTTCAGCAACAATCTATTTTTTTTTCCATGTGGTCTCCCATCCAGGACGTATAGTAGCCAGGCTCAGCCCTGCTTAGCTTTAGTGAGTAACCGGTCTTGGGCTGCAGGGTGATATGGCTGAAATGCATTCATGTTAACTGATAGAGTTATTAACTAATGGAGTACTTCCATTGTAAAGCATTACCAAAAATGTATTTTTGCCCAAACATTTAAAAAGTAGTACATCTGACAACTTGCTCTCTTCTTTCAATTTATATACATATTATGATTAGCATTGCAATGTATCCACCCTTGTAAAATATACAAAATGTCATTGTCACATGAGAAAGTGTTGTAAATGGCGTACTGCTCTCCTCATGCACATCCAAGCGCTCTCCTCTTCGACATCTTTTACCTGCTCTGATTGAGTCTTTTTTACAGGTCAGTCCTCATGAACCTGGCCCTGTCTGTTTTGATTTTCCCTTCTTCATTCCTGCTTGGGCACGTTCCCGTTCTGCTCCACGCAGAAGAGGAAGGACGAGCAGGCGCTCTGCAGAATCCTCTCATTAACATGACAGGCCCAACCATGGCAACAATTAACTCCATTCAGCCACAATTCATCCCTCTTTTCAGGATGC
Source organism: Danio kyathit (assembly GCA_903798195.1). Taxonomy (NCBI): domain Eukaryota; kingdom Metazoa; phylum Chordata; class Actinopteri; order Cypriniformes; family Danionidae; genus Danio; species Danio kyathit. The sequence continues at coordinate 46,133,114 of LR812523.1, read as the reverse complement.
CGGGAAGAGATGAGAGGAGACGTGCGGGTCAGACTTTAGCAGAGAGTTAGAAAGATACAGACAGATACCGATGACACTGATTGAGGTCTGTCCACAGCAGGATATCCCGTTTCAGGGATGGATTGGTCATTGGGAGCATCGGGACTGACTTCTAGATTCATATTTTAAAAATGTTATTATACACTGTAAAACCCAACAGTCCACTTTATCAAATGATATGAGTGTAGTTAACTCAAAATTGACTGAAAGTTAATTCTACTCATTTGAAAAGAGTTTTGAACTCAGTGTTGAAGGTAATGAGTTAATTAAATACCTCATTACTTCAACTTAAATGGAGTAAGTTCACAGTACTCATATAGATTAGTTTAACTCAAATGGTTTGTTGCAATCAGTTTCCTCAAATAATTTGAGTTGCCTTAACTTATTGGGTTTTACAGTACTCAGTTGGTTTGAGTTCTCTTTATTTATTGGGTTTAATGTGCTCCAATTGCTTCATTTACTCAAATGGATTAAGTTCACAGTACTCATTGGGATTAGTTTTTGAACTCAAATGGTTTGTAGCAATCAGTTTCCTCAAATGGTTTGAGTTATCATAACTTATTGGGTTTTACAGTGTTCAAACATTTTAAGAGTAGAAAAGAGACACTATCAGTCCAGTATGTCAGTATATTGGTCAAGATATTTAAGAGAGTTAAAAGAATACATTTGAGATAGATATTCGGTATGATCTTATTCTATTGATCTTCTGTAAATCTTATTATCTTATCATTTAAATGTGTAAATGTGTCTTAGCATTAAGGTGATACACTGCTGGTAATTTTTTTTTTTTATGCATCTGTCAGTCAATTTTGAGGTTTTGGGCTTTTTGGTGTTTTTTTCTTTCACTACTTAAAAGAAAACTTAAAAATTGCACATTTAAATGTTTTTTCATGATTTATTCATGTGTGTCTGTAGATTTTAATTACAATACATATTTATTTTTACAGGCAACCCAGTGGCGCAGTAGGTAGTGCTGTTGCCTCACAGCAAGAACGTCGCTGGGTCGCAGGTTCGAACCTCGGCTGGGCTGGGTCAGTTGGCGTTTCTGTGTGGAGTTTGCATGTTCTCCCTGGGTTCGCGTGGGTTTCCTCCGGGTGCTCCGGTTTCCCCCACAGTCCAAAGACATGCAGTACAGGTGAATTGGGTAAGCTAAATTGTCCATAGTGTATGAGTGTGAATGTGTGTGTGGAAGTTCCCAGAGATGGGTTGCGGCTGGAAGGGCATCCGCTGCGTAAAATCGTGCTGGATAAGTTGGCGGTTCATTCCGCTGTGGCGACCCCGCAAGGGACAAAGCCGACAAGAAAATGAATGAATGAATGAATTTATTTTTACAATACCATATTAGTTTTTTTTCAGTAAAGCTCCAGTTCAGCAGCTGAAGCACCACTAAATTGCTCAGTTTTAATCATATCTATAACATGAAGGTTTTTTCCAGAGGGATATTGTCATGCATAATTTGCTTGATTATATACAACTTTGTATTCTTACTTATATTTTATTGTATATTTTAACTTTTTATTTTTATAAATAAAATTACTTGCTGTTCACAAGAGTTTCTGAATTTTAGAGCAATAAGTAATATACTTTATATATACACAGTATATAGTGCTCAGCATAAATGAGTACACCCCATTTGCCTTTTGAGAATTAATATTTTAGCCAATATATTTTGGTGTTAAGACAGTTTTATTAAATAGTTATATTAAATAAAATACAGTGGTATTTGAACATATTTTGGAATAGAAGGATAATACATTTAAAGTAAAATCAGTTAATACTTAACCCTTTGACAAATGCTTAACCATGTTTTTACTGTTTTAAATAATGACTGTTAAACTCATTAAAAGAATGACTGTTGTAAATAATGGCTTACACACACAGCATTGTTGGTTTACAAAAAGAATAAATAATCAAACAAACATAATCCTGCTGCACTACTACACTTGATTTTGGTTTTATTGTAAAAAAAGGAAAAGAAAAAAGAAAGCATGTTAAATGAGAATCTAAAATATTTTATGGCATACTTCAAAAAAAGGTGATTTAGTAAAATGTTTTATTTTGAACTTTTTTTAATAAATCGGTCTTACACTTCATATTTTCAGATTTTTCATAGTATATATTATATTAAGTCCAGTACTTTTACCATAAACCTACATATCAACCATTTGGCAGAGGCTGATATTTTAGAAATTATGGGATGTGTTGAAAAAAATGCATTGAGTGTTAAATAGTGACATTAGGAGTAAAGAAATGCAATCCAAACTTTTTTTCTTGATGGGTAGTTAAAAAGGAAAAAGAATTACAAAGTATAAAATTTCAACTTAGTTTTATATTTTTTATCTTTCTATTTATTTTTCCTGTTTATTAAAATTGTATTTAATATTTTATCCCAACATTTTATTTTGGGTGTACTAATTTTTGATATTAAGTTTATTTGTTGCTAGGCCTGTCACAATAATCAATATATCGACTTATCACACAACACATGGACAAGAGCTTAATCATTTTTGGTCATGCAATATACAGTTAAAGTCAGAATTAGTAGCCCCCCTTTGAATTTTTTTTCTTTTTTAAATATTTCACAAATTATGTTTAACAGAGCAAGGAAATTTTCACAGTATGTCTGATAATATTTTTTCTTCTGGAGAAAGTCTTATTTTATTTCAGCTAGAATAAAAGCAGTTTTTAAAAAAAAATTTATGAACCATTTTAAGGAGAAAATTATTAGCCCCTTTAAGCTAATTTTTTTTCGACTGTCTACAGAACAAAACACTTATAAAATAACCTTTAAATCCTAAGCCTTTAAATGTCACTAAGCTGTGCAGAAGTGTCTTGAAAAATATCTAGTAAAATATTATTTACTGTTATCATAACAAAGATAAAATAAACCAGTTATTAGAAATGAGTTATTAAAACTATAATGTTTAGAAATTTGTTGAAAAAATCTGCTCTCCGTTAAACAGAAATTGGGGAAAAAAACTAAAGGGGGCTAATAATTTAGGGGGGCTAATAATTCTGACTTCAACTATATCGTCCATACATAAAATCAATTTTAGCAACATTTTAGCTGATTGTGCAACATCTCTATCTCAATTGGAGGTGTCAGTGTCAGTATGTTTAAAAACACTAGTGTTTACTATAATTATTAATTAATTTAGTATATTTTAGTGTGGGTGTCTGACAACTGATATCAGATCTGGTAGCAGATACCGCAGCCTCTGTTACTTTTACCCTTGCACTTTTTAGTTAATATTATTATTTGTTTAGGATATGTGTTTTCATATTCTGATATCCTGTTAAAATGACTATAATTAAATTAAATAATCTTAAAAATAAAATATTATGTGTTCTTTGGAAGACTGTACTTGGATTGTGATGATATTATATTGTCATTCTGGCATTATATAACGAGTGGCATAAAATGGTCTTAAAATGACAATAATATTGTTTATTGCGATATATTTTGGTGCAATATATCGTACAACAAAAAATAGATATCGTGACTGGCCTATTTGTTAGATTAGTTTAATTTTGGCTTTGTACTGACTAATCTGATGTTCTCATTTATGCTGATTTTTATTTATTTAAAATTTTAATACAAAAAATATATTGCTGTTCTTATTGTACTTAATTGTGGAAATATAGTGGCAACTGTTTTTTTATCTTCTTCACCTGCAGTGTCTTGCCATCATCACATGTGCAAAAATATGTTTTGTATCTCAACCTATTGCTTTTAGCTGTTGTTTACTCTTTCACAGGAGAATAAAATGTTGCCTGAAATTATGGATACCTTTGTTTTTTGTTATGGACTCCTGTGATAATGAGTTTCAACACCTCAGTGCTTTTCACAATTAGTTGAATTGTTTCCCTGTCATTTCCAATTATTCTTACCATTGAAATGTCCATGACAAACCATCGGGATAGAACTTCCAACATTCCGATGAAATCTTCAGGACATCACCATAATCAAGCATGTAAAACACAAACAGTGTTTACACTACTTCAGATCCATCATCTGGATATATAACAATTATCAATATAATCCAAGCTAATTATGAAGATTCCTCTGTGTTTGATTTATTGCCTTATTAAAAATTCATGGTGGCTTATGATGGTTTCTCTAACTCAGAGCATGATATTATATATACTGCATTTAGCGCAGCTCTGTCATTAATGTACATTTGTTTTTCGAAAGTTGTAATCAAAGAAAATGCAAAAAATTATATTTCCATCATTGCCGGTAATTATGGCAGTTAAAATGTGAATGAAACTTAATTAATTGTGTGCTGTCATGGTGCAGTGGAAAAGCAGATTAATGAAACAATTCTCTGCCCCACCAAAAGTCTAGACCTACAAATAATGGTCTGTGAAGCCCAATATTATTACAGTAATATATAATCATAATCATAATTATTATTATTATTATTATTACTGGTAGTAGTAGTAGTATTGCAGTTGTAAATTTAGCGGACACTGTTATCCAAAGAATGTTACAAATGAGGACTATAACAATAGGTGAATAATAATGTTATTAATGACGATAATAATAATAATAATAATAATAATACAATAAAATAATGAAGAAAACGTTTCTGAACTACAGATTTTTCTCTAGACTTTCTTTCTAAAACAAACACCATAACATTGTTAATAATCGACCTTAAAAGGTTTAACAGGTTTTTAAAGGTTTGTGTTGGTGAGGCTGTGAATTAAAGGTAATAATGTTCAGTTTTTTGCACGCACCAACACTTTCCCTTTACAACACCTCAATGAATTGCCAGGAGCCACAAGTATTAATATTGCTTTACATGTAATGTTACATGTAATTTATTTTATACATTACAAATTGACCACTGCTTCTGCTAAATAAAAACATGCTTGAATGTTTTTAATGCATTAAAAGCTGCTGTAAATAATCACCTTATATCTTGAGATGGCCTGAAAAAAAATCACATCTTGGATGGCCTGGGGGCAAGTAAATTAAAATCAAATTTAGCTTTTGGTTTAAACTTTTTGCTGTCCATTTATATAGACCTAATATTGGTGTGTAGAAATAAGTTTAAAAATGTCATGAAACAGGATGTGAAACTGAGGCTTCTATTTCAGTAATAAATAACCATCTTATTTCCCATTGATTGCTTTGAAGACAATCCCGCTTGACAATGCTCTTGATAATACCAAATTATACTTTATTTAAATAAATAATTAGGCTTTTATCATCGCATGTCTTCTAGTATTGCCTAAAACCTCCGTTCGTGAGAATATATTACCTCAAGGGCTTATTTAACTCATAAAAAATCCCCACTCAGATCCTACTAAGCATGACTAAAGGCCATATATTGCCTCATACAGGAGATACGAAGGGATTGTCTGTTGACAATTGACATGCAATCAATGTTAAATACAGCCTTCCTTTTAAACACAATCAGCATCTCACAAAAAAATAGATGTAGTGTATTTTTTATAGTCCCATTGAAGTACACATCCTGTTGGAGCGTCGCAGCTGCTGGGTGTGTGCGCGCGAGCCAAACGGCATTTTGACCTCAAAAAGCCTGTTGCACATCTGGGCGGACGCGCATGCGCGCTAAAAACTAGGTGAACTGCTGGAACTCGCGAGCAACTTTTCTTCAACGAGTTACTCTGACTTTTTGTAGTCATGACCACTTGCAGAATTTGAGGCAGGCAGTTGATCGAAGTGGTGGCGTAAATGGATTCGTGAAGAAATCAGACTCAGTGACGTTCCACATCCTATGTTTCACAAGAGGAAATTTTCTGCAACGCTATAAATTGGACAATGTTGCACCAGACCGGGAGATACGGCGCTGTTGTTTTGAACTTGACATTGTTTTTATATCACTTCATGTAAGAGAACATCGCTTTTAGGCCCTCTCTTATTATTTTTATTCCGCGGATGCATAACTCATTATCGTCATGACAAAGGGAAATCGCTGGACCGTGGCAACCACGGCGACTCTTTTCTTCTGTTTATGTTTTTCATCTTTTAAAGCGGAAACCCCATCTTGTCATGGTGCCTACGACCTTTACTTTGTTTTGGACCGGTAAGTACTCGCAAACTTTCAAGTTACTCTGAATTCAAGGTTTTCAAGACACAACTTTCTTATAAAGCACAGTTGTATTGTTTACATCACAGCAGGCTCGTGTATAAATGTAAATGTATGACTTAGGTCCAGTCCGCGTCCGCTATTTTACAGTTTGGCTTGATTTTGTACATGTGTTAGGCACAACATCATCGTCCAGGGGCCAAACAGCAAGATGCTTAACTCAAATAAAGCTTTACACAAGTGGTTTTGGCTGGGAAAGGGAAATTATTTGAAAGTAAAAGTGTATATGTGAAAACATGATTTGATGTTTATCTTTCTAAATTATATAGCATGTAGAATACACAAGTTAAAGAACTTTATCTATCTATCTATCTATCTATCTATCTATCTATCTATCTATCTATCTATCTATCTATCTATCTATCCATCCATCCATCCATCCATCCATCCATCCATCCATCCATCCATCCATCCATCCATCCATCCATCCATCCATCCACAGGCCTGTAGCCAGCCTGTCGAAAGGGGTAGTTCTTTTTTCTCAAAAAGTGGACCTTTTTGCAGTTATTGGCCTCATTTTCTATTTAATTATGAGGTGTAAATACTGCATTTTAAGCACTTTTTGCTGGATTAACTTGTCGCATGGTCACACTTTTTGATGTACCAAAAACATTTCCTAAAGATTTAGAATAAAGAAATACTACAATAATAAAAACAAAAAATATACAATACTTATTTTAAAAATACAAATTTATCACATCATATATCATTAGAAAAAAATAGGAATCTGTTTTAAATTTTAAAAAGTGTAGCCTATTATCATTTATTAGGCAAATTACAAACTGGCGAGCACATTTACAGTTTTTCTCAGTCGCTTTGGTGCATTTCTCACAACACTATTTACATTTGCACAACAGTTAATGCATTTCTCAAAACAATTAGTGCAAACTGCAAAACCTAGTTGATAACCTGCAAAAGCGTGTCACTTGCTCAAAATGGAAAGCTCATTCCTCAAAAGCAAGTATTGATGTCAATGAAAGTGTCAATGTCATCAAGATGAAAAGTCCTGCCACCATTGTTTATGAACAAGACAGTCAAATGGCTTAGTCATGTTTTCATTATGACACTTTACTCTGTACATTTTTTCCAATGCAAAAATTCAGATTTTGGTGACACGCCCTGAAAATGCTCAAGACAGCATTATATACTATTTGCACAGCCATTTGAAAACTACAGTAAAGTTAGACATCACTGCATTTAGTGAGGTATCTGAGTACAAGACACTGAATATGTGTGTTTCACATTTTTACTGCATTTGCTCTTTACAATTCTAATTTATTCACAGCATTGTGCAAAAGAGTAAATACACCCTTATTTACAACAAACATAAACTTGCTTTGGGTAGAGCTGTGCACAACTGTAAGCAATATTGCAGTGCATATTGGAACTGAACCTACAACATACACAGGTCTGTAAATCATTCATGAAATTGTTCAATTTAGGAGACATTTTCAGAAAAAAAAGATTTAACATTTTAAAAATAAAATTAGCTTAACAGATTTTGACAACTAGTTCAACATTTTTGTATGTAATGACTCAAGTAATGAAATGAACACTATTAGTTTTATATGGAATGACTATTCAGCATCCACAAGTTTAGTTAATTTTGACTGACATGACATAAGCAAATGATAATGTTACAAACAGCAGAGAGTTGTATGAAAGCAATTGATGCATGTCCAAAAGCATTTGCAATTTGTTGAAAGGAATGAGAAACTGCTACTATAATGTGCACAAATGACCAATTGTTTTGAGAAATGCATTAACTGTTGTGCAAATGTAAATAGTGTTGTGAAAAATGCACCAAAGCCACTGAGAAAAACTGTAACTTTCCTCAGTCAGAATTTGGGACACCGAATTTGGCACCAAAATTGCCAAATTGTGAAAGTAACCCATCGAAAAAGGCTTAAAGATCAAGCGGAATCCAGTGTTGGCTGTCGGTACAGAATTTGGGACACCGAATTTGGTAATTTTAAGCCTTTTTCGATGGGTTATTTTCACAATTCATTATGGCATAGCAGTCAAAATAGGACAAATGAGCTCATGTATGGGACAAATTCTGGACCTTTGTAAGTGAGGGATGGGTCTTCCGAACCCCCCACCCCCTGGCTATACGGGCCTGCTATCTATCACCTTTATGTTATCTTCTATATTGTTCAAGAGAATAAAGAAACTCAAAGTTTATAAACATTTGAGGGAGAGTAAACAGTGAGTAAATTTTAATTTTTGGGTGAACTATCTCTTTAACTCGGTTTGTCATCAGTATCTGTACTGGTTTGTATTAAATTACACCCATTTAAGAATAGTTTTTGGCCTCAGTGCAGTCCTTCATCCTGTTGGGGAATATTACAGGATGATGGCACAGATATGCTCTTTGCACTTTTTGAAAAACTGAGAGCAGCACAGAACTAGCCAGGCATAATGACCGGTCAGGAACATCAGATCTGGCCTTCAGTGTCTGTGGCCGGAAATGAAACTTCCCTTCATACTTCCAAACTATTAAAGGAGGTTTGATTTTCTCTGATTGTCCCACTAAAGCTTTTCTCGATTCTCTGACCTTGACTTGAGACAAGGAAGACGACAATGCATAAAAAAAGATTTTCTAATTACCTATCGCTTGTGTTTTATGTTCTCAGCACATGCAGTGGACTATAATTATTAGTTCAATTACCTTGTAGCTATTACATCAAGGGCACATTTTACACACTTTTCTCATTAAAAACATCGAGGTGAATGTCACAGAAATCCACTTCTGCTTGAATTTATTCATGGACTTTTTTATTGCAAAATGTGCATATATCGATAATGTAAAAACAACTGAAATAATTATGAAAATGTGTATATACTGTAGAGGCCTACACTAATAACACAGCTCAGTTTGAGTGTTTGTTGTATTTGCAGTAGCCACTGACTCTTCTTTGGCTTTTTTGAGACCAAAAAGCATGTTACCTGTCTCTTTCATGTACAATAATCTCCTATTAAATGTCTTAAAATGTAATTAGCCAGTCCATGTACCAGGGAAATATTTGACCATTCTGAGACTCTCAGTATTCAATGATGACATGTTTGCTTATCAGTATAATATATCAATTCTGGGTAACACTTTATAATAACTACACACTATGAATTATTTATTAAGTGTTAGCAAATAATTAATTCATTATCTGTTAAGCATTAACTCTATATTAACAGATGTTAGTAAGCAGTTTATAACTGCAGATACAAATTCTCTATTCTTGACTTATAAGCACATGTATAATGTCCTTAATGATTGGATTTTCATACTTTGTTAATTATTATTTTTTCATTACTGAATTAAGTATTGCATCATTTACAAGCTAGTTATTTGAATAATATCTTATTATTCAGACATATTAATAGTTGCTTTGTATGTTAATAAATGCTTCATTAACTCAACTTCATCCAGTTTTGTGACCTAATTTAAAGTGAGGACTATTTATGCTTCATAAATCCCTTACAAATGACAGTTAAAGGCTCAGTTATATTCTAAATAGAAAAAAAGAAAATAAACGACTATTCATTTGAAGATACAAAAATGAAACTTATCATATTTTTATTATAAAATAATCTGTGCAGTCTTAACTAAAATAAAATTACTACTAAACACTAGTGTAAACATCGCTAAATAATACTGAAATGTTGTACCATAATATATTGTTAAATTATTATGTTGTTGTTTTATCCAATTTTATGTTGTATTTTGACACTCCTGTTATTCCGTAATGTTTAAACTTTACAGTAATTTTACTTTTTAGATAAGATTGCAAAGATGCATTGTTTATTTGATACTGAGCATTTAATTGTCATTCATAAGAGATTTATACAGCAAAAATAGTTCTCACTTTAGGTCACAAAACTGGATAAAGTGGACTTAATAAAGCCGTTATTAACAGAAACAAATAACTATTAGTATAAGCCTGAATAATAATAATATATAAATGTTGATTTGAATAGTTTATTAATCATTTATTAACTCATTCTGAATAATCTTAAAACCCTCTAACTACTCTTAAATACAAATGATTTGTAAATACTTAAATTAGTCATGAAAAATGAATCAGTAACAAAGTATTAAAAGTACAATTATTAAGCACATTATAAGTCAAGAATGGATCATTTCTATCTGCAGTTATAAACTGCTTACTAACGTCTATTAATGTAGAGTTCATGCCTAACAGATAATGAATTAACTATTTGCTAATGCTTATTAGATGATTCATAGTGTGTAGTTACTGAGCAATTCCAGCGTTATGGATGTGACATTTGCAGTAAAAACTCAAAACATAAATTCACATAGAAAGAATATGTTAACATTATATTGAAACATCTGTTTATATTTTTCAAAACAACTAACTACAGAGTTATGGGAGCAGAAAAATATCAATCTGTAAACATTTTTTATATTTTAAATGAGGAAAATTAACATGCGTTATGGATGCGAGGTGAAGTTTGCGAGTTTCAGTAAACAACATACTTTTTAGAAATTCTGTGAAATAAACTGCACAACCCAAAATAAATAATGATAATCAAAAGAATAAGAATTGGCTCTCTATAGAACAAACATAATTGATTTTATTTTATTTAATATTTTTGCATTTATGAAGGAAAAGGTTTGTTATGGATGTGATACTTTTCCGATATGGATGTGACAGATGTGAAATTGCCACTTGTGTGACTTTGGTAAATCAAATATAATAGTTTGAAAACATTGACAGATACATTTGTGAGTATTTTAAAGTACTGGAAAATACTTGCTTACACAAACAATGTTGAAAGGGTTTCTCTATTTTGGTGAAAACTTGATTTTTTTTCATGGCGAGGTTGACATTTGCAAGGAATTGCTCTATTATAAAGTGTTAATCCATATCTAACAGCCTGTCAGTGGACAATAAACACTTTATATGGGTTGACAGATTAAAACGTGAAATTACAAAATGGTCAATAATTCATAATATTTTAGTTTCAGTGTTACTGTTCATTTTAAAAATTAAATGAAATGCATGCAGTAGTTGAGCATATGTGACTTTGTCTGCTAGTGTATGCAGTAAAACAGTCAAATTTATTTCTTAAATGCATTTGGATGTTTGGTGTTGGTTGATGATGCAATGGTTTCAACATTGCGTTATTGCAGGATCAAGTGTTGCTTAGAACAGAAGTGGCAGGAGAAATGCAGTGTCTTGACTCAGTGTATGTTGATGTTATATCACGGGCTCTGTCTCGAACCCTTTATAGACAGACTCTGTCATTTCTTTGAAAACGTGTTAACACTGAAGCATAGCTGACTCAGCAGCGTCTTTACCACAGTGTAATCAGCAGCACTGCTCTTATAATAACCACAAAGACATAAGACATTTTACTTAATGGTTTAGGTATAATTGGTTCTAGCTGTTTTTTTTCTTCTTGGAATTGTTTTCATTATTGCTGCTGACTACATTTTTTATGTGCTTCATTGCAGATCTGGAAGTGTTTCGACGGACTGGAGTCAAATCTATGACTTTGTCAAAAATCTTACAGAGAGATTTGTGAGGTAAATAATCTTTGCTTTCAATTTGGTATTGTTTTATGTTGGGTTGAGTTTGTGTGCTTTAAGTGTTTTCACCCAATAATGTAAATTCTGTCATCGTTTACTCATCTCCAACCCATAAAATGTTTGTTCTGAACATAAATTAAAATATTTGTAATAAAATTTGAATGACTTCTGTCCGGGTGGCACGGTAGCTCAGTGGTTAGCACTGTCGCCTCACAGCAAGAAGGTCGCTGTTTTGAGTCCCAGCTGGGCCAGTTGTCATTTCTGTGTGGAGTTTGCATGTTCTCCCCATGTTCGCGTGGGATTCCTCTGGCTACTCCGGTTTCCCCCACAGTCCAAAGACATGTGCTGTAGGTGAATTGGATGAACTAAAATGGCCTTAGTGTATGACTGCTTGAGTAAATGAGAGTGTATGGGTGTTTCCCAGTACTGGGTTGTGGCTGGAAGGGCATCCGTTGCGTAAAACATATGCTGGTATAGTTGGTGGTTCATTCCGCTGTGGCGACCACTGATAAATAAGGGACTGAGCCGAAGGAAAATTAATGAATGAACGATGACTTCTGTCCTTTCTTTAAAAATCATCCTCACTATCCTTCGTTTAGTTACTGATTTATCAGCGGTCACCACAGAGGAATGAACCCCCAAATACTCTGGCATATTTTTTATGTGACGGATGCCCTACAAGTCGCAACCCAGCACTGGGAAACATCCATACACTCCTTTGAAAGTCATATGAATTATTTTTTTTATATCTTTGAATGATTTGGGTAAATACTACTACTACTTCTGCTGCTGCTACTACTACTACTACCACTACTACTACTACTAACAATAATAATATTAATAATAATAATAAGTCCAAGTTGTCTTCATTGACATGATTATATTGTCGTGAACATATTTCATAGTCTTTTGTTCTAAAATAAACATCGCTCAGCAAATATAAACTTTCTTGTGAAGGATCAAATGTGTGGATGTGACATACATGAGTGGACATCATTGGTTCTCACATGCCAAGCAAGTATGACCAAGACTCAGTGACCAAATATCCAAGAATCAAATTTCAATAATGTGAAGATACGTCTTTATAAGACTCAAGCCCTATGGGTTTATTTCTTTCTTTCTTTATTTTTATTTGGGTGGACAGACTCTCAGATCACAATACAGATACTTAAAATATCGGTATTGTGTTATGAAGATGAACCAATTTATCATGGGTTTGTTTGTAACAACATAATGATGAGTAAATGATGGCACAATGTTCCTTTTGAGATGAACTAACGTTGAAATGCTGCCAAACGAGTCAGTTGTACAATACCTCCCAATCAACCACATCAAAGGAAGTCTTTAATCATTCATCAACTTTCATCAAAGCTAAATGCTAACTTGTCTACACAGCAGCCACACATCCGGTTCTAAGTTGGCCCTACATTAAATAAAAAAAACAACCTTATAAAAAATCGCCAGATGAATGTGAACTTATGTAACGTTGACTCAATGTATGTGCCAGTACAGACGGTAGCGACCTAGCCAGAAGAAAGCAGTCTGCTTGAGAAAATAGCAAAGGGAGCAGGTGGGAGTGGGTGGCAAGGAGGCTCAGTCTTCTGGGCTGTGAGAATGGCCATTTGCACTGCAACCATCCAACAGCACACTTATCCCTCACACATGAAAGGAGAAGACGCAGCCAATGTACTTTAAGTCATGAGTGCAGGAAGACCAGCGCAGCCTGCCATAGACTCTGATGGTCTTCTGTTGTGCCATGTGGTCTGCACTGACTCCCTTAGGGTCCCGTTTTTAACCATGAATGGACCTGTTATCTAAATACGTCTTCAAGGAATTACCTTAAAGCCAGCATGAGGGCTTCCACTGTTGCTTATCAGACAGATGCGAAAGATAACTCGGAAGTTATGACTTATTCTTGACATCTTCAGGAAAAATGAAAGTTTATTACTTTTTTAAGGGCAATTCCTTATTCACATAGGGTATCGTAATACCATTTGGCGAGTCATTGTTGTATTTATCACTCAATCAGCCTGTGAAATGTTCAGTCCTTCTGCCTCTTCATTTGATTTTTGTAACCAAATTTTGGCTTCGGCGTACACGTTTGGATGTTCTCCCTGAGAATCTCATGTGGGGGATGGTTGTGGATTGGATGTCATTCTGAGTGAGAAAAAGCAGCACCTCTCCTTATGCTCAGTCCTGAGACCTGACTTCAAATGTGTAGAGGAACCCAACATGTTCCGATGCCGTATCAGCTTTCGTGACAGAAGGTTGTGAAAAAGACCAACTGCTTCATTGAGATGTACTTGTCAAAATCAGTGATATATTTGTTGTCAGATGAAGTGTCAATTTCTTTCTGAGTGAAGAATGATATTCCGATATCATTAGTAGATTTTATTAGTAGTTTTCTTGGAGTTGTAAATAAAGCAGATTAGTGCGTTGTTTACAAGAAAATACTACTTCATGGCTTTAATGGGTCACTATTACATTTTCTAGCAATTTTTTAGTAAAAGGTTTTTTCAGTTTATCTGTTTATAATAATTGTACATAAAAATCAGTTTTTGTAAACCAGCAGATTGGTAAATGCGTAACAGCTTCAATGTTATTTCTAATTAAAATTATTAAAACCGTTTTTGTTAACTAAAACAATACATATGGCATGAAAAACGTTATACACAAAAGTACTAAAATTTCTGATGGTAAAATAAAACAAAAATAGATCAAAGTTAAATAAAAATTAAGAAATTAAACAAAATTAAGAAATTAAAGAAAAAAAGGAAATGGAGAAAACAGAAATGGAGAAAAAAAAAATATATATATGGCGACGCAGTGGCGCAGTAGGTCGTGCTGTCGCCTCACAGCAAGAAGGTCGCTGGTTCGAGCCTCGGCTGGGTCAGTTTGTGTTTCTGTGTGGAGTTTGCATGTTCTCCCTGCATTCGTGTGGGTTTCCTCCGTGTGCTCCGGTTTCCCCCACAGTCCAAAGACATGTGGTACAGGTGAATTGTGCATGCTAAATTATAAAAAATGTGGATTCAAACCTATGACTAGGAAAATAATAGGAATAATAATAATAATGATAATACTCAAAGAGACATTTTTTCCACAATGATGCCTTTTGTACATTGTCTTATTATCTTTTGGTAGAAGCGTGTTTCATTTCTTGCCAAAACAAAGACAAACTAGTTGGTTGAATAGTCAGAATTTACTAGGGGTATGAATAATTTTTGACACTTCTTATATACAGTATATATATTATATGTTAGGGCTGGGTGATATGGCAAAAAAAAAAAAATTTGATTTTTTCATAAAGTTTGACCGATTCACGATTTCGATTTCGAAAATATTTGTGCGTAGCTGCACCACCCAGTATATATTAAAGATCACCGTGAACAACAAAAAACCCCACAGAAACCTGTTACATATCTATCTATATTTAAATATCTATCTTATATTTAACTGAATCGTATAACAGCCTATAGCTGAAATGTTGGAAATTGCTCAATTTATTTTTATAAACATTTGTCAAAACGGATTGATATTTTTTGGAGTTAAAACAATACTGACATTTAAGAATCCATATTTATTTTATTTATTCATTCATTTTACTTGTTTATTGGTGCATATATGGGTTATGATTTAATTCATAGCTACAGTACCTTGGACTTTAAGGATTATTATTATTATTTTACTTGTCAGGTTTGAATCCACATTTTTATGACATCACTGTTTCACAGAAAAGTTGTAAGTCTGCTTGTTTTTCCTATTCCTATTGCAAAAGGTAGGATGAATAAATATAGGAAGTGACAGGTATAAATATAATCACCAACAGGATGTCTGCATGAATCACACATGACAACCTGTTTCCTGTCTGCCCATCAATTAATCACTTACTTGGTCCAAACAGACGGGATTTTTTTTCCCAGTCACAAGCTTTTATTAGCTAGTCACATTGGCTATCTTACTCATAAACCATCTCTGATGATTGCGAAAGCAACATGAGGACAGCTAGACTTTCAACATCACAGGATTTCTCTCAGAGCACCATATTCACCAATGCTTGTAATAAGCTTTATTAATAGGGTATCAAATCCAGTCACTTCTGAAGAGCTTTTTTTGTTGTTGTCAAAAAGAAGTGTCAAACTAGAGCAGCTCTACTTAATTTTCCATTCGTCTCTCATTCACACGTTTTTCCATTTTCCCTTTTTTTCATTCCAGTCCAAATCTGCGCGTGTCCTTCATTGTGTTTTCATCAAGAGCAGAGATTGTGTTACCGCTCACTGGAGACAGGTACAGAATCACACTTGCATGAAGTATTTGGAGACACCAGTGTAAGAAAGCTAGTAATATGACATAATGTATGTTACAATGATGAACATATAACTTGCTTTTCATTATTAGGTCAGAAATTAATAAAGGCCTGAAGACTTTAAGTGATGTCAATCCAGCTGGAGAAACCTACATGCATGAAGGAATTAAATTGGTAAATAAGATATATTTTATATATTGTTCAAAGGAATAAATATGTAAAAAGATTAGAGCTTTTCATGTTGTGTAAAGTAGTCAAACAGAACAGTAGTCTTGTCCAAAGACAAGTGTTGTTCAATAGTTTTGGGACATATTTGATGAAAGATTTTGATCCACTTCACTACTGTAGGCAGATCTAAATTCTGCTTAACTGACTCTACTTCCTGTACTTTAGTCTTTTACTGGAGTAAACAAAATAAAACAAGGTAAATTGTTTGGTTCCCTTCATGACCAAGATAAGGCATAATTACATCTTTGTAAATAAACACACCCCCTTCAATGCCCTGAATCTGGCCATGCAAGTCTTTGTTGCATTAACTATTTTTTGTATTTCAAAAAAGTTTTTAATCATCCAAATTTATCAATACTTTCCTCTTTTCAGGCAACTGAACAAATGAAAAAACAGCCTAAAAAGTCCTCTAGTATTATTGTGGCCTTGACTGATGGAAAGCTTGAACCGTATATCCATCAACTCACTATGGATGAGGTGAGTTGCTTTCCAACACTTTATATATTGTCAATTTATGGCAATAAATGATTACTTAGTTATAACCATTTGTTTCTATATAGGCTGATTCAGCAAGAAAGTATGGTGCTCGTGTGTACTGTGTTGGTGTAAAGGACTTTGATGAAGACCAGGTAATATTGCCATTCCAGCAGATTTCAAAATGGCATGAATACACTATCAAACTACCTATTTGTAATAAGCTGAAAAAACACAATTATCGACATTATTTTGGGACAACTTAACTGTTTTATGTTCAATCCACTTAAATTTGATGTTAACTTAATCGATTTGTGTTGGTACAACATAAATGAATTGTGTGGAACTCGGCATTTTTTACAGTGTACTACAGTACATGATTACACACTAACACTTCACAAGCTCTCTCAAGCTTCACCAAATGCAGAACTTAGCAGCGTTCCCTGTAATTACAAAACTGCTATTCTCCTCCAATATTTGTAGTGATGACAAACTGAGCTAAAGGAGAGGAAATGTCAGCACATTTGTTTTCTTGTTTGGCTATCAGCCCTCTTATTATTATGTCTCTTATTTGCCTGCCAACAGCTAGCCGATGTGGCTGATACCAAGGAGCAAGTGTTCCCAGTCAAAGGAGGCTTTCAGGCTCTCAAAGGCATCGTTAACTCGGTAAGTTTTCCATGCCATGGGGCACCCATCCCAAATAGATGCCTCTGTGTGTGTTTTAGTCAGCTAAAACAGATCCATTACCAGCTAGTAAGTAGTACTACTTATACTTGATGCTAAATTAATCCAGATCTTATCTGACTAAAACAATAATAATAAAAAATGCTCTTTGTAAAAAAATAATAATAAAAAATTATTAAAATAAAAACATTGTAATAAAAAAAACATTGTAACATCTGAGGTTGTAGGTAAACATTGAATTACTCTCCGGAGGTGATATGTCTTACTGCTAGCTTTTACGATTCACGACTCCACATACCTTTGTGACAACTTATCTCCTAAGATGACTAACAATAGCTATGTTTCCATCCACCTATTTTTATGTGCATTTTGAAGATGCGCATAAAAAACCGGTTGATGGAAACGCCATGATGCACATAAATTTTGAAAATGCACATAAAAAACATATGCGCATAACTGAGTAGGATAAACTTTTTATTCGATAAGAAAAGATGCGCAAAAACTACGATGGAAACACTTTTACCGCACAAATTCCAGTGTGCGCATTAAAACAAGGTCATGTGATTTTGTTATAAGAGATCATGTGATGATAAAAATGTGTGTAAATGGACAAACCAGCAGGCTGAGCACATTATAAACCATCTGATATGTTGTTTTGGTCATTCTAAAACACCTTACTGTTTAAGGATTAGTGTTATTATATTATTAATGACATTCAGAATCAAGAGTGTCTGTGCTCCGCGTATTTAATGTATGTGTTTGTAACCTGTATGTTCTGTCCTATAATCTTTACAGTAGCCTGCATTTTGGGGGCATTTATTAGATCTGAGAACGCATGAATCATGTTTTATGTACTATCGTGTTTCGTATTGTTGCGTTCCTCAGGTAATCCCACAACCTATGATTTAGAACTTATTATGATAAATTGTATGGTTTAAATTCTTTTATACCGTGAGTTAACAGCTAATCTGTCCACTTGGGCAGTCTCATCAGAGAGATTAACCAGTGAGGAGAAGGTCATTCCCAGAGGACCATGTAGCCAAATTTTTGTACCAAACTCTGAGTCCGTTCTCTTTCCGGCAATTTAAACTCAGTATAGTTTCGCGCCTTACTGGATCCTCCAACCTGCCTTCAAACTCCACACACATGACACGAGGACTTCCTATGAATCTCAGTTTCTTCATGCATATCAGGACCCTTGCATTAGGAGCAGAGAGACCAAAAATGCAAGTATTAGTTATGCATTTGTAAGCTGTGCCCCTTTTCATCAAAAAGGTGTTTTATTGATTCTTGGTGGTTCTTGTTAGTTGTGTGTGAACTGAATGAATATTGTTATTCTTTAGCTAGGTTTTATATTTCCTTGCATTTCCATGTTTCTGTATTGTACGCTTTATACATTATTGGTTAGTCATTAAATCATTAATTTCCGCATGGACTATCTTTGTTTTAGCTCACAGAAAATGGTCACTTTAACGGTAAAATATCTTCTTTTTGCTACCAGCTTTATTAAAATTACTTCAAACTTCTACAACTATTCCCTTACTTTACAAGAAGTATTATTCTAATTAAATGAGTGGATAAATTCATTGTTATATTTATTTGGGTATATTTAACTGTAAGTTAAATCTAAATATTCATAAATACATAATAACCTGTTATTATTAATTATTAATATTCTTAAACCTTGAGCTAATTTCGTTACATATATTATGATGGAGAATGCGGGCATGGTTTTAAACCACCTTTCTGTGAAGTACGCTTTGTCATTCTGTTGTGTTTTATTGTGCACTCGAGAGAGCTTACGTAACCGTAGGCTTCTCTCCAGCTGGACCTCCAGCCCCTTGTTGCACTAACACAGAGTATCAAAGCGAGTTAATGTTAACTGCTAAAATAATCTGCAGTTCATAATATTTAAAATCAACTTTGCGAAGAGCACAAGTCTCTCACAGATCCTTTAAATATTATCGTACCTGTCTGAAGAGATTTCCCTCAGTGCTTCTAAGATATTTTGAATGAGACATTTTATGAATGAAATCGCACGGGCAGCATTACTGAGTGCTCATTGGCTTACCCCTCACACATCTCATGCACATTCACGTTAGGCGATTTTGTGTTTTTTAAGGGTGTAATTGATTGTTTATTACAACCACACAAAATACATATTATATCATAGACCTGCTCATACTGAACACTTTGACACAAACATCACTGCTGTCAGTCATACTACTCATTAAATATTCATTAATATATGAAAAAAATTAAATTTGCGAACTAGTCCCTGGTTTATTGCTTAATCATCAAAAAACCAGTGTTGTATGAATCTCTGGACTGCCTATATATTGAAAAAAAAGTTGAACTTTCAACTTTAGGTAGCTATAAATGGCTCATTTACAAAAAGGGGCGTGTCTTTATCGACCTACATGCCTGTAAACACATAAGGAAAACTCATAAAGATAGGTCAATAGGTTGCGCTATAACAGTGGAAAAGGTCTCAAAAACACAGATTTTCATTGCTATATGACCATAATTTGCAGAATATGTGTTTAATTTAGAGAGCTTTTCACAAATATATACTTGATCTGACATATTACATTGTAGGCCTGCTCATTCTGATCACTTTGGCACAAAAATCCACTGCTGTAACTCAAACCATCCATTGTTTATTCACTATTATTTCAAAAAACTACTTTTGGGAACTAATCCTTGCTTTTGTGCTCAATTTCAGCAAAACCAGTGTTGTACAAATCTCTGGACTGTCTAAACCATTAATTATGAAAAAAGTTGAATTTTTCTCTTTAGATAAATATAATAAGTTAATTTACACACAGTGTGTGTATGCCGTCTAAAAAAGGGTATCACAAATGCATTACTATTTGTAGCCACTAGATGAAAGCACAAGACCACTTTTTGTTGGTTTAAAGTAATTGAATTTGCAAGAAAGATCATTCTGAATTACATCTTGACATGGTATGAACACTGTTATTGCATTTAAAAACAGTTTTAGTCCTAGTTTATAATTTAATTTATTTACGCATTATGTGTTTCCAATCATGTCCATCTTGCAAGTTTAAAAGGCCTCAATGAAACATATTTTAATACCATGTTAGCCGTTAAAACGCAGACTTTTAATTGTCACCTACCATTTAGCCACTAGATGGCAGCACAAGTCCACTTATCATTTATCGTAACCTTTGTAGACTTTTGCGGTTTTATTCTCACTGTTTAAAGTCACTGAAATTACAGTTAAGATAGTTTTGAATCACATCTTGATGTGGTATAAACTCATTGCATTTAAAATCTGATTTAGTCCCAGTCTGCCACTTCATTAATTTACACATTATATTTTTCCAGTTATTACATTCCATCATGGATTTGTTTTAGTGTCAGCCTTAAATTTTGTGTTGTCATAGATCTAAACAACATAAGTTTCAAAAAGGTCGCTAAATGCTCGAACCCCGTCAATCTCTGGACTTACTAGATTAATAATTATCAAACTGTTGTACTTTTGCATTAGCACGGTCCTATCAAAATCATTTTTAACCTGGTGTAGGTTTGTAAATCCCACAATAAGATTCAAAACTTCTCAGTTAATCACATGTCACATGTAAAGGCTTGCAGGGCTTAAAGTATTCCGGCACCGTGCCGGATCTCCGGCGTGCGGCTGTGAGGGAAAAAAAATATTTTAGAGCCTGCACATGCGGTTTAATTAGGGATGCTCAAAATAATCAATTAACCGTTAACCGAAAGAGTGTGTTTGTAACTGATTAATGGTATCAGTTAAACGATTAAAAAACATTATTATATATATTTTAAAAGTTTTGCTGCATAAAGGGCCGATCACAGCGAACGCGCTTTTTGCGTTGAGAGGGGCATCTGTTGAATGGTTGAACGCGAGTGTTTTACGCACTGCTTATACGCCATGCGCACCTCAAGTTTTGCCGTTACGCGCAGTGTGCTCGAGCGGAAAAAGTGTGTAACCTCAGTTACGTCTTTTTCATTCTTCAATCAAAACAGTACACCTCTCTGAACAGTGTCTGGGAGGCTGTGGTTGCTGCTGCACGCAATGTTGATGGTGAACAGATCAAAACACTGACAGAATCCATTGATGGCAGACTTTTGAGTGTCCTTGCAAAGAAAGGTGGCTATATTGGTTACTGATTTGTTTTTGTTTTGTTTTTGAATGTCAGAAATGTATATTTGTGAATGTTGAGATGTTATATTGGTTTCACTGGTGAAAATAAGTAATTGAAATGGGTATATATTTGTTTTTTATTAAGTTGCCTAATAATTATGCACAGTAATAGTCACCTGCACACACAGATATCCTCCTAAAATAGCTAAAACTAAAAACAAACTAAAAACTACTTCCAAAAATATTCAGCTTTGATATTAATGAGTTTTTTGGGTTCATTTAGAACATGGTTGTTGTTCAATAATAAAATGAATCCTCAAAAATACAACTTGCCTATTAATTCTGCACTTCCTGTAAATGTTCCTAGCAAATCTAGTAAATGTTGGAGACATGCTCGATACATACACGCACTAAATCGCACTTCAAAGAGATTTGCATGCTCGTACCTGAATGCGATCTCAACTTGTAATACTGCGTTCATGATATTTGTCATTGAAATAACGCCATAGGTAGTTGGTAGATCTGTGTCCACCAGGCCTGCCGCCACAGCTGGAAAAAATCCTAAAGGAAACACTTTCTGTTAAGGTGACGACAGGGTTTGTGTTCTCAAGGCGACTACGGCGAACTTTTAATGATGGAGGAGAGACTAGTGGTCCCTGTTTCAAGTTATCCAGAGCTGTATTACTTTACAGATCTTGAATATCACAATATTATAAAAAATTACAATTATAACAACGACAGCAATACGACTCGCGCACAATACGGGTCAGCTGATTCAGTCGTTTCCTAGTGACATACAAAAGAGCACCGTGCTTCTTTTGTTCTTGTCAACATAAAGACAGTGTGGTGCGCCTCGCGTTTTTGGGACAGAAAGGTGTGCTCTTTGTGATCAGCCCCTAAATGTGCAACACATATTTGTTAACTCGCGGGACAGTAACACGTGCAAACACACATGTCTATAGACGTATCTTGTCAAAGAAGCAAAATGAAAGAAGGATATTTCTGGTGACAGTTTGACACAGATGAGTTGACATAAACCAGCGCTGATGCTGATCGCCTCTGTGCTGCATGAAGCCGCGTCATAAACTTAACAAACAGGCTATTGATGATTTAATGTACAACCAACAAACCAACCTTTTTCCATTTGGAAAGTTACATTTATTAATAGTTCTTATATAATATCAGTTTTTAAAATAGCCTGCAAAATCTAGAAATTAAACAAATCCAAAGATTTTCTCGATTTTTTTGTAAAATGATAACTCCACACCAAACTGAGACTTTCACAGTTTTTTGAGACTTTTTTACAGCTTATAAAACATGTATGCAAATTAATGCAATATAACATGTAAACAACAAAATTGTTATACAAAGAGTCAACATATGAGCCTTGAGGTTCATTGTCATTGTTCATTGCACACACATGAACCGTGAGTGAGACGGAGGAAATAAGTCATAATCATAAGACGTAATCTTTAATCTAATGCCTCTAATTAAAAATGTTGACAGAGGTTTTGTGAAATAATAATAACAGCGGAGCATTAATTAAATGCATATTTCCTGTGGAGCGATCGATTTGAGGTAGCCTGATATTTTTATTTGACAAAAGAAAAAAAGCATGATTGGACAAACAGCGATAAATAAGTGATAATGGCCTCGATTTCACTTCTAATCTTCAGATATCTGTCTCAGTTTACCAGTTTTTTATTATCGTCAAAAAATCATTATCGTCAATTATTGTTACCCAATCCTCCCCTTGTAGTAAACATTTTGTTTTATTTAGGTCAAATTTCTACATGTGGCACAGCGTGTGTATAAATAAGCATGACTAGTATTGATATAATAGTTCAACCATAACATTTTTTGCCTGTGTGTCAACATTATGTCCATTGAGGATGTGTTTTAATGTTAGCCATAACTTCTTACTTGATCAGCAATAAAAGTCCTTAAATGCTTGAACCCCCATAATGCCGCTTGCGGCTTTAATGTTTAGATTGTTTTTATTATTGTTCTTGTTGCTGTTTATTATTTAAGTTTTTTGTTATTTTCACATACTTTGACCTGCTCAGAGACCACAGAAATGAGAACCACCAAGGTAACCGAAATAATTGATTGATAACCCTGACTTGACTAAACCTTGTGGCCATTACATAGGCATCAACCATTATCTAGTCCCCCTGCTTTAACCTCACAGTGTCCGGCCCACAAGGGTTTTAAGACAACCAATGTCTGGCCTGCACATTTCCCCTAGCTGACAACACTGTCAACCTAGTAATATAGCTTTAAATTACTAAACCTTGCACAAACTTGCATTGGCTCTCTTTCTACTGTGTTATCTTTGTCTCACACCAGCTATCCAGTATGTTGCTTGCACCCAGCTCTGTCGTTCCCTGGGACCCACTGGAGGCCTGGTTAAGTGCCCTAACCCATACCCTCTTGCCCAAATCCACCACAGACCTGCAGCTGCTGAGCAAAGAACAGCTGGACGCCCGCATTTATCAACTGATGGTGAACAACAACCCGGTCGAGTGTCGAGACAGCAAGGAGCTGGCTAAACTCACTGGAAACCTTGCACACATCCTTCTCGCCCAGGCAAGGTTGAGCAAAAAAGATTTTATCCAACTGGAGCATCAGGCCAAGGAGGCCCAGAACGCACATGGGGCGATGAGGGAAAAGGACGCCAAACTTCAGGTGGACAAACTACAGAGCCCCCAGATGGAGCTACGCATGGAAAATGGACACGGGGAGCAAGGAAAGAAAGAAGCCGGAGGTGATCCGAGAGTAAGGCTGCAAGAGGCTGAAACACCACTGCAGACAGCAGAGCCTTAACTAAGAGACAGGAAGCTCGGGCTAAAGTTTCTGAATAGGCCTGCATGATTAATAGTTTTTAAACCAAAATCGCGGTTTGAAAGGCTGCGATTTTCAAATCACTAAAGCTTCGATTATTTCAATGCGCTATCAAATATGTTAACAAGCATATATTTTTTGAATGTTCTGGCAGTTCATAAGCATATTATCCTGAACAATGTAAAAATTTAACAATCTATATGTAAATGTTTTATATATCTTTATATTAGGCATGCTTATTTCAGTTAATTTTCCCAACAGGCAACCGTTACTCGTTAACCAAATATTAATCATTAACCAATCAGGGGTGCATTTCCCAAACAATGACATAACTCGAGGCTGAAATATCATAATACGATGCATCGTTTGGGAAAAGAACGATGTAGTGACGAGTGTATCCCAAAACTGTAGTTTCTCTGTCACAGATCCATCATTTGAACCAAGTTAGTTATAACGTAAAACGCACATTTTAACACGCCTATGTTTTCTTTACAAATATTGAGAACATTCCACATTCTATTCTAAAACATAAAACAACTTAGCTAACACATATTTTAATCTCATAAATAAATCAAATAAATAATTAATAGTTGTAATTTACAGTAGGCTATTTATTAAGAAATGAAGAAATATACTACTTAATAATAATAATAATTATTATTATTATTGTTATTATTATTTAGTAGGATCTTGTTTGTTTTTTTATTTTATTTTAACTATTGTAAAAGTCTACTTTTGCAATTTGACACATTCAAGCCACTGCAGAAATGTAGTAACCAACAGACCCATGTCTTATTCAGTACAGATACATTTCTTAATAATTAAACCTACTATAAATTAAAAGCATTAACGTATTCTTTATATTTACGTTGTCACAAGCTTTGGAGACGTAACGAAAATTCCGCTTTTAAATAATAGGTCACCTATAGCTTTCATTATGAGCCACGGCTGCATTCAAAATGGCATAAAGGCTTTCAAAGTGCACTGTGAAGGGAGCTCAACTGTCAATATGAAGATCACTAGAACTGAACTTTGAGCAAATTACACCTAAATTTCACCTAAGAGAGATGACTTTACTGTTTTTTTTATCATTCCAAGTTTAATTGTTAGAATGTTCTAAATGAATAGGGTAAAGAGGATAACTGGGAATAGAACACAACCAGGAACTTTGTTTTAACTACAGCTCTAGAGGTGTAGTTGCAATCGTTCAAGTTTGCGACGCAGTTTGCGAATGTTCGTTGGAACGACAGATTTGGGAAACGAACCAAATCAACGAACTATGTTTGTAACGACACAACTTGCGACCTTAGTTGGCTAACGATGGTTTTCGGAAATGCACCCCAGATTAATATTAAATTATCATTTAATTTTAAAAATAATAAAAAAAAATATTTTCTGTCTGAACAACAACAGAACATATTAACAAAGCAACCCGAATATATCATCAAATGTTCACACACCTGCAGTGTTTCCAACAGCATAGAAAAACAATAATCTAAATAAAAAGAATAATAGGTCTGCACTAAAGATTTTTCACTTAAATTACAAATAAAGATTACAAAATGAAAACACTGGCAGAATCCTTTTTATTAACCGGCATAGGCTTTTTTTTCTTCTGTCAAATAAAAATAGCAAACTAACATAATCGCTCCATGGAAAATAAGCATTTTTAATGTTCCATTGTAGTTCCTATATCACAAACCTCTATCAACATTTTAATACATTATTATGTCTTGAGAATCAGAGAATCTGACCAATAGCTTAAATTCATACCACAGCCCAACATCTAGGCTGAACTGCAGAAAGTCATTCCCAGAGAACCATGTAGCCTAATTTTTGTACTGGACTCTCCTCTGAGACTGTTCTCTTTCTGGCAATTTAAAGAGTATAGTTTCATACCTCCTGGATCCTCCAATCTGTGATGCAAACTTCACGCACGTGACACGAGAACTTCCTAAGGATATCAGTTTCTCTACGCATATCAAGACTCTTGCATGAAGAGTAGAGAGACCAAAAATACAAGTATTAGTGTGCATTTCTAAACCTTTTTCATTAAAAGGTGTTTTATTGATTCTTGGAGATTCTTGTTGGTTGTGTTCGCCCTTTTCAAAGTTATATGTATTGTACACTTTGCTTGTTATTCGTATATTGTTGTATTATGTTAATCATTAAATACCACATGGATTGTCTTTGGTTTGCCTAACAGAAAATGGTTATTTTAACGGTAAAAGATCTTCTTTTTGCCACAAGGTTTATTAAAATTACTTAGAACTTTTAAAACCCTTAATTCCCTTACTTCACAAGAAGTATTATTCCATCTTCAAATACATAGACAATTAAATGAGTCACTCAGTTGAGTGGATAAATTCATTGTTATATTTATTCAGCTACATTTAACTGTAAATTAAATATAAATATTCATAATTAAATAATAACTTGTTATTATAAATTATTAATATTCATAAACCCTAATTTTGTTACAACATACATAACATATAGTTTTTGAGAGTTCTAGCATCAATTGGTTGTAAATTGTAGATTATAAAGAACTCCTAATTGTGTTAGTATGAATTTGCCAAAGCAGCTTCATCCTACACAGGTCTTTTGACATTTCGTTTGTGATATTTTCCATTTGCTTGATGATGCTTTGAAATGTTCCTCATTGAGTATTTTTGAGAGCATGTTTGCCATTTCGTGTTTATGGCATTTACCGGTGATGTGGTTTAGCTTTGTAAACATGGTAAAAAGACTCTGAACATCTTCTGCCATCCGTAAACTATTAACAGCTGAGGTCAATGTTGTTGCACATGGCTGTGTTGTTTTGTCACCACAGGAATCTGTTTCTAGGAATTTTTTTTCAGCTTTAGTCGTGCAAGACAACAGACAGGTTATCATTTTGTCCAGAAAAGTGAAATGAAAAAAAAGGAAGGACCCATCTTCTCGTTATTGGGTTAGTTTGTTTGGCCAAATGGAGTTTCAGGCCCAGCAAAACACAGGCATTCTCCAGTGATTAGTAATCTTGGAGGCTGGGCTAGTTGGCCTCGTGTCGCTCTCTGCTCAGATTTCCAGGATTTGAGATCATCTGTGCAGCTTTGCAGTCCGGGCCTAAAGTAGACTTAACAGAGATTTCACAAAAAGCAAAAGCCTTAAGAATAGATTTAGCCAGGCCTATTTTAATATTTCAAGAATGTTTTGATTTATAGCGGAGAACATTTATTTGCATAATAAGGTTCACTGGTACATATGTGCAGTATAGCATTAAATAGTTTGGCATGAGTTTTTTCTTTTTATTTGAATGGGGCGGGGGTGTTTTAGGTTGTGAAAAGCTTGAGCTTATGGGAAATAAAAATCACAAACCTGACGCTTTTCACACAAACAATAAATAAATTGTCCTCTGTGATTATAGCCGAAATATAAATCAGATATGTAAGATATCAGTTTTAAACTAAAATTAAAACCTATTGTGTATTATTATTAAGTAGCTCGGAAAATGCACATGTTTAACTTGAAACCCTAAGGACTGGAAATGAAAAGTATAATTCTGCTATGTATCGGGCAAGAATACAGCCTTTAGGAGTGAAGTCATGGCAGTGTCATTTGGTGGTGCTTTTACTACACTGTTAAACCCAACAGTCAACTTTATCAAATGAAATGAGTGTAGTTAACTCAAAATTTACTGCAAGCTAATTCTACTCATTTGAATAGAGTTTTGAACTCAGTGTTGAAGGTAATGAGTTAATTAAATACCTCATTACTGTAACTTAAATGGAGTAAGTTCACAGTGCTCATACTGTATAGATTATTTTTTTAACTCAAATGGTTTGTTGCAATCGGTTTCTCAAACGGTTTGAGTTGCCTTAACTTATTGGGTTTTACAGTTCTCAGCTGGTTTGAGTTCTCTTCATTTATCGGGTTTTACTGTGCTCAAATTGCTTCTTTTACTCAAATGGATTAAGTTCACAGTACTCATTTTTATTAGTTTTTGATTTTAAATTGTTTGTTGCAATTGGTTTCCTCAAATGGTTTGTGTTACCTTAACTTTTTGGGTTTTACAATGTAGTCGAAAAAAGCATCTGATCGAAATACTGGAGAATACTGAATCTTGGAAAAAAAGCTCTTTCAGCAGTATAGATGAATTACCAACCTTTGTCACACATGACGTCACACGGGTCCCTGGTTGCAAAAAAAGATCGGCTGCAATAGCAAACATGTGGTGTTGTGCGGTAGGATGCCACATTCGAAAGTCCAAAAATAGAAAACTTAAATTTTACCGTACATCACACTGCTTTTACTGCCAACTGTAGACGTCTTTGGCTAAAAGGAAGCTGAATGAAGTGACGACCTAATTAAAAATGCTCGACTCTGCAGTTCTCATGTTATATCAGGTAGGTTCAGGCTATGCTGAATCATACACATTATTCTTTTTGGATTGCCGCAATGATTTCAGCAAAAACAGTTAAATATGGTGAATTAAACTGCAGACACTGAATGCTAAGAATGAAACGTGAAAGTGTAAGTTATTAAAGTTGGTTTTATATTTACATGTTCATTCAGTGACAACTTGTGACACACTCCCTATATTGTTTACCACGACACTTTGAATATTCGGTCTGAAATAACCTGCAAGTGTGACTTGAAAACAACATTAACACTGTTTATTTGACTGTGAACAATGCTGTACTTTGATAGTCATTGGCTGCTAATATTTAGCATTGGCTGATTTCGCTATTTAGAGTTTGCAAATAATACTTTTATGAAATTATATTATTAAGGAGAAAGTCCAAATGTGCGAATATAAAACCAACTTTACCTCTATGTGTAAGTTCACATACCCTGCTGTACTGGTGTAGTTCACTGTCAGACTTAGTTGTTCTGTTTGTTGATGATTACACAGGCCTTGTATAACGTTAGCTCCGTCTTTTTTTTCTTGTCTTCGGCTAGGAAGAACCTCGGGTTTTAACACTACAAAGTTTTGAATCTGGTAATCATGCAACATTATTTCTTGCACATGACCACACAGAACACAATTGTAGGCATCAAAAGACTTGTAGGCCTTTAACTTCTCTCTTGTAAAATCCCTTGGAGCTTCAATGAGATTGTATATTTCGGGCTAGATGCTTGGTCATTTCGTCTTATCCAGTATCCATTGGGAGGGTGCTATCGCAAATGGACCTGTCAGATGAACGCCGCTCACTTTAATGTTAATTTTGCCGAATCACTGTCCTTATCACTGGGTGACAAGCTGTTATAATACGCTGAAAGCATTATGTAAATAATATATATAATATGTAATCAATATAACGTATTTCTAAGACAACAACAAACTCTGTACCGCATCGAATGTCATTCCCTCACTGTAAATGCTAGCGCTCCCGGTTTTTTTCCTGCAACCTCCCTGCGCGCGCATCCTGAATGTTTACAAACATGGTAATTGGTGGTGATTAGGGTGTCCGCAGGGTCTTAAAAAGTATTAAAAATTGATAAATCTATTTGGAGAAATTTAGGACCCTTAAAAAGTATTAAAAAGTCTTTAATGCTATTTTACAAGGTATTAAAATCGGTATCGGTATGCTAAATTTGACCTGAATTTAATGTTTGAATATTGGGATGCTGTATAGTTTATGAAATAAAATTAAAAACCTGTAGATTTGACATCACGCTGCTTTGTTTACTGCAGTAACCAGGGAAACACTGTTATTCCTGCTGCTCTAAAGGCGCCACCAGCTGGATTAACATTTTTATTCAGTATATAAACAGAGTTTTAGTTTAGGATTCGTTTCTTGCAATCAGTATTTAGTAAATATACTGCAAGTTAAAATGTCGGCAATGTTACTGGTGTACACCTGAAGTGGTGATGAGGTCTTAAAATGTATGCAGAGAGTCTTAAAAGGTATTGAATTTTAATCTCTGATTCCTGTATATACCCTGGTGATACAAATACTAATACTTGAACAAAGTTCAAAAGGTCATTCAAGTTGAGTATTTGTGGCACTTTCAGTTTGAGAATTTGTTGCAGGAAATGCCAATCTAGTTTTCTAGAGAGCTATATGATAATTACAGATTAATAGATGTTTCAA
The DNA here is from genome assembly GCA_903798195.1 of Danio kyathit. Classification (NCBI taxonomy): domain Eukaryota; kingdom Metazoa; phylum Chordata; class Actinopteri; order Cypriniformes; family Danionidae; genus Danio; species Danio kyathit. The sequence continues at coordinate 46,102,660 of LR812523.1, read as the reverse complement.
TGCTGTAAGATTATTCCTGTGTGTGTATAGATACCTGTCAGAGAAAATAAGTAAAAACGTCTTGCTATGAACCTTCCTTTTATCGTGCCATCTCATAACTCATTAAAGACCCATGAAGACCATCCTGAATATTTTTCAGCCCTGACGTTTAGTCAGTGTTCCTTCTCCCCTTTAATGATAGCAGAGTTTATCAGGTGTCATAATCAATCAGCTCATTTTATACGTGTCCTCCACTTCAGTGCGAAGCCTCATCTCCGCTGCAGGCGATTCGCAAGACCATATCTTTCTGTTAATGTTTTCTTTTTGCCTGTTGTGTATGGAGATTTGCATAGTTTGTCCTCTGTTGATTTATGTGGATGATGGGGAGAGGCGATGGTGGCTTCTCACAGGCCTGTTTATATGATAATGTCAGCCTACGGTCTCTAATAGAGCTGAAGAGGGAAAATGGCACCGCATAATTTCCCCATAACGGCTGACACGGGTCTGTCCCACACCGCACTGTATGTGATGCTCGACTCATTGAGCTTGATTTGGCACAGCAAACATCTCCGGCGCGAATGCTAAAGACCCGGACACTGTGATAGCTGATACAGTGATTCAGCAGTGACAAGTACTGATTTGAATACATTTTTTATCATGCAGATCCTCAAGCAATCATGCACCGAAATCCTAACAGTGGAGCCGTCCAGCGTCTGCGTGAACCGTAAGCATTTCAAGGGCTTTTACAGCTATCAGGGTGGATGAAATTGCCTTTGTTTGTGTGTGTGTGTGTGGACGTTGATTTGGGTGAACGCCCAGGAGTGCTTCTCATTATGTCCTCATCTGGTTTACATACCACAGAGTCCTTTGACATTGTTTTGAGAGGGAACGGGTTCGCAGTGGGGAGACAAACAGAAGGAGTCATCTGCAGTTTCATAGTAGATGGAGTTACTTACAGTAAGTATAGTTATATATTATTGACTGTACAATTATTGACAATATTGAAAGTTCACTCCAAAGTAATGTCACATATGTTTCTATTGTGCTTTATTTAATAAAGAATTTGTCAACGTGTTACAATCACCAGTGATCTAATCCTTACAGATAGCTGGTAAACACACAGATCACATACGACTACCAATCTGCTGGTATATGGTATACAAGTTCCTGTCATGCACCACACACACACCTGTTCCAGATCACGATTGATTACACTCACACAGCTGGGAGCTGCTCAAAGACTAATTAGATGGACTTTAAAAGCAGCACAGACACACACACTAGTGGCTGAATCTTGTTATACTGAAGTGTGAGTGTTATCAATCATGATCTGGAACAGGTGTGGGGTGTGTGATTGGAACTTGTAGTCCATATACCATCAGATTTGTAGTCCTATGTGATCTGTGTGTTTACCAGCAATTTGTAAGGATTAGATCGCTGGTTATTGTGAAACAAAGCAGCCTTACAGTGATGAAAAAGGAAAAAATAGTACAACCAAAATTCCAAAGTCAGGCTCATTCTGAAAACGTAGTCCCGTGGATATTTCTGGAGACCGCGAAATACGTCCCGGGAAGTACGTATTTTTGCAGTTTTTGTTTTTGTGAATCCGCGAGAGGCCGCTGTGTGCGTTTTTTTGTATCTAAAATGTCTCTTACGAGTGCCGTTCGCACTCGCTGTTCATGCGTATACCCACCAGAGGCCGCTGTCGACCGACCGTCTGTCTGACCCACCCTCCACCTTTCCTAAACCCAACCAATTTTACTGATTGACCCGCCCACCCACATACTTCCCTAAACCCAACCAACGGTTTACGAAAACCGTCCAGAAGAAGATGTACACGACGAGCTAACAGGACAAACTGGTTGTGGCGGGAAAGGCCTCCACACGGAGGTAAGCGGTCAGCCGGTAAGCGCCAAAAGGAGCGGCGTCATACCTCCCCGTAGCGTTCGCTTAAAAAATTCAACGCAGCCATACAGACCTCCAGCTACATAATTTGCGGTCTCCAGAAGCGTCCACGGGACTACGTTTTCAGAATGAGGCTGTGTTGCAAAATTCATAAGGAAGCCAAAAAAAGCCATTTGCTAACAGAGTAAAAACATTAGGAAACCCAGGCACTCTCAGTGGACCGGTTCTGCTCTGACCAAGCAAATGAAGAACTGTCATCATTTACAGTACACACCCTCAAGATGTTCCAAACCTGTATGAAAGAAGATATTTTGAAGTGGTTAACCAAACAGTTGATACTGATCAGTGCTGTCAGATGGAACCAGACAATGTTGAGTTAACCACATTTTTAAGAAATTTTGTCTCCAGTTGTCAAATGAGGGTGAGTAAATGATGGCAGATTTTTAATTTTGGTGAACTATTTGTTATAACGTAATATTATTCCGCACAGGTTAAACAAAATTATATAAGTGAGACTTTGTGTCTGCGACTCGTTGGTATAATACAGGAAATGGCAAGCTAGCCACACCTAGGATGCAATACACTGAAGATGTTTTGTGGCTTAACTGTCACTTTAGGTTACTAAAGTCCAAGGTGTAAAGTTCTGAAATAGAACACCTGCTTCGAATGTTTTCACTCGATTGAATGGGCATTATTAGTGGTTATCAGCTGATAGATATGGGCTAGTAGGGGCCTTCTGGGTCTACTGGTATGCTCAAAATGCTGTTATCATCGATTAACATGGTTAATCAGCTATCCAAATAGAGAAGACTCCAGATCAAGATCTGTTTTTACATTACTGGGTTTAGGGTTAGGGTAGGGGTAGACGTTAATAAAATACAATTAATGGAAAATGTAATAAATAATATAAATAATTCTCGTTAGCTTCCGGCCGCAGCCATATGTGATCTATAGCTGATTCGCCATGGGTATTGATGATAACATCCTTCTGAGCCTACCAGTAGGCGCAGAAGGCCCCTGCAGTCCCATATCTATCATATCACTGATAACGCTCATTCAATCGAGTGATAACATTCAAAACGAATGAATAGAAATCAGGTACATTTTCTTGTTCAGTGATTATATATTTAAATTTAAAATGTAATAATTATAATGAAAAATAGTGAATACAGAATATTAAATAGTGAATAGTGAGGTTTTTTATTTCCCGAAAAATGATTTTTTTTTTTATCATTATCATTACATTTTCCTTAAAGGCGAAATTCACCAATAAGTTACAGTTCCTTCACCATCACTCACCACTCATCATTCACTTACTCTCATGCCATTGCAAAATTGACCTTATTTATTGAATTTCTTTCAACAGTTTTTCAGTTTTGTGAACTATATATTTAACAGTACACACATAACACATGTACAGTTTTTCTTGAGCAGCTGCTTGTTATATAATCACTTTGCTCTTTAGTTCTGTTCCTATCAGTCACTGAATGCTGCAGTTTCATTAGACGACAGCTCCACATCTGGTGTCCACATGCTTGCTTACTGCTTTTGTAACCAGACAGGAAATACATAAGCATTGAATTCTGGGTGCCTTCAGCAGTGATGCGACAAAGAAATCCCTTTCAAGTTCAATGAAAAAAAAAATTGGCACTGTTCCCCAACTCAAATGCACACGTCAGCAATTCTAGCAAGCTTCTACAGTATAAGAAATGGCCTAGTGATACATGTCTTGGGGGAGGTTGGTTTCTCATCTAGTTTGGCAATGGATCATAACCTTCGATTTATTTTGCAGAACAAAAACCAACCAAAGTGAAGATTGACTACATCCTGTGTCCTGCTCCGGTGCTGTATACAGTTGGACAGTAAGTATTTATGTTGCACAAACTTTCAAGTGTCATTGACATTTTCAAATGTTTGCTTTTGAAGTCAATTAAATGTTTCTCACATCATTTTGACGGATAGCAACAGCCTATCATGCGTACTTTAAGCTGCGGAATTGTGACCTATTAAATTATCATGCGATACATCAGCCTAAAATGTCATGCTACTGCATTACGTTATTGAATTGAGCAACACAGCGCCCTGTGTAGATCTGGGATTAGCTGTGAGCAGCTTGTGTGAAATTATGGTCTGACTTACCCGGGACGTTTGATCCTTTATACGTGGTCGCCATTCAAAAGGCTTGCTTAATTAACTCTTGGCTGGCAACTGTGACCCATTAAGTAGTTTTCTGCTATGAACGGCTAGTAAACACATCTGGTGGAGGGCTTTAAAAGGATGTGCGACAGATGCACCGATTCCCTTTTCCACGCTCCCATTTAAATAATTCACTGTGCACTGACAATAGGCAAGCGCATAACACCTGCAACATGTCTGAGTGCTAGAAATTTCTCTCTCTGCCTTTTTCCACCGCTCTCTGTCCATTTCCAACCATCTGTCCAGTTTGCATTCAGAAAACTGTCCATTTCTCGCTTTGCCACTTGGAAAGTACTTCACTGTGTATCAAAAATATAAGCGTACTGTATTTTGAGTGGCACTGAACAACCCATGCTGGACATACCATCGGGGACTTTCAAATAGTGTCTTTCTGGGATTCAAAGGGTCTTTGCGGTTCAGTGACGTAGTGGCAGATATCAGGGTCTCATCTGCAACGACAGCTGTTGGTTCGTCAGAGCAGGATCTAGGGCATCTGTCAGGCTGCCCATTAGCGCTGGCCGGCCCGTCCCTTCGAGTCTTTGGCTGGAGGGGGTGAGGAACTTTTGTCTGGCAGCAGCATGTCCTCACCTGCGCTTTCACAACAACAGCGGAGTGAGAAAAATAACTGAGGGACAGACCTGACACCTGCCTGCAGCGCGAGTGGTGGAACGTGTCTCATCAATAATCAATCTGATCTGTCAGGGCGCCATTTTAGTTCCATCTGCACAGGGGGTGGGAGATGCGCCCGGATAACATGGCAGCGCTGCCTTCACCAAAGCTCCTCCTCTCTCACTCTGCTAGATGATAAAGAGATGGTCACTCTTTCTGAAATGCAATGGTGTACTATAGGGTTCGTTTAGTTTTTAGTATATATATGCTTAGCTTAGATCTTTTCATCAGTGTTGGAAACTGTGTTACAAGATAGCTAATCAGAATGTCAATTAGCTTATTTGTAGTTTGAAGTTCGGGGGAGATAAAAATTTATATTATGTACTGTATTTAGCTATTTGGTACAAAATATGCACACAATACGATGATTACATACTTGTGAGCACATTGTAGATGTACTTTAAATGGTGGCATTTAACATTTATGGCCCCGTTTTTATTAGGTGGCCTTTACTATAATGTACTTACTGTGTTCATACTGTATTGCAGAACACTTCTGGTGTTCATGAGGTGGGATACATGTAGGGTTAGGGACAGTTTTGGTGGTATTGGTAGGTTTTATGGTGGGTTAAGGTGTAAGGGCTGGTCAACAGTGTAATTACAGAAATTAATTACAGATGTAATTACGTGCAGGCATTTAATGTCATAAGTACAATGTTAAAACATGTATTTGCACAATAAGTGCATTGTAGCCAATGATTAATTGCACTGCAAGTACATATTAGTTAAGGCCAGCTAATATAAAGTGAGACCACCTATATTAACATTTGTAATCAATGCACCTAACTTTACCTACAACAAACTCATTTGCAGTATTGTGGGGATTTTCCAGAACATCAAGTAGTTACACATTAAACTTGTAGGCATTTTATGTTGGTACTTAATAGTTGAGGCCACCTAGTTAATCAGTAATAGTATGACATTTTGTTTGAATTCTATTTTAAAACATTTTGAAATGCAAGTTATTATTTATGTGATGCAAAGCCTAATTTTAAGCATGGTTGCTACAGTCGTTAATGTCATGATTCTTCAAGAGATCATTGATTCTACTGAAATTGCTGATAAGGTGCTCAAAAATATAATAAGGTGCTCAAAAATAGGTGCTCAATATTTATTATTATTAATATCCATGTTGACAATGGATTTAAACTTATTATAATTTTGTGTAAACCCTACTATATACTTTATAAAATCTCAGCTTTTAATAATTAGATCAATTGTTTGAAATATTGTTTTTGCAATATAAATGTTACACTTTCACTTTTGATCAATTTAGTACATATTTGGCAAGTAAAAAAAAAGAAAAATGAAAAAAATATATATGTGTTCCACAAACTGCTACCTAACTAGAAACAAATCAAAGCTACAGTACTGTATGTAGCAGTACAAAAAACACACTGCTCTCTGTTACGGACTACTTTTCTCTGTTTATGGATATGATGAGTCACACAGGTACTGGGCTCCTCTGCAACCGGGACCAACGCGACAGGTCTAAAATAGTCCCAGTATAAACTCTCATTTAAGACTGATTCAGGAGAAAGGTGGCTTGGAAATGGATTTGTAATGTTTATTGAGTATTGAGTATCAATGTATTTATTTAATTAGAAGAGTTTCAAAGGTACCATAGAGGGAAAAACGATTTTTACTTAGCCATAGCTGAATAATGGGAGTTTAGTAAATGAAAATGACATACAGTACCATAAGTCTCAAACACCATTATTTCATTCTTTTCGTGTAATTTTTTAGGTCTAAAATCCAGGTGCAAAAGAAAACACTCACTCTTTAATATGCATGTCTATAGCAGCGTTTAAATGGCCACAACATTTCCTAGTGAGATTATATATAATTACCATTTTTTTATTTCCTAAAACACAGCGTATTGTATTTCCTATGTATGTGGGTCTCTTATTTTGAAAACAGGACAGGCAGTAACTCTAGGGTAAGTCAAGACAACAGCATTGTATCTTTTTGCAGCTCATCATAACACAAAATTGAAAAAGACAGATTATAAGTTTATTCTCCATCTCAAAGAGGCATACTTTTGTTGTCTTAGTTTAACACGTATATTGTGAAGTTTTTCATGTATGTTTATAACGAGAGCTGATTAATATTCACAGCCCTTCCAAATAAGGTAAAAGAAGAGGCATTTATTCTAGGGCCAATTCATGGGGTTCTAAATGGGTGGTAAACACTTTTTTGGAGATTTATTCTGCACTTATCTAAGCCAGATACTTTGTATTTAGATATCAGAAAATTATTTTAAAAATAATGTATAAGTGCATACTATGCCACCTTTTTTCTCGCACTAAAATAATTCAGTAGCATCAGGAAAATGAAAAACTCTGCAATGTCATAACTTGACAGTGAATCTAAAAGATTTAAATGTTCTGGATGTTCAGACGGGCCTATTTGCCATTTTGCAGAAGTCTGCCAGGGCTGACTGAAATGTTATAACTTCAATAATGCAGGGTGTTCACTTTTATTTAAAAAAGGAGGTTATAAAGCCTCTTGTAGTCCCCTTCAGCTACGTCACTTTAAGTTTCTGTCACCATGTGCTTTGTGACAAGAAATGAAACCCACACACCACTCTCAGTCTCTTGTGGTTCTATGAGGGGCCTTCTGTGATGGCAAGAGCACTTTTGTGTCCATGTGCTTGACTCATCCTGCCGAACTTCTGTGACATGTTTTCTTTCTCTGAATTTCTAAACAAAATAAAGCCAAAAGACGAGGCGGTCACAGTTCGAAACAGCTTTGTTTGGCATGGGATTCACCTGTTTTCAATACAAATGTTGGGAATGCTATTCGGAATTTTCCACAAAATGTTTCATAAGGGGCATCCTGTCATGGTTTGTGATTCAGAGTACCTCTACAGAGAAATAAAATCAGCTTTCATTGATTGTCATGTTTGTTTCAATTGCAGCGTCCAGGAATACTGATTTAATGTAATCAGCTCGTACGAATCGTCACATAAGTATTCCCCCAGAACTGCCAACAATTCTGAACAAAAGTGATCTGAGAAATTTAAGCGCGTCAAGTCAAGTGCGATGAAATAAAACCATTTAGCGTATCGCTTCTTCTCCGTTCACCAAACATACATATATCCAGCTTGATTAGCAACCTGCCTCCCATTTGCATGTATTGAGTATGTCAGCTAAATTAGCCTCTCCTCTCATCCATTTAGCACACAGACCTAGTTAACATGCAAAAAACCCTTTTACAAGCTTGCTGCAGCCTCAGGACTAGATTTTAGATTTGGACAGTTCAAGCGTGTATTGTCTTCAAGCTGGATTGAAAAAACTACAGTTAAGCACTTCAAGAAATTTTAAAGTGTGGTTCAGGCTGTTATGGGAAACACTCTGCAGAAAGTTAGTTTTTCACTTAGTGTTGCTTTCGAAGGCAAGTTGCTAGTCTCATTGGGAATGCTTGTGCATGACCCAAACCTTAGTGAAATCTTGGTTGTTTGCTGTAGGTAACTCTTTCTCCTGCTGTGTCTGCATCATCATTGGCTCTGCAGACAGTGGCCTGTCTTTTTTACATATTCTCTCATTTTGGGAGGGATCTCAGGCGTTCAGTCAGTCGATTTCCTGCTTGAGGATTCTCATTAGCCCCATGGTAATTGTCTCCTGCATAATAGACATATGGAAATTACAATGCCGTTCATCATTAGTGCCTTAATTGCGAGCCACCTTCAACTCTCTTCCTCAGTAAATAAAAGAGAATTCAGCTCAAATTCTGTAGAAATAAAACTTTAAATACTTCTCGTGACATCGATGAGCATAATTTGTATCCATTTCTTGTTTGGCTTCTGCTAAAGTTAGTTTTGTAATAAGTTGTAGATTTATTTCTATTTTTAATAACCATTTTTATTTTTGTTCCAGTATGGTTTTAGTTTTATTTCCTTTTTTGCGTGAAAATGATTTAACACTGCCAATTATATGTATATTTTTTTATCAGAAATTGAGTCATACTTCATCCAATTAAGCCCCAGCTGCACTACTTCTCTATATTAGCTTCCCCATGTCAGCTTTAACTGTAATCTTTCAAACGTGTTCACCAATAAATAAATAAAATCGCTGCAAATGAAGCTGAATATATTGTACAATAGTGCTTGAAGAAAGTACACTTTTTACATTATATTCACTTTCAGTATGACTGTAAAATACTGGCTCAATGTACCTGTTTGTTCTTTTCCTGTTGACCAGTGGAGGTTCTGATCAGTTTAAAATTTTGCAATACTTTCATTCATTTTATTTTGTCTTAGTCCCTTATTTATCAGGGGTCGCCACAGTGGAATGAACCGCCGACTATTCCAGCATATGTGCCCTTCCAGCTGCAACCCAGTACTGGGAAACACCCATACACACTCGTATTCACACAAACATACAGTACGCTCAATTTTGTTTACCCAATTCACTTAAAACGCATGTCTTTGGACTGTGGGGGAAACCGGAGCACCCGGACAAAACCCACACGAACATGGGGAGAACATGCAAACTCTACATGCTCTACATCTACTGGCCCAGCCACGACTTGAACTGGTGACCTTCTTACTGTGAGGCAATAGTGCTAACCACTGAGCCACCGTGTTGCATTGTTTTGCATTACTTTTCAGCATTTTATTTTTTTATGTATACATTTTTTTTTGTTTTTAGAATTAGTTTTAGTTTTCGTTCATTTTTGCGTGGAAATGTTTTAACTCAACCAAAATACCTCCCTAATCAGCCTATTTGTTTCTTTCCTACAGACAAATGGAGGTTCTAATCAGTTTGAACAGTGGAACATCATATATCACCAGTGCTTTCATCATCACCGCCTCTTCATGTGTAAGTCAAACAGGAAATCAAATAGAAAACCAGCCTTAAAGGTGCAGTAGGTGATTGTCTTCAGAAATTTTTTTTGTTGTGCTGGTTGAAAGTCTCCAAAAGTATTGATTAAAGTAAATGATCTAAATTAATTTATATGTGTTTTGATATTCTGGGTGAGGCATGATACTAAAAAATGTTCATCCAATTAAATACTGTCGGGCCAATAATTCCCATAATTCTGATAAGTAGCTCAAACTGCCTGTCAACAGATGTAGATTTGAACATCTGCGCACCCGTTCACGCAGATCAGCGTTCACGCGGACACGAGAGACAGCGCTAAAATCAAATGCTTAATCAAACCTTTAAAATCCTGAATCAATATTGGAGATAGTTTTGCATGCTGGGGGAAGGACGACACCATGGCTGAAGTATTTCTTTCAGACAGGCAATGCTAGGTTTTAAAAGTATTTTAGTCACGCAAAGCTGATGTAGATTTTGTTGTTATGAATGGCTTAACTTATATGAACAGAAGTGTAGTTCAGCCACTGAAATCATCTGACTATTTTCAATTTCATAAGGTCCCTTTTACAGCATCGATTATGTAGATTTTTATTTAGTTTAACAACAAACCATCAGTAAACAGCGCTATTATGCCTAGCCTGCTTTACTGAGGTCAAGTTGGTTTTATATTCACATTGGTTCATTTTTTGACAATCTCAATCTGTGAAGCGCTCCCTATATTGGTTACCATACTACTCTGAATATTCTGTCTGAAATAACATGTAAGTATGGTTTAGTAATAAGTGTAATTCCTGCATGCCGACCACTAAGCATACAGCAGTCGCGTGAGAGAGAGTGAGACTGATGAGAGAGTGATGACAAGTTTTGCTTGCTAACTACATAATTAAAAACGTGCTAGATATCACACAGTTTTTCGTTGGGAATTGTAGTATTATAAAGTACTATAAATTTTTCTAACTGGCGAATGACATGATCTAGTGGGTCTCTGTCATCTTTAATGTGCGCGTTCGCGAGTTCAGGAGGCGTGGCTTTGTACGACAGGTGAGGGATTGTATTTGAAAGATATTATACTAACCGGTTAGCATTTAGGCAGATGACCTACTGCACCTTTATGTAATATCTCTACAGCCTCTATACTTCAGATTCAAATGTAGAAAAAAATTATAAAAATAACTTTGTGTATTTCATTTACATACAGTATGCTCTTTATTTTCTGTTTTCATAACATTTTATGCTATTATTATTTTTTTATATTTGCTTATGTACTGTATGCTCCATCTCTCATTAGTCGGACGGCACAGTGGTGGCCATTGTGTTCTTGGTGCTCTTTCTCCTGTTGGCTTTGGCTCTGATGTGGTGGTTCTGGCCTCTATGCTGCACTGTCGTAAGTCTTACATGTCTTCAGTACTTTCATGTGGAAGAATTTGTCCCTTTTTACCCACAGAATTTGCATTGATATTAAATTTAAAGAGATAATTCACCGCCAAATTGAAAGTCTGTCAGATTTACCTAGATTGCATTTTCTTTAAATTGAATTGTGGTTTACTAATTCTAATTCTAATTTGCAGTATAGAAATAGGCTATATTATTTGTGACTGAATTAACTTTTCTTTTGGTGTTAAACTTAGGTTGTGTTTATATTTAGCTAGCTAGAAAAGATTGTGGTTGAACTTTGAACTTGTGAAATTTAAGGCAGCACAATGAACAGCAACATACCTGACCACATCCTGACTATTCATCTGATATGTGCAACCAAAACAGCCTCCAAAAATAGTGAAGCATTTCATAAGTGCATTTCAGAAGCTCTTTTCCTGTTGGTTCTTTTTTACTCACTTTTCACAAAAAGTTCTCGCTACTATACTTCAAGGAAAAAAGCAGCACATTTCAGGCTTTCTAACACACTTTTTTTTACAGATGGTGCACTTAGAATATCTAGAATTGGTGAAGCTGGCGAGTATCACTATAGCAATCAGTGCCACTGCACCAGCAAATGATATGCACCACCTCTTTTTGAGAACCTGGTGGGAGTCATTCCAGGATGAGATGGAAGCATATTTTGGAAAACCAACAAAGGCATTAAAATGTAAACCCCCCGCAGCATGTCTGGACTCGGCCCTGTTTGTCTTGGTGGAGGAGCTGCTGTTCCTCTCCATCAGGGACCCCGGCACAAGAGAAGGGCCATGTGTGCTTTGTTAATATTTAAACTCAGCCTTGCCAGTTTTCAGCAATCAGAGAAATACAGAAGCACCTCATCCCTGCCGAAACACACACATTAGTATCTAGCTACACAATTTATTTTTTTTAGATTTGCTGAAGTTTTACCTTACATACATAAATGGAGCTATGCAAAAAAATAATAATTAAGAGATTTTAATTCTGTAAACTGTTGTTGACATTCCTTCGGATTTTTTTTTTATTTGTCATTTTGAGCAAACAATAAATTTTAGACAGCACAATAGCACTATTTATTTATTTTTTAATACTTTATTCATAGGATTTTTTAAAATAAATTTCCACAAAACAGAAAACAGTCAACAACAAACAAACAAACATCTTATTTTGACTTTGTGGCTTTAACAGAAGAGGCACCTACAGTGCTCAGCATATATAAGTACACCCCTCACAAATCTATCTTTTAAATTCATATTTTTAATAGGAAGCTACAGTTGAAATCAGAATTATTAAACCCTTTTTGAATTTTTATTTTTATTTTTTTAAATATTTCCCAAATTAAGTTTAACAGAGCAAGGAAATTTTCACAGTATGTCTGATAATATTTTTGTCTTCTGGATAAAGTCTTATTTGTTTTATTTCAGCTAGAATAAAAGCAGTTTTTAATTTTTTAAAAGCCATTTTTAGGTCAAAATTATTAGCTTATTGTTATATTTTTTTCGATAGTCTAAAGAACAAACCATCTTTATACAGTAACTTGCCAAACACCCTAACCTGCCTAGTTAACCTATTTAACCTAGTTAAGCCTTTAAATGTCACTTTAAGCTGTATAGAAGTGTCTTGAAAAATATCTAGTAAAATATTATTTACTGTCATCATGGCAAAAATAAAATAAATCAGTTATTAGAGATAAGTTATTTAAACTATTATGTTTAGAAATGTGTTGAAAAAATCTTCTCTCCGTTAAAAGGAAATTGGGGACAAAAATAAACAGGGGGGCTAATAATTCAGGGGGGGCTAATAATTCTGACTTCAACTGTATACAATATTATGTCTGTGCATATACATTAGATTAGTCAGTACTGAAGCCGGCTTACGATAAAGGTCCAAAAACTAGTACACCCAATTTTTTTTGCAATATTTTGCTTGAATTTAGTTGTATTATCTTTCAATTTCTAAATATGTTTGTTGACTAAAATATTATTTTAATAAATATATCTGTTTAATAAATCTGTTTTGTTTAAATGCACCAAAATACATGGCGTATATTCACTGGGAAATTGATAAAAATATTCATTTTCAAAATAAGGTGTACTCAATTATGCTGAGCACTGAAGCTGACAATCTGCAAACATCAAGGTTCGAATTTTCAAGCGTCATACAAATGCACAGCAAGTGTATGGATTGATGTATAGGGTGCGTACGCAACACTATTATAGTAGTAAAAAAATAAACAATACCAATATTTTGACTGCTGATGATGAGTTAAGTAATCAGTATTTGGTGAATATAAAACTTTACAGCATATTTATTATTATGGCCATTTGTCTTTTGATAGTTTGTTTTGTTTTTTACAAAATTCTCTAAATTACTTTTTTTGTATTTAAGTAATTTCTATTACACCATTTTAGAATAAAACAAATAATTACATTTTACTCAAACCCCATACAAAATAAATCAAGTAAATGTAGAAAAAATTGAATTATCTTTTCATTTTTTCTATTGACCTTATTCTTCAATGAGGAACTGTGCTCATTTTTGCGAACTTTCGATTCAGCTCCCTATGGGAGAAATGACTAGGATTAATAAACAGCAGAAAACGGTCAAACTATTTGTTCTACAAGCAAGTGTTTGCATGATTATACAAACAAATCAGAATCATATAATAAGAAAATGTCAGTTTCCAACATCAAGCAGCATAACAAGCTGTTTTTGATGTCTAAAAATGAATGGAAGTGAATGAGACCAGAAGTCTCGAGCCAAAAAGATTCAAATAGCTGCACCCGCCTGTACGCGAAGAATCAAGTGAATAGCTATTTGCAATATTAAAGGAAACTCAACTATGCTTCCATAAAATAAAGAGTTTTTTAATGATTTCCTATTAAAAGTACTTTTATATTCTGTAAAAGCGTAATTATCTTTTGATAAAGACATCTGTTTATTTATGTTTTGATAACACACTCTTAGGTCATTAATTTGTTGTTGTACTGCAAACAGGTTAATTTTATGTTAATGGAAATGCACCGTTTTAATTTGCAAATATGCTACCTGCTACTTGTCCATGATCATGTTAAGCCTGGGAAACAGCTTGCCACAACAGTGTGTTCAGAGGGGTGAAATGAACAGATTATAAACTCCAATTGGACAATTATCCCGAAAGCCATATGGGGACGTTACACCGCTGGACTGTGATTGGTCGAGTCCACAGCTGTGCCACTAGTCCTCAGCCCCTCATGCGAGTGTCAGATGGCTAAGTACACTGACGTTTTGGATTTAATTATCAGCTCTTCATCGTCCGAACCACATTGAAAGGGTTGTCCCCACTTCACATCTGTCCGTCAGGTAGTTTGAAAACCTAACAGCCCAGCATGTCATTTGTGTAATGCCTTATTTATCCCACAATATGTCTGGCAAATATAAATCTAATCTTTAATTACTCAATAAAAAAAATCCTAATCCTTTAGCACAAGGTTCTGTCCAAAGTTATGTTAATCATCGCACGCCAGGGCCCCACGAACGAATACGACTGGATTTTCCAACAGTCGTTTATGAGTCAAAGAGCAATTAATTAACTCTAATTGATCATTTTCCATCATTATAATGGCAACAATGGCGAAATGGTATCAGTGCGCTTTAATGTGAATGAAACAGCTGTTCTACCCATGATATGTGATGATTAAAAGGCATTTTTTCCAGAAAACTAATTTAGTAAATGCTTAACCTGCAGTGGCAGTGGATCCATCTTTCATGTTTAATGAGACAAGGCTTGCTTCCATTTTGGAAAGCCTCCGCAGTGGAAGGGGTTACATTTGACAGGTGAAACATGGTCACATCCAAGGCGTTTTATCTAGATTGTTGGAACCTATTCTGAGAGTTATATACACTCGAGCTTGCTGAGCTTTTCAAATTACACATGTAGTCATTATATTGCAGCAGTTTGCTCTTTTAACCTCCGTGATAGGCCGTGATAAGTGAATGGGACTGGTATATGACGTTTTATTCAGACGACGTCACATAGGTTTAGCTGAACTCAAAACTCACTTTCGTCTACGATCACATTTATCCATCATGTTCAAGAGTGGTTGAGATGTGTCAGGTCAGTTGATAAGCAGTTTGCTGAGGACACTTCCAGTGAGGAAGACATCTTGTCTGTGAGAGAAGTCACCTGCTGACTGTGTTTCTCATGATGGATAAGCAGTCAGAGAGCGCTGCTATCCTGTTAACGCTCCTCTCCTTTGCACTGGGGATCGGCCTGGAGTGAAGCCCAAGTTTCCCCGTCTGCATTTCATTGCAGCTAATTAATTCCTTAGGACTTTATGATTGGGGGATTGCAGGGGAGCATTGAACCTCGTCCAATTAATTAAGAGATAAACGGACCACCGTGCTCACCCCCAAAGACTCCCCTGTCAACAAGTTGATTTTTGGTCTTTCTTTATTTTGCACTTGGGGCCTACAGCGTTAGTTTACAAGCAGATCCCCGTAATCAGTGGCCGTGGTGCCAGGCTCCAGTTGTTCAATTGTGTGTCAAGTCCTTAAAAATCAATAACGCTCAGGTTACTAAAGTAACCCTCGTTCCCCGAGGGGGGGAACGGAAATGCTATGTGGAAAAACTTCCACTATGGGGATTTCGTCAGAATCCAATCATCTGAAAGAGTATAAAAACGGGCCAATGAAATGCCAATGAGTTGGCAGCGTCAGCGTGCACAGCTGTCTTGAATGACAATCAGTCTGGCATAAAAGGCTAGCATGTGCTCAGCAACGCTATCCTTTTCTAGCTGAAGAGGCTTTCACACTCAACAGCTAAGGGACAATCATTGTGGCGAAGGAACATAGCATTTCCGTTCCCCCCCTCGGGGAACGAGGGTTACTTTAGTAACCTGAGCGTTCCCCTTCGGGAGGGGAACTTCAATGCTATGTGGAAAAACTTCCACTATGGGGAAATTTATGGAAAGCGCCACAACGAAAGAACCTTACCATGTCTCCAGTGAGGGGCGCGCCACGCAGTAGTACGAGCGCACCTGCATCGCTGGAGACACAGTCCTCCAACGTGTCCCCTGGCCCTTACTTACCCTACTTACCTTTTCTGGTTTAGATATACTTTTCGGGGAGTCGTAAAATACACCTAGTAGTTTCTAGGAATTTTTAAATACGACAGTACGTTGGGAAAGCGTTCAGTCCCGATAGGGAGGACGCTGCGGAGGCCACCTGCTGCCCGGAGGGGGAGACCTGGTGGCAAAATAGCATATGGACTAGCCCTGAGAAGGGGGAGTGCACATATGAAGAGGTGGTTAGCGGGGAGGGAAGACACGAGCCCGCCTAGGAGGGGGGACTACATCGTGGCTGAGTGAGCGTATGGGATCGCCAGCGGGGATCGCACATAGCAGGCACCTATACCCAGAACGCGGGATGACCAGCGGGCATACCTACAACGTAATGGGCCAACATTTGACTCCTCCGCTGAGTCAGATGCTGGGGGCCTCGGAGGAACTCTGCAGGGTTCGCCGAGTGGGGAACTCAACTGACAAAGCGAGAAAAGCGCACGTATCTCTGTATTAGAGAGAAAGGCGCAGCAAGCGTTTTACAACACCTAACCGAATTTCCTCATTCACCGCTCGTGAGGAAATCAGTTCACTCGAAGATAAATCTCACAAATGCTCAGGTGTCGCCCAGCCCGCAGCTCTACAATGTCTGTTAGAGAGGCGCCGCGTGCTAACGCCCAAAAGGATGCGCGCTCCGAGTGGAGCGCGCTCCGAGTGGGGGACACGGCTCGCCCTAGCTCGATGAGCGAGGGAGATGGCATTCACTGTTCAGTGGGCCAACCTCTGTTTAGATATGGCACTTCCCATCTGCCAATCACCGTAACATATAAGAGCTGCTCAGAGGATCTAAGCTCTGAGTACGGTCCGTTATAATACGCAAGCGCGAACCGGACACCGCAATAAAGGGGCTGGGTCTGCCTCCTCCGTGGGCAGCGCTTGCAGGTTCACTACATAGTCTAGACGAGCGCTGTAGGAACCTAGGGCACCTAGGTGGGCCGGGGTCTCAGGTAAACGTGAGAGTGGGCCGGCCCAAAACGCTGGCACATTTCGCTGACCGAAAATGCCTCCAGATACCCGCCCATTTGACCGATGCCAACGCGACCAGCAGAGCTGTCTACCTGGACAGAAATCATATAGATACTGAGTCGAGTGATCGAGCAGACCTCTCCTAAGAGAGATCTTCAAATGGGTAAGAGAGGGGACAGGATATATATCTACGTCTCGCGCCTCTGGGGACTGGATGATGAGGCGATGCTTTCCCAGCGCGCCGCCATCGCCGCATCCTCAGAGCGGGGATGATCGCCACGCCAACCCCTCAGTGCGGAGGGGACAGCCTTGGCTCCAGCCAACTGAAGGAGGATAGCATCACACTGATCTGGCATGTTTGGGGTTTCCTTCTCGGAGAGAAGTACACCACACAGCGAATAGACTCCACATCAGGGCATAGGCATGCCTCATAGAGGGTGCTCTAGGCCTGAGTGATGGTGTTAACCACCTAACGGTAGGTCACCTAAGTCCTCCGAGCTCCATCTATGGGCCACACGTGATGTCCATAGAACTGGGCGCGGGTGCCAAACGGTGCCTGTCCCCAAAAAGAAGTTTCTTCCATGGGACATGCCAGGGAGGGGCCATCACGAGGAGAGAGCTAGAATACAGGTTTGATTGGGCCTGAGAGGCGCAATGCATAGACCTGTTCCTCGTCCTCCCTGACTTTACACAGCATCTGTGCGAGTAGGCTCACTGGAGAAATGCGTATTACGCACGCCCCGGGGCCAGCTGTGTAGCCAGTGCGCAGAACGCACCCATAACAGCTGGACAGTCGGGGGTGGAGCCTCCATTCTCCCAGGCGAACTGCCGTGAGAGCGCAGCGGCTGCACGGTTGAGCTCGGCGGGGAAAAATGGAATGCAGCGATTGCCGCGTATGACTCCGGGGGAGCAGACGGCGAGCGAGCTGAGACATGCGGCGACAGCGAATATCTCCCTTGCGGTTGATATACACCATCGCCACCATGCTGTTCGTCCTGACCAGCACGTGTTTCCCTTCTAACACCGGTAAAAAACGGTGCAGCGTGAGATACACTGCCAACAGCTCCAGGCAGTTAAGATGCCAATGCAACCAGTTTCCTACCACGGAACCACAGCTGCATGCCCGCAACACACGGCCCCCCAGCGTGAACTGGAAGCATCCGTCAAACGACGACATGCCTGGACGCTTGTTCTAGAGGCCCGCGGGCCTGTAGAACACAGGGTCCATCCAGAGGCTGAGGGCGCGGCGACACAGCGGAGTGACAGTCACCCGGTGCGCGCTCGCGTGCCATGCGCGTCTAGGGACCCGATCGTGAAGCAAATGCTGAAGTGGTCTCATATGGAGCATCCGAGCGGCGAGACCGCGGCTGCGGATGTCATATGCTCCAGGAGCCTCTGAAATAATATCAGTGGGACCACATTTTCCTGTCGAACTCTCTCAGACAGGCC
Organism: Danio kyathit; assembly: GCA_903798195.1. Taxonomy (NCBI): domain Eukaryota; kingdom Metazoa; phylum Chordata; class Actinopteri; order Cypriniformes; family Danionidae; genus Danio; species Danio kyathit. The sequence goes on along the minus strand of LR812523.1, from coordinate 46,084,180 downwards.
AGCATCAGCCCGGCGCGCTCTCGGGGGAGGCGCGCCGTCATGGTGATCGAGTCCAGCTCCAACCCGAGAAAAGAGTTGCTCTGCACGGGGGCGAGGCTGCTCTTTTCTCGGTTGACCTGAAACCCCAATTGGTCGAAGTGCCGAAACACCCTGTCTCTGTGCGTAATCAATTAATCCCGCGAGCGCGCTGAAATCAGCCAGTCGCTTGAAATAATTGAGTATGCGGATGCCCGCAAGCCGAAGCTGGGGCACCCTCCGCGAGCTTGGTGAAAACCCGCGGAGACAGAGAGAGCCAAAAGGGGAGGACTTGTACCGCCAGACTCGACTTCAGACGCAAACCGCAGGAAACTGACGGTGGCGTGGAAGTATGGAGAAAGTACGCGTCCTTCAGGTCTACTGCTGCAGACCAATCCCGAGGACGAACGCTCCGGAGGGTGCGCTTCTGCGTAAGCTTTCTGAACGGTAGCTCGTGAAGCCAGCGGTTCAAAAAGCGCAGATCAAGGATTGGCCGTAGCCCACCGCTCTTTTTGGGTACGATGAAGTGCGGGCTGTAAACCCGCTCTCCATCCCGGCTGGAGGGACCGGTTCGATTGCATCCTTCGCCAGGAGGACAGCAATCTCCTCTCGCAAGACAGGGGCGGACGCAGGGCTGACCCTGGTGAAATACACACCCGTGAACTTGGGAGGCCGTTTCGCGAACTGAATCGCGTAGCCGAGTCTGATCGCGCGGATGAGCCATTGCGATGGGCTGGCCCGCGCTAACCAGGCAGGCAGAGCCCTCGCAAGTGGCTTCGTCCGCACGATCGCTGACGTACCAGCGGTGGGGCAGCGCGGAGTGGGTGGGCTCAACCGGGAAGCACTGGGGTCCCACAGGAGAGCAGGAGGCAAGAGCTTCGCTCTTGTCTCGCACCCGTACTCCGGAGGTGGGGCTGGGAGGGGGAGAGAAAGGAGACCGTTCTCTCTCGCTCCGCGAGCCACTGGCGAAGTGCACCGATCCTGCGAGCTGGAAAGCATAGCGTCCCAGACTGGCAGTGTTCGGGCTGTCACATCCGGGGAAGGGAAAAAATGCTCTTTCTCTGAGGTTTTGATAGCGTTTTTTAACGCTGTTTAGAAGAAGAGCCCCGCCCTCCAGCGGGGAAAGAGCAAATTTCCTCCTCTCCAGATGGCCCGTCTCAGGGACGCTTCGCGGTTCGTTTACCGAACTTAGCGGCGCCCTGGGGCGGGGAGCGCTGGTTGCCTGCGAGATGCTCGGCGCAGCCGCTTGGCCAGAGGCGCAGGCGGGGGCGACCGAGCAAAGCCGCAGGCGGGCGCTCTCGGCGTGAAGCAGTGGATGTGGATGGCTCGGCGGGGAGGAGCGGTTTTACGATCCCGCCGAGAGATGGTATTACCCATCGCCTCCGACTGCTCGCTCACCGGCGTGAATTCCTGGGCGAATTCACTGACGGTGTCGCCGAACAGGCCAGCCTGGGATATGGGTGAGCTAAGAAAGCGAACTTTGTCAGCATCACACAGATCACCAGGTTTAGCCCGTGGTGGCGTTCCTGGGCCACTAATGTGACCATCGTCCTTCCCTGGGGCACACACAGCCGACTTCAGTCGATAGCTGTGCGGAGCTCATGCTCAGTCCTGGGTCGGAACCATCCCCGCGCAGCTGGGCCAGCGCCTGCGCTAGGGAGCGCTGGTAGGTGGCCGTAGCATGCATGGTGAGGGCGGAGGCGCACGCAGCGCACTGCGTGGGCTTCCTGTGCACATCCAGGAAGAAGGGGACGTGGAGGCTTAGAAGGTCTTGCCTCCTTTATCTCCTCCACATCACACCCCTCTAGTCGGTCCGTCCGCGGGGCTGGGGGATAAACCATCTCCAGACCCACGGCCGAAACAGCCTGGGAAGCACGGCTGCAAAGTCTGCTTCTGGATTCGACGCCACGCCCATCATCCCGGAGGAAGAGAGCAGGTTCGAATCCTCATCAGACAATGACAACCAACCCTCCAAGGATGGTGAGGATGAAAGCGCACGCAGATCGGGCAGAAAAAAGTGCCCTCCAAGACTGCGTGAGCTTACTGCGCACTTTCCGGGAAGAAGGGGACGGAAGGCTTAGAAGGTCTTGCCTTCTTATATCCTCCACATAACACCCCTCTAGTCGGTCCGGCCGCGGAGCTGGGGGATAAACCATCACCAGACCCACGGCCGAAACAGCCCGGGAAAGCACGGCCATCATGTCTGCTTTTTAGATGCCAACACCGTGCTCTCCACCCCGGAGGGAGGGAGCGAGCGGGTTCGCATCCTCATCAGACAATGACAGCCCATCCTCCGATGCAGCGATGGACATCTGATCCTCGGTGTCATCAAGTGAGAGGGCGACCACCCGAGGATGGAGCGCTTCTCTCACCTGAAGCTTGGATGGAGCGCGTGGAGGAGCGAGAGGTCCGCGAGCCCGAGGGCGGCGGATTTACTCCCACTGAAACCCTCAGATCTGCCCGAGTGCCAACCGCAGTGCGGGGGACAACTGGGGTGGGTCGCTCTTTTGCAAGAGCGAGCCGCGATCTTAACTGCGCAGCAGACATGACATCACAATGATGGCATGCACTGCCCGCGAGCACCGCATCAACATGCTGGACCCCCAGACATGAAACGCAGTGCTCGTGCCCATCATCCGGGGACAGGAAACCACCGCAACCAGAAACGCACGGTCGGAGCGACGTCTTGAAAAAGACGCGCTGCACAACCGTGTTGCTCTTTTAGGAAACTTGCTTCCTATATACATACCGCTCTTGGAGGACCGGACCCAAAGGACGCCAGGCAAGGGAGAACAACCCAGCTCGACCATCTGCCACTGCGTATACACGCTCTGGACCGGGAGAAGCTGCTTCTCGATCTCTCTCTGTAGACACAGGTTGGAGATACCCTCATAGACTCTCTCAGAAGCTCGTGAAAGGCTCTGAAAGCGAAAAGGATAGCGTTGCTGAGCACATGCTAGCCTTTTATGCCAGACTGATTGTCATTCAAGACAGCTGTGCACGCTGACGCTGCCAACTCATTGGCATTTCATTGGCCCGTTTTTATACTCTTTCAGATGATTGGATTCTGACGAAATCCCCATAGTGGAAGTTTTTCCACATAGCATTGAAGTTCCCCTCCCGAAGGGGAACTAACTTTGCTTAATTTAGATTTTGTTTTCTCTCTCTTCACAGGTTATTAAAGACCCACCTCCACAAAGACCTCCTCCACCTCCACCTGTAAGAATGCTTTGATCTGTAAAATATGTATATAATGACAAACTTAACCATTGGGTCAAAAAGCATCATTTAAATTTAATTAAAAAAAATTAAACCAATGTTGATTTTTGTCCATATTTGACACAATGTTGGGTTACGCTTTAAATCAATTTCTGTTTCAAATATATGCTAATTATCACAGAATCCTGAAAGAATTAGATTGGTATTCACAAATATATTAAGCCTCACATGAGTTTTCAACTTAGATAATAATAATAATAATAAGAATAATAATACTAAGTAATAATATTGGATTAATTATTGAACATTTTTGTGAATGTTATTTTAATTAAAGTAATATGTTTCTATAAGCATAAGAAATATCCATCAAAACATTTTAAACATCTTACCGACCCATTCGGGTTTAGGCACTTTAACCCATATGTTGTGGACATGCCCAGCTCTTTCCTCATTCTGGGGTTCAGTATTTCTCTCTCTTTCAGCCATTACTTCTATTATTGGCCTGTTTGGTGTGATGCCTGATAATTATACATTACCCACTTTTTAAACTTTGTGGCCTTTCTTACTTTACTTGCTAAGCGTGTAATTTTATTAAACTGGAACAGCCCCCAGCTACCCTCGCTTGTACGGTGGCTGAAAGAAGTTTTGTATTTTGTGAAACTAGAGAAAATTAGATACAAAGACATAACAGAACGTTTGTTAAAATTTGGTAGCTTTTTTTTTGTTATGATAAAATTCTGCAACTGATTCTAGACTTGGGCTGCACGATTAATCTAAAAAAGGTCATGATCTCGATTCGACCCCCCACACGATCTTAATCTAGCATCTCTATGATTCAGCCAATTATATTTTTAGGTTCAGGAGAAGCATAAAGGCGGTGACACAAGTCTTCACATTGTTTTTTATACAGTATGTTGTCCAGCAACGTGGATACCTCTAAATAGTGTTAAAAGTGTCATACTGTGTTTATAAGGTACAATTCACCCCAAAATGTCATTTCTGTCTTAATGTAATGATGTATTCACGGCCTCGAAATCACACCTGAGCTCTGAGAGGACACGCACATGCCCATGAATGATGTATACTTTAGTGAACAGAACCTGCATAGGCTGTGAATAACAAGTAATAAAGTTGTAAATAAGGTCAGTTTGTTGAGTGATCGTTTGGGAGCTGCGCGTATGATTTGCATGTACATGAAACCAAAATGTTTCACAGTGTCACTATAACTACTCTAGCCTATATAATGAAAAAAAATGGTCTAATAATGTTATCAATGACAAATGGCAAGCATATGTCTCAAACATAATAATTCAACCTTAAAATTATGAATAGTTGTATTCTGATGTCATCATTTTACTGTGCATTAGCGACCAGGGATGCGTTGAATCAGTAGCCAACTAAGGTCGCAAGTTCCATCGTTACAAACATAGTTAATTGATTTTACGTTTTCTAAATTCATCATTCCAACGAACATTCGCAAACTGCGCCGCAAACTTGTGCACTTGCAACTACACTTCTGGAGCTGTAGTTAGAAGCATAGTTCTTGGCTTTGTTCTATTCCCAGTTATCCCCCTATGCCCTATTCGTTTAGAACATTCTAACATTTAAACTTGGAATTATAAAAAAAAAAAAAAAAGCATTAAAGTCATCTCTTTTAGGTGTAATTTGCTTTCAAAGTATTTTTACAGTTCAGTTTTAGCGATCTTCATATTGACAATTGTGCTCCCTTCGCAGTGCACTTTGAAAACATTGATGTCATTTTGAACACAGCCGAGCGGAATTTATGTTACGTCTCCAAAGCTAGTATATTTTTTAATGTCATTGCTCCAAAGCTTGTGATAACAAAAAACATAGCATACGTTAATGCTTTTATTTTATAGTAGGTTATTTATTAAGAAATGTAGCCTACTGTATATGACATGGGCCTGTTGGTTAGGACATTTCTGCAGTGGTTTGCATGTCAAATTGTAAAAGAAGACTTTTCAAAAAATAATTATTCCTACTTAATAATAATAATAATAATAATAATCATAATAATATTAATATTATTAAAGTATGATTTTTTTCATTTACTAATAAATAATAAATATTCAATTTAATTTCTTAATAAATAGCCTCATTATTTATTTATATGATTTATATATTATATTAGAATACGTGTTAGCGTTTGTAAGTGATTTTATGTTTTAGAATAGACTATGTAATGTTCTCAATAATATTTGTGAAGGAAACACAGGCCCTATATGTGCCATTTACATATATTTCAATTAATATGGAAAGCGAGTGCATGTTTTTACCAAAACTAATATTGGATTTTTTTTAATGCGTGTGCGTGTAAAACAGTATAATTTGCACAAAGAAATTAAAGGGTTTTTCTGTAAAGAAGTAGTTACTCCACCCTGTTAAGAGCATCATTATGGGCGTTTTACGTTATAACTAACGTGGATAAAATGATGGATCTGCTTCAGACATACTACGGGTTTTGGGAAGCACTCGTCACTACATCGTTCTTTTCCCAAACGATGCATTGTACTATGATAGTTCAGCCGCGAGTTACGTCGTTGTTTGGGAAACTCACCCCAGGACAAATTTAAAGTCTGTTCAAGTCCACCATTCAAAGTCTATACAAAATTTAGCATTTTAACCAACAGTAGACCTACACATAGGCCTAATATTATTATTGTTGTTTTACCATATGTTTTAGAATTAACAGTGTTAATAGCCCATTCATATTAACCTTTATTTTACATCTACAGAATCATGAGAAAATCGTGATCTTGATTATAAGCACAAAAAAAATCGTGACTCTCATTTTAGTCAGAATCGTGCAGCCCTAATTTAGACTGATCACCCTTGCTAGCTCTTGACAATAATAATACATCAGTTTGTAATCTTTCATTACTTGAATTGTAACATTGAGATTCTTGCATATGTGTGGACATCTGCCCCACATTTAGTTGTGTAATTGGGTTTTTATTTAATTTTATTATTATTTTCATTTATTTATTGACTTTTTTAAAGTTACTTTTATAAGGGTTGTTTGATATGTTTGTAAAATGTAAAATTGTAAATTAATCATAAATAAAAAATAGATCTTACCGACCTTACATTCTTGAACAGTGGTGTACATACATTACAGGAAATGTACATTACAATGTAATGGTTCAATTTGATCAGTTTTATCTCTGTATTTATTTTTTCAGAAGCTAGAGCCAGACCCGGAACCCAAGAAGAAGTGGCCAACTGTGGATGCGTCTTACTATGGGGGAAGAGGAGCTGGTGGAATCAAACGCATGGAGGTGAACACAGAGACATTACATTTTAATGACGCCTATAATGATGTGCAGCCCCCTGATGACAGCAAAGGTTTTGATGTCATCACAGCTGTCTTTAAGCATTTACCAGTTGTCTACCACCACCGCTCTCTCTCTGTCTCTCTGTCTCTCTCTCTGGGGAGTGTTCATGACCTGCCTGACATTATTAACACCTCGTGTGTTTATTAAGTCACGTATTGATTCGTCAACGTGCTTTTTGACAGTTTTCCTAATTCTGAAGCTAAAATTATGCAATTGTGTTTTATAAAACAGTTCATTTTCAGTGGTAATTGGTGCAGAGTTCAAGTGGGTTTGTGTAATTTTGGCTGGATTCTGGAGCAAGTGGGCTGTTGGAAAGTTGGACCATCCTTTTTTTCTTTGGCTTTCTCTCAATGGTGATTGTAAGGTGAGAGGGAAGCAAAAATGGAAAATGTGGAGTGGACATGTAGTGGAGTGACTTGAGTGAGGTCACATGTAGGAATACACAATATATTTATACTGTAATTATTACCAGCTTATTCTGTATTTATTACCAGACTTAGATTATTTTTATTTTTATTTGTCTTTTTTCTAGCACTAACTCTTTTAAATGTAATCTTAATAATGCATAATAAGGAATATTTCTATGTCCCAGTTTCACAAACAGGGCTTAGATTAAGCCAGGACTAGGCCTTAGTTAAATTAGGCTATTTAAGCCACATTTATAAAATTGGCCTTAGAAAAATATATTACTGGTGTGCGCCTGGAGAAAAAAAAAGACACTGATGTATTTTAAGACATCTCACTGCAAGTTATTTTGAGTTGAGACAGCTGAAACATGCAATTTAATCTTGACTAGCCTTAAACTTTGTTTGTGAAACTGGGGGTATAAGTAATAACTTTCACACTGTATATTATTACAAATTAGTGACTTTAGTTTTTAGTGTTTTATTTTTTGTTTTGACAAATAGTAAGGTGGTTTAGTATAAGCTGTTTGTTGGTTAGTAAATAAGGATGCAACAGAACAACAGACTCACGGTTCGGATGATCTTATTGTTCTTGAGTCATGGAATTTTTTTAAGTCAACAATATCCTACACATTTTGACAAACTATTAAAATACAGAAACATTGTAAAAGCCGATTAGAAAAACAGAATAATAAAATTAGCAATAATAAAGGCATCTGATTTAGGCTATAATTTAATCAATTTTAAATTGGTCTGGCATATCTAATATTCAAGCAGGGCCAACATTTTTTAATGTTACAAAAGTTACTCAGTTATCTTTTTTTTTTTTACAAAAGTTGCCTTTTTTCGGGGTGTGGGTGGGTAGGTGGGGGGACAATGCACATTGCACATGCCCAGTATACAGATACATGTTTCATTAAGATATAAGATATAACTAGGGCCAAACTGAATCTGCTGACATTTTTTGCGATTTCTGTGGAAACTTTCGTAAAAAATCTGCTGATTTATGCTGCATGATTTTGGGAGTATCATAATTAAAACATAATATATAACATAAAAAATAATGCATTTTTACATTTATTTAATGTTTACAATGCAAATCCAATTAGATCCACTTATTTGGTAAACAAAGCAAGTCTCTTATATAATATCTCCACTAAAAGACTAAATAAAACTGTATTGTAAATAAATCACATGAAAATTTTAATATTACTATTATTATATCACAATAGTATTAGTGAAATTAATTTAAAAACTGAGCAAATATAAATTTACACACATTTACCCAAGTAAATACATAGACTCAATGATGGGCTAAAAATCTGCAGAAATTTGCAGATTTCTGCCTAAATTAATTTTTTTTTTTGACAAAATTGTCCATTGCCCATCTAAGCCTCAAAAGATGTGCAGCTGAATACTGAAAACTCTTTGTAATTGGCAGTTTGCATGCTGAGGCATGTCATGTTTGTATATGATATTGCTTCACTAAATAAATTCTAATATAATTATAAAATATTATAATTTTCATTCATTATTGATCATCCAATATGGCAGTACTTCTTATTTTCTCTAATTTCATTGTAAGCTGCTTTTAATGTAAGTATACTTAACTGCCGAGGGGTAAATATTCCTGACCACTGCAGTCCATACCTAAAAAAAAATCCCACAGAGGATTAATGAGTTTTGAAACAAAAATGTATTCTTCTCGTTTGATCCACACAAAAGCATTGGCTCTTCTTTTCACACAAAAGACTTTGTGTCTGTGATGTCAAGCTCAGCAGACCTCAAAGTTTCTTATAGGAATCTCCTTAAATGTAGCACAGCTCCTGACTGATGCTTTTGACGTGACAGGGCCCTGCCAGTTGAGCTCGCATGATGTCCTGCTGTCTTAAGTCATGTTGACGCTGAAGGATTGAGAACTGCTGTGACGAGATGAATTCATCTTGCTGACTTCCAGTCTGTCATTCAACTTTGTTCAGCCGAAATGTGCTACTTGGCACCACATCCATCTTAAAGCTAGATGTTTGTTTAACACTCAGCCACTCATCCTCCATGCTCCCAAATAAAACAGACATCACGGAAGTTCCTTCTGAAATCTTGGAAAACCGTTTTCCACTGCGTTTTCCCTTGAGCTTGAAAGCAAATGAGAAGCTTAGGGTTTACCCAGGCACAATTTTCTTTAATGTGTCGAAAGCTTTCATTCATCCAGGCAACCTATCTCCATTTCTGAAGCCTTCCGTGGACCTTGGGAGGAGGTTTACCTAAGATCAACCTGCCTGCTAACTCTTTATTTAGAACACATGCTGACATATATAGAGGGAAACGTGGGATGCAAAGAATGTTTTATTAATTGACAGTTTGTGGTTTCCAGGGACGCTTCAGAAAAGCTGTTCTATATTGATGCGCCTTAACTTACAGCTTGATGAGCGCAGTTTTAATTAAGCCTTTTTCAATAGGAGTCAGGCATGAATATCCAAGTACTAATTGTAACAGCAGTTATAGAAAAAAGCAAATAAAAGACCATGCTAGCACTTAATTTTACTGTTGCGTTCTATATTTTGTACTTTTTATAGTAATTACATTAATTGAGTAATAAATCAGTTTACTCAACCCAGAGTTTCTCAATCCGGGTCCTCGCGCCCCACAGCTCTGCATATTTTGTGTGTCTTATTGACATACCTGAGTTAGATAGAATAGAATAGAAGTGCATCTCACTCACTCAGTGCAAACATATATATATATATATATATATATATATATATATATATATATATATATATATATATATATATATATATATATAGTTGAGGTCAGAATTATTAGCCCCCCTTTGAATTTTTTTGCTGTTTTAAATATTTTCCAAATGATGTGTAACAGAGCAAGGAAATTTTCACAGTATGTCTGATAATATTTTTTCTTCTGGAGAAAGTCTTATTTGTTTTATTTAGGCTAGAATAATTTAATTTTAATTAAATTTTTTAAAAAACATTTTAAGATCACAATTATTAGCCCCTTTAAGCTATATTTTTTTCCGATAATCTACAGAACATTAAACAATAACTTGCCTAATTTCCCTAACCTGCCTAGTTAAACTAATTAACCTAGTTAAGCCTTTAAATGTCACTTTAAGCTGTATAGAAGTGTCTTGAAAAATATCTAGTCAAATATTATTTACTGTCATCATGGCAAAGAGAAAATAAATCAGTTATTAGAAATTAGTTATTAAAACTATTATGTTTATAAATGTGTTGAAAAAATCTGCTCCCCGTTAAAGAGAAATTGGGGAAAAATAAACAAGGGGGCTAATAATTCAGAGGGGCTAATAATTCTGACTTCAACTCTATATATATATATATATATATATATATATATATATATATATATATATATATATATATATATATATATATATATATATATATATATATATATATATATATATATATATACAGTACAAATCACACTAAACAAGAAGTTACAATAAACAAAATATCTGTAGATGATAAATAGTAGTGCAAAAATAGGGGATGATGGGGGGTAGGGTGAGGTGAAGTAAATAATTCTGAGGTAGAATGAGAGATATATACAAGACGTAGTATATAATTGTTAGATTAATAAAAAGTAGTGCAAAATAGGGGATGAGAGGGGAAGATAACCAGCTCTTTAAAAGAGCTTCATGCTTGAAATGTGTTTTGATTAACAGGTCCCTACACAGAGTGCATTGCTATCTGCTCCCTTCTTTTTGAAACCTTTATTTCATTTTGAAACCTTTATTTATGGATTTGCACAATGTCATCTTACTAGTTAAGCATGGAATGACATAAAAAACCTCCGTAAATAAATACAATTTAATAGTTAATATACAATAAAATATTAATATATCACACACTAAAATGCTATTTGAATTAAAGATATATACTCCCTTCAAACTGAAATCGGAATTCTGTGGAGTCCACTTTGTAGGGCACTTTGTAGGGCACTTAGAGTCAAACTAGAACAAAAGTTGAAGTGAAAAGAGAAATGTGAAACTGCACAGTGTTGAAGTGCTACGACCAGGATTAAGAAATGCTAAATTAATCTAACTTGAGTAATAAAGCTAATCTTAATTTATGTTGTTACTGTATATATTACCAAGTACTTGTCCGTAGTCTATGTGTGTGAATGAGAGTGTATGGGTGTTTCCCAGTGATGAGCTGCAGCTAGAAGCCACCCGCTGCTTAAAACATATGTTAGATAAGTTGGCAGTTCATTCCGCTGTGGCGACCCCAGATTAATAAAGGGACTAAGCCGAAAAGAAAATGAATGAATGAATATCTAAATTTAATTTATTTTAATTTCAATATTTTCTTGAATGTTTAAAGGTCCGTTGGGGAGAGAAAGGGTCTACAGAGGAAGGTGCACGACTAGAGATGGCTAAGAATGCAGTGGTGTCAATACAAGAGGAAGCAGAAGAACCCATGGTCAAAAAGCCAAAAGCACCTGCACAAACATGCCATCAATCTGAATCCAAATGGTATACACCAATCAGAGTGAGTCATTTTCTGTTGTTATCGAGGTCAACAATTTTTATCTTTTGTCCCCTTTCCTCATTTTGAGGTTTATTCTTCATGTACAGTAAGTGCCACTCTGTGTGGTCTGATGTCTTTGCTTGAATGAGTAAAAATGAAAACCAAACTAAAGCCACAATTTGGTATTTCTTTTATTGTAGGGCCGTCTTGAGGCACTGTGGGCTCTTCTGCGGCGGCAATATGACAGAGTTTCAGTTATGCGACCAACTTCTGCAGATAAGGTAAGCCACTGTCGGTTCACCTCAGTGCATACTAAAAAAATGAGCCAACGCATGGCACTGGTTTACATACTGCCATATATAGAACAATCCTTTAGTGTAAATGAGCCATAATGTTTCAGTTTATAGGTTATTTATTGTATGGGTGTGTGTCTTTGTTTAATTCTGAGAGGACCAAATGCCAGACAACTAATTACTAAATAATATGTTGTCTGATAGAAAATAATGTTTGGTCAGTATAAAAACAAAAGAAGTCAAAACAGAATGGAACAGAATGGAAATTCCCCACAATTCACTGAAAGTTAACATGTGTCTGTGAATGCGCATTAGAAGCGTTTCATAAACCTCAGGCCCTGCCACTGCAAATATAACAGGATGTGACTGTCATGAGCTTGTATTGCAGGCACTTCCTTTTTTGTAACCTTTGTAATGCAATATGTGTGTACAAACAACTTTTAAGGGCCTTAAACCTAAGAACATTGTGCCGTTTCGTTCCTGTGCAGATTAGACTGCCGTTGAAAAGTTTGGGGTGTTTTTTTTTTTTTGTCTTTTGGAAAGTGCTCTGAATTTATTTTATTACAAGTACAGTAAAAGAGCACTATTTAGAAATAGAAAATTGTAAAATAATTTATAATTAATAAAAAAAAAAACAATAAAACATGAGCAACGTTCCAAAGAACCACATTTATTTGAAATAGAAGTTTTTTTACAACATTAGATATGTATTTACTGTCATGCATTAATAAACCTCAATTTGTTTATACACTGTATTGAAATGGCTCACCCTCTTTAGAGACAAAATTAGTGCGGAAGTAAACAGGCTTCAATAGTCTATGCACCCTAAGAATCAACTTTTAATTTTTTTGTTCAAAGTAGGGCACAGTTTGAAGCATTTGTTTGGGTTTGTTTCATCTTGAAGAAGTCGTCACTGCATCTGCGGCGCTGGTGATCCCATTAGCTGAAATATCCCAGTCACGCTTGAGCCACTTGTTCTGTTTTACTTTCTTCAAACAAACTGTTAAAACCTTTGTAACTCTCAATACATCTGAGAAGAGGGTCTGGAGCCTCCAAGCGGGACCCTGGCACACTTCAGTCAGGCCACAGCTCGACTGTGCAGACTGTCAAGCCCTTGATCAAGTGCACTGGGTGCAGGCATGAGCTATCAAAGCCTGAGGAGTCCCTCTCCAGAGCCAAGGTGGGCTTCGTGCGCTTGGCTAGAGAAGGGAGGGGGGGCTTTGATGCCCGACAGGAACCCTCCGGGGTCATGAATTTTTCAGCGCTGGATCCGTGAGGTTACGAGGACTCGTACAGGTGTAAGGAAGCAGGTTGTCGCAGACATCTGTTCAGCTTGGAGACCCCTCCCGGACCCTCCCCCACCCCGCCCACAGACAGACTGCTGGATTGTCAGCAGATGTAGTTTTTTCAAGACAGCCTGAACACTTTCTGCTCTCCCATTTACCGCCTGAGGGGCTCCAACACCAAAGGTAGAGCGGAGGGTGGACACAGCTGCACTGCCGAACTTGCCTGAGGCACAAATAAAGAGATCTAATGTGGTTTGACTGTGTTGTTAGGGAGACCGGGGAGCTAGAGAGGCACTTCAGAGCCAGCTTAGCGCTGCAACATCTGCCGTCAAGTTTCCGGAAAGAGCGGCAGGGGACAGCAGGTAGAGAAGGTGGCAGCGCGTCAAGGGCTGGCCTATTACTGGCGGGGGCTCTTTTGAACGCAGGCACACGCGACCGCCTCTGTGTTTCTCTCTCTCTCTTGCTCGCTTCTGCCTCTAACTAACAGTCTCAGCAGGGCTCGGTATTGTTTTACAAAGCAGCAGTCTGCAACACACTAATAAGCACCTTTATAAATGATACATTAACATACATTAACCCCAGAGAGCCACCACACAAAGGGAAAATCCAGACAGGACCCGCAGAAAAGGCTTTTGTTTCTTCTGCTGCTGTTGGTCTTAAAGAGAAAGTTCGACCCCTCCCCAAAAAAGACAGTTCCGTCATCATTTACTCTCATTCAATTGTACAGGGAGGATAAAAGTTATTTTCTGTTTTTGTCTTCTCCTCGCACTAAGGCTTGTTTTATTTATCCATTCATTCAAATAAAACACTAACAATAGTGACAAACTGAAATAGCAGCACAATAAAAATGTTCTAGTTGAGTGCTGTTTAAAATCTCATTTATCTCTGTGATAGCTGAACGTTTATTAGTCTTTAGTCCCACAAAATTCATTATGATATACTCAGGGCTTAATTTGTGCCGGAACACGCCGGATCCGTCACCTCTAAAATCTGATCCGGCACCTCATTTTACCTATCCCTCTCCTCAACCACCCTTCTCCCCTGTCCGCTGTTTACTTTCCCTTTCTTCCGCGACTCTCCAACCATCCTCACTGTCGTCCGTGACACCCCCGCCCTGCTCTCTTTCATCTGCGACACCCCTCCGCCATCCACCTCACCAACTATCGTGCACGACACACCTCTCAAATTAAGCACTGGATATACTGATTTGGTGTTCAAGAAACATTTCGTCAACATAGGCTCTTTCTGAAAACATAGACCCACATACATTTCTGGAGATCGTGAATTATGTAGCCAGAAGTACGTATGTATGCATTTCATTGGTGGATTTACGAGAGTATAGCAGGCACGAATGGCGAGAGAAATTTATGATCTCAAAAAGCGTACACAGCGGCCTATCGTGGATTCGCGAAAACAAAAACTGCAAAAAAAAAAACGTAGCTCCTGGGATGTATTTGTCGGTCTCAAGAAATGTATATAGAGGTACGTTTTCAGAATGAGACTGGGTTGCATTTCTTTTTATTAGTAACATCTTTGCTGCTAAAAAAGTTTGGAAAATGTTTTTTCAGGATTATTTGATACTCTTCAAACATTTTTTTGCTTCTTGTTTAAAATACTACTTTTAACAGATCTGAAACAAAACACTTCTTGAGATTTTTTTTGGGACAACTCACTTTCAATTCACTTAATTGTTAATAGTTAATTTAATCGATTTGTGCTGGGACAATAAGATCGAATTGTGTGGAACTTTGTAAAGTGTAATTATAAAGGTAAAAAGAACAGAATTTATATGCTATACAAACCTTTAGATCATTAAGTATTTTGACAGTTTTGTGAATTAACATTTTTTAAAAAACGTTATTGACCTCAAACTTTTGAACCCTATAGCATCTTCAATTCTCTATTTCTTTCTTTTGTCTGTGAAACATAAAAGAGAGTTAAAAATGAATCTCTTTTCAACAAAAGTCAGTTGGGTCTTCATTGACTTGTATTTTATTGACAGGGCAAAATATCATCTTGTGTGTTTCACAGAAGAAAGAATCTCACACAGGTTTGGAAAGACAAGAGGGCTAGTAAACGATGACAGAATTCCTCTTTTTATTGCTTCAGTTTCCTCACCGGAGGCTTCTGGGGGTGGCATGGGAGTAATGATGATAACTGATGGTGATTGTACATAGGGTGCTTTTGCAATATTCATTGTCAAGACGTCGTTCAGCAGGACATTTCTTTTGAATCTTTTTTCAAACGAAAATCAATCCTCATTTTTCTCTCTGGTTCCAACTCCCACACTCACTTACTCAGGTTTAGCCGACACCGTCAGATGTTTTGAAGCCAAGCGAGGCTCAATGTGTAACACAGCCATAGTACACACACACACACACACAAGATTTGCAGATTTACCACTGAAAGCTCCCCACACCCCCAGAAAGCATTGTTCAAGACGTATAATGTCACTTTAGCGCAGCCTTTGCATACATTAAACCCTATTAAAATCAGCCTCTGTATAACACATACCTTATTAGCCCATGCCGACTGCTCGCCTCCTTAGGGCAGTGCTGTAATGAGGTGGAGTGTATTTTTAAATGGTGTAAATTCCGACCTCAGACAAAGAAAACATGTCAGCTCGCAGACCCGCGGCCTAGCGCTCGTGGCGGAAGTCGCAAAAAAAATAAATAAATAAAAAATGCTGGCCCAGTGTGACAGCATCTTAATTTAACAGTCATCGGTCACATAAACAGAGCAGTGGGAGCATTTTAATTAAGAGACTGCGAGCGGGCGGCACGGCGGGGCCAGCTCTTCAAGAATGCCATTAGAGGAGGCAGGAGAAAGGAAGAGAGGGAGGCGACGCTGGCATGGAGAAATAGCGACGGGGTGGAGGACGAAGGAGAGAGTGAGAACGAGGGAAAGATTAAGGCTGGAGGCTGGCGGGCCGCGTCCCTCAGGTCGCAGGCACACATGGCCAGGCTTAGCCGCAATAGTGTTTAAGAGCCCAGTTTCATGACTGGATTAGGGCGCAGAGCGGCAGACCGCGAACTGTTTGTGTTTTACCCCGGGAGCCAAGAGAACGAACAGTGTCCTAATGAACTAGCAAGGCCAGTATGAAGTGGGTCTGGCTGCTGTAGTGAGGGACAACTGCCTAATGAGCAGAACTGAGCTGCACCGAACAGATCAGCAATGAAACAGAAATGTGGTTTGCTTGGCACTGAGCAGAATCATTTAGATATGCAGTTTACGTGTTGCCTTTCAAGCTTTTTTCTGTGACTTTTGTGCATTTTGAAAATAATTTTTTCCTAAAACAAGTTTTTTTGGAGGCTGATTTTATGCAGTATCTGTGTTGACTTTCAACTCCTTTTACAGATTTTCAGCAGCTTAAAAATTAATTTATAGACATATAGTAGGCTATTCTGTAGGTGGATTTTATACAATATTCGTGTTGACTTTTAAGCTCCTTTTACTGATTTTCAGCAGCTTAAAAATGATTTCATAAACAAATATTAGGCTATTTTGTAGGTGGGTTTTATGTAATATCCATGTTGACTTCAACTCCTTTTATCGATTTTCTGCCACTTAAAAATTAATTCATAGACTAATATTAGGCTATTTTGTAGGTGGATTTTAAAGAATATCCCTGTTGACTTTCAAGCTCCTTTTACTGATTTTCAGCAGCTTAAAAATGAATTCATAATCAAATATTAGGTTAGTTTGTAGGTGGGTTTTATGTAATATCCATGTTGTCTTTCAAATCCTTTTAGTGATTTTCTGCAGCTTAAAAATGATTTCATAGACAAATATTAGGCTATGTTGAAGATGTATTTTATACAATATTCGTGTTGACTTTCAACTCCTTTTACCAATTTTCTGCAGCTTAAAAATTATTTCATAGACGAATATTAGGCTATTTTGTAGGTGGATTTTATGTAATATCCATGTTGACTTTCAAGCACCTTTTACTGATTATTTGCAGCTTAAAAATGATTTCATAGACAAATATTAGGCAATTTTGAAGGTGGATTTCCCTTTTGCCTTTCGTCATCAAACACCACTGTAAAACTGATATTTTCAAATTTGTTAACCAGTAATCAAAAACATTTTGTGGCTTTTAAAAATATGAAATGGCAGCATATAATTTCATAAAATTATATAAGTTTGTTCTTATTTTTTTTGATTTGTCTTCAGATAATTTGTTAATTGAATGAATTCGGTGTAGTTTTTCAAGTTGTTTTCTCATTTTAAGTATAAATCTTAGAACATTTAGGAATTATTATACTTAAAACAAGAAATTCTAATACTAATACTACTAACTAAGAAATGCTAATAAAATCTGTATGTAATGTTCATAGTACATCCATCTGTAAATATCACCTGCATATATCAAAATATCAAAAATAACTGCACTTTATAACTTAGACCTATATCCTGCACTTGCTGCTATTGCACTCCTGGTTAGACCTAAACTGCATTTCATTGATTTGTACTTGTACATGTGTAATGACAATAGAGTTGAGTCTAATCTAATTTAATCTAATCTACAATGAAAGGAAAAAATGATATATGTTATTAAAACACTAAATCAATAGCACACTTGTTAATTATGTGCAATCTAAACAAATCTCTTGAGAGATTTTTATGTTATTCAAATTAAAACAAACTGAAAATACAGATTTTTATGTTTAGTGATTGCACTAAATAAACTTTTTAAGTTATTTTGTTTATTTATTCATTTATTTTATTGATCACATTCATTTTATTCAACCAGTTGTTTGGTTTAATTACATTGTAATAGTTATTACCTCTGATGATGTGTGCGAAAACACTTCAGATTTATGGCAAAATATTTTTTGGTTGCATTTAAAATACTTAATTTTTTACACACACACACACACACACACAGACAAAAACCTTTTGTGATGTGTCCCATTGATATGCAGATTTCATATAATCAATGTGCTGATTAAACAAGACCGCAAATTGTGCGCTCACATCTCAAGAAAAATGACAGGAGATAAGAGTGCTTAATAGTATTTAATGATTTAATGTCTCTCTGATTGTGTTTTCACAGAATGTTATGTGACAAATACAGTTTTAGGCTCTAGGAAAAAAAAAAAACACTTTCTGTTCTGCAAACAAATACAAGCGCTGGTCCCCGTGTACAAATAAAACCTGGCAAATGTTATTAAGTTGAAACATACCCTAGATCAGAGGGCACAAGATTTCTAATTAATGGGGTAATTGGAATTAAATCAGAGCGTCACAAATAATAAAGCAGAAGAAAGCACTTGTTTATGGAAGCCGAGAGCTGACCGCGTAACAAAACATTAACATATTTATAGAAGTATGAGTCTTTCACCATCTGCTGTACATAAATCTGCACAACTTCATCGTTTTCCTTGAGTAGCTGATTTTTTTTTTTTAGCCATTACGGCACCATTGTGTTTGTTATGACAATCGGTGTGCATCCTTTAAACATGCTTGTGTCTTTTTTTCTGGTCCTCATTAGTGCTATCAGCAGACTGGCCTGTTACCATTAACAAGCATTAAGTAGAAGGCTGACAGTTCAGTTAAAGCGCACCGGCCCCAGAGGAGAAATGACAGCTTTAACAATGACTGGCTAGCCGATTTCACGAAATGGCCCCTTGCTCTTTGAACCAGCTTTTTTTTTTGGGGATATGTGAAATGCAGAAAGTAGGGCAGATGTCCATGTGGCTGGTTGTAAATTCGACAATGTCTGCCGTGTTAATCTATGAGCCTCCTCAAACAGCCAGACCTCCTGGTAACAGGATTAGATCAGGGACCCCAGTGAGCTGGTTTGGAGGGTGGCATTGGGAACTAGGAAGTGGAGTGGGGGGGGATGACAGAGCCCTTGGGTTTGTGTAGTTTACACACTAGATGGGCTTGGAGAGGAACTAACATGTCCACAAATGTAGATAAATAGCGTTTTCTTTATTTGATGGCACTCAAGGCTATTGTCTCCAGTACATTAAGCACTATTAAATTGCCATTAGTGTCATCTTATGATTCTCACCTCTGAATTTCCATTTACTTAAAAAGAAAAAAAAGTTTGTTACGATTAAAAGGTTAAAATTACAAGGGTTAAACTAGAAAATAAATGAATTTATAATAATAATAATATATAAATGAAAATTTTGGTTAGGCATTCTTATTCATTTATTTTTTGTTATGATTGTGCATCATGCTTTTAATTCCATTTGATAAGCTTTCAGCATGGCTTTGTTTGACTTAAAACTTTCTTTCTGGATTGAAGGCTTGATCCGAACAAAAGGCAATCCATTAACAATCATATTTTCTCTCCTCTTTGTTTGCATTGCGTTTCTTTTTTCCATATTGAGGTCAAACGTTTTAGCCTACAGAGTTTTGTTTTCTGTTAGTGATGTATGTGACAGAGGCATGTGCTCACAAATGCCTCTTCTTCTGTATCGGAGCACATTCTGCTGATTAGCTGGGTGGGCTGGTACCTGCCCCCTTTAGCAGACTGTTTAACACAGGCGCAAGCTTCTGTGTACTTCCCCTTAACCCCCTGATTCAATCCGAGCTGAAGTCCTGCCGCGTTTATGTGTGTGCGTTCTTTTTCCCTTGGCCAGACTGGCTACAAATGTGCTCGCGTCAACGTGCGGGCCATTTCTTCACCGTCTATTAAAATCAAAGCCCCGTTGCAGTGAGAGCTGGAATCTTGGCTTTAATTAAACAGCATTACTGTTAGTGTCAGAGATTCCCTGGGCTGCTTTGTCGCATTGATTTTTCTCCTTAAGCGTGACAGACCTATGGAAAAATCATACAGGGAATCAGTAATGTATTGTAATTCACTCCTTCCCTCGTCTGATCAATTTGAATATTTAAAGTGATGAACACAGTACATGACTATTGTTCTGAGATTTGTTTATTGGTTTGTTCATTTAAAATGTGTAAATATGCACATTTTGCAACTGCGGTCATATTAAAATACAGTATGAAAAAGGGGAGCAATTGAAAGTGGTAGCTTTCAACTTTGAATTACTTTTATTCTTTAATTTAATAAATCCAATTATTAAAATCAAAAGTAAGCAAGTGTAAAATGATTAACTTAAATTAAATGTTGAAATAAAAAATGTAATATTTTGAATTTGTAGGCATACTATTAGTACCATTCTGAACTTTTATCCCTTTAGAAAATAATTAGTTTAATTAGCTCACGCTAAAGCCGTAAAGGCGGTTCATTCTGCTGTGGTGACCCCAGATTAATAAAGGGGCTAAGCCGAAAAGAAAATGAATGAATAAAGCTGTAAACTTTTATAATACACAATGTATCATTTTAGTCTCTAGCTGCATATTTTCAGCTCTCTGAATAACATGCATGGGATTTCAGCGGCTTGGTTATGCTAATTAGGTTTAATATGCAAATTTGGGAGGCCTCTTTATTATAAATCGATGGCCCAAGTAATATTAAATGCAGTTCTAATCTTTATTAGATACTAATTAATTGCGGTCATAATAGCATGACTTTAATAGTGTTAAAAGCAAGAGTTTAACCATGGTTTTTTCCCCCTGCTCTCACCACCGATTCTCAGTGTTTGGCTGCGCGTTGTGAAACAGCACCCCGCTTTCTCCCTCTAGATCTAATATCACATCATATTATAGATAAGACTCACCATCCCTCAATTTGGGCTGCAAGTCACTTTCTTACAGATCTGATGCAATGCAGCATGTAATTTTGAGCAGATGTATTTTTTAAGATGGCAAGTTTGGCATCCCTATATCACTTTGCGTTTGGAGTGTCTTTAACATTTCATCACTAGAGCCTGAATTGGCCATAAATAAATTACAACTCGTGGTTCATAATTGATTGGAAGAAAGGACACAGATGTGACAATTATCGTGCAGCTGTTGAAAAAATTGGTTTATTCATTTATGTATTTGTTCCGTCCTGTCAGTCAAACATTCTCTCAGAGGAGGAAAGCTAGTGCCCTAAAAATAACTAAATCAAAAAGTCCTGCTTTTGTACAGTGTCACTCACAAAACTTCTGCTCGCACACTTTATCAAAATTAAAAAGATGCTAATCTCAATCCATATGACATTTATTATTATAATAGATCATCATCGCACTTTATAATCGAACCTAGTGAGTTTAATGATGATGTCAACCTTAATGAGTTATAGGTCATTCTGTCCCATACATCATATCATAGATCATCAAATCAAGTAGAAAGAAAGGACTCAGGGTTTGTCGTCAGCAGAGAGATTTCGACATAAAGAGATCCGATCTGTGGGAAATGCCATTGTTTACTTTCCTTTGTTTTCATCACAATCATCTGGATATGTATCTGCGGGTCTCAAAACAAATGCATTTAAGTAGTTCTGAATCCCGATTTTTGTGTGCACAGATGCAGAACTGCTCTTGTGGTCTTAATAGTTTTAACCCATCAGATGGCCCAAACCCTTCCGAAGTGGCAGACGCATAAATTTCCTGCGCCGAGAACTTCCGAGTATTATAACCGTCTATCTGTCCAACACAAAAGATTTACACAGCCGAGATCTCAGTATGCTGCTCGTTTTGTTCACATGCATACATATCTGAATGCATTTCAAACTGTACTGTAGAATTGGTGTCAAGACCGCAGTTAGTAGCGGCAGTAGCACTAATTAAGACATAAATGTGGTCAACGGGATGGTGAGGGAAGTGATGATGTAGCAAGCGACTGATGACATGTGACGATCTCTGGAGGCCTGATATGAAGATCTAATGAAAGGCAGGGGATCAGGATCAGTGTGTGTGTGTGTGTGTGTGTGTGTGTGTGTGTGTGTGTGTGTGTGTGTGTGTGTGTTAGGGCTGCATGATATTGGAAAAATCTAACATTGGGATATTTCGTTACTCTGCGATATACAGTTGAAATCAGAATTATTTGCCCCTCTTTGAATTTTTTTTTCTTTTTTTAATATTTCCCAAATTATGTTTAACAGAGCAAGGAAATTTTCACAGCATGTCTGATAATATTTTTTCTTCTGGAGAAAGTCTTATTTGTTTTATTTTGGGCTGGAATAAAAGCAGTTTTTAATTTTTTAAACAACATTTTAAGGTCAAAATTATTAGCCCCTTTAAGCTATTTTTTTTTTTCGATAGTCTACAGAACAAACCATCGTTATACAATAACTTGCCTAATTACCCTAACCTGCCTAGTTAATCTAATTAACCTAGTTAAGCCTTTAAATTTCACTTTAAGCTGTATAGAAGTGTCTTGAAAAATATCTAGTAAAATATTATTCACTGTCATCATGGCAAAGATAAAATAAATCAGTTATTAGAAATGAGTTATTAAAACTATTATGTTTAGAAATGTGTGGAAAAAATCTTCTCTCCGTTAAACAGAAATTGGGGGAAAAAATAAACAGGCAGTCTAATAATTCAAGGGGGCTAATAATTCTGACTTCAACTGTATATTGGGATATAAATACAATTTCACCTTGAATATCTCTAGAAATAATTTATAATTTTAGATTGATTGGGGTGATTCTGTTGGGGAGTGAATCTTTATAGAATATAATAAACAAGCATGGACAAATTAAATAAAGAAAAAAGATACAGATGAAATTAAATAAACAGTGTTTTATTGTTTTCCATAGAGTCTAACAATATTCAGGTACAGTAATTGAATAATCAAATGTAAAAGAATACTGCATAGTCTTCATTTTAGAAGAAACAAAATAAAATAAATCATTATTATCAATCAAAATCACATGCAAATGATAAATTATAATCCAGACTCAACATTGCATATGTGCGATGTGACTATTGTGAATGATCACATTGCGATATCGATGCTGAAATGATGTATTGTGCAGCCCTAGTATGTGTGTGTGTGTGTGTTTGGCCTCCACTGATTTTCATGATTAGGAGCAGAAGGGCTTGTGTTTTTTCTGGTTTTGGGCCCAGTGGAATCATGGGGCGCAATTTGTTTGGTATCACGGATGTGTTCACTTTAGCCGTCATGTGAGTAATAACTTCATCGCAACATTCTGAGATTTTAAGGTTATTTGAGGACACAGAGGGACTTTCCCATGCTTGTTTTTAATGCATGGTGCAATAGTCCTGACTCATATACCAGAAACCTGATTTTTGAAGTATCAGGTTTAATTTCATTAGTTTTGCTGGTTTGGGAAATCTGTGTAGTGATCCTCATCTGGGTTTGTTTTAGGATTCAGATTTTATGTTGGAAATCAAGTGGTCCAACACAGATCAAAAATTGTTTAACATACAAAAGAAAATGCATATGGTGTTAAAGTATACTATTTTTAGGTATGCGATCTGCTATGTATGGTGGCTCAGTGGTTAGCACTGTTGCCTTACAGCAAGAAGGTCGCTGGTTTGAGTCCTGGCTGGGTCAATTGGCATTTCTGTGTGGAGTTTGCTTGTTCTCCCTGTGTTGGCGTGGGTTTCCCCTAGGTGCTCTGGTTCCCCCGCAGTCCAAACACATGTGGTAGAGGTGAATTGAATAAGCTAAATTGGCCATAGTGTATGTGTGTGAATGAGTGTGTATGGATGTTTCCCAGTAAAGAGTTGCAGCTGGAAGGGCATCCGCTGTGTAAAATATATGCTGGATAAATTGGCAATTCATTCCGCTGTGGTAACCCCTGATGAATAAAGGGACTGACCCGAAGTAAAATGAATGAATGAATGATCTGCTATGTTAGGATCTGTATTAAGTCTGACAGACAGGCATTAACAACTTAACATTCTCCACATTGACCTGCCTATTCAAATATTGTGCATTATATTGCACATTGTTTGCATTTAGGATTGTCTTCTTCGTTCTCCACAATCCTGTAACAACATTTTCAATAACAACCCATGTGTTGAGAAGCCCTGCATCGTCAATTTAAAGGAATAGTTCACCTAAAACTTAAAATGATGTTATCGTTTACTCATACTTTACTTGTTCCAAGCCTGTTTTACTGTTTTACTTTCTTTATTCTGTTAGACACAAAAGAAGATATTTTGCAAAATGTTAAGACACAGTAACAACTGACTTCCATAGTATTTGTTTTTCCTATTATGAAAATCAGTGGTTACAGGTTTACAGCTTTCTTCAAAATATCTTCTTTAGTGCTAAACAGGATAAAGAAGTTT
This sequence comes from Danio kyathit, assembly GCA_903798195.1. Taxonomy (NCBI): domain Eukaryota; kingdom Metazoa; phylum Chordata; class Actinopteri; order Cypriniformes; family Danionidae; genus Danio; species Danio kyathit. Next base: position 46,059,982 of record LR812523.1, on the reverse strand, counting down.
AAGGGTTAGAAACATTTGAGTGTGCGTAAATTTGCATTTTTGGGTGAACTGTCACTTTACAATACAATGGGCATTGTAGATTATTCCAAGAAAAAAGTTTTAAATAATAAAAGAAAAAAAGATTAATATTTAGTGTATGTTGACTTTAGATTGGTGAATCAGGATTTGATCTTAAATCAGATCGTTGAATATTACATCCAGTGCAACAAAAAAGCAACAAGAAAAAAAAATAAAAAAATTCTTCCTCAGTATTTTTATGTTGGCCGGAGAAAGCCAACATACTGTACTGTTATACTGTTCCTCAAAACCAAACGTATCTTCTCCTAGGCCGTTCATGCTACAAGGCCCAAATTTGGTCAAAATGTGCCTTCTGCATTCAAGACTGTTGCTATATCTCCTCATGCCAATCAGACTTATCATTTTTGAAGAAAAAAATTGTTAAGTATTACATTTTAATAATCCGGGCATGTAAAAAATGATACAAGCCCCACATTTGGCCAAAAGCTGTGTTCTGCATTAAATTTTGTTGCTATATCTTTTCAGGTTTATCAGCCTTAAGTTTTCCAATAAATAATATTTAAGCCTTATTTTTCTCAAAATATGGCAAGCCATAAACTCAATGACTTAAACTCTATCCCCCGGTTTCACAAACAAAGTTTAAGGCTAGTCAAGATTAAATTGCATGTCTGAGCTGTCTCAACTCAAAATAACTTGCGGTGAGATGTGTTGAAAAACGTCAGTATAATTTTGTTTGTCTCCAGGTGCACACCAGTAATATATTTTTCTAAGGCCATTTTTATAAATGTGGCATAAACAGCCTAATTTAACTAAGGCCTAGTCCTGGCTTAATCTAACCCCTGTTTGTGAAACTGGGCCTATATGTTCAAGCCATTTTTACATAATGTTCAGTATTTGACTGTCAAAGAGACTATCATAGAGACATCTGGGTTGTTATATATCACTCATATTGGCAAGAGTCTTTGATGTATCATTACTAAGCTGTCAATTGTCCCCATAGCAATAAAACAGGCTAACCTAGCAACCATTTAAAAACAGCAATAAATCTATATTAGAACATCGTAGGGGCTTGGGTATTTTCTCGTTTGACTCATGCTAGGAAAAATGGGACTTCCTGTGTATTATGTATGGTAACAATGATAAGCCAAGTGCTAATAACGATTAGCTACATGCTATTAATGATTATCTAAGTGCAATAACATATGCTAGAAATGCCTACTAAGTATTAGCATTTGATCAAACATGTAGACGAGCGTTGCCATTTAGCAACTGCTTAGCAACCACCTAGCAATGCCATAAACATTTGAGTAACTGCCTAGCAACCATTTAGCATCCGCTGTGCTTCCTGCCAACTGCCATTCCCAGTCTTAGCACAATTACGTTGGCTTTCTCAAGCCAACATCAAAGTTCATCAATGAACTTCAGGTTCTAGTGGTGATTTGTTTTCCATTTAAAACAAGATGCATTAATTAATATGCAGTTGAAAAGATGGGTTTATATTTAATACAAGAACATAATTGTGTTATTTGAGAGTTTTAGCAAAAATAGATTTTACCATATTTTGCTAACACTAAAATAGTTATAGAAGCTGCCATGACATCAAAAAACAAAGAAACATATTTGTCAATAAGTAATAAAAAGTTCAACTAGGAGGCCACTGGCAAGTTTTAATCAAAAACTCCATTTTAATCAATTTCATATCTCTTTACATCTTTAATTAATTTTGTATCTCAAGGAAAAGCATCTTAATTGAAGAATCACTTTTTTTACAATTCACAGGAATACTGAACATACTGAAAAATTGTTTCCGTATATAATTTATAAACTGTCAAATGTGAATATAAAACACATAAAATGTATTAAATGTACTACTATAAACCTGCAGAAACCATGAAAGTAACAATTTTAAGAACATGGTGAAGAGCAGGAAGCATTAGAATTTAGTGTGAACATTCAGCTTGTGTTTTTGTCTCTGTCCGTGGGATGTTGCAGTATCGTTTTGGTTAGACTAACACCGTTTTGCCTTCGTGGGTTGTTTCTGTGAACTTTGCTCTGAGGTACATATGCACAGACTCATGACTTTTCATAAGTAAGGCCATCGGGTATGGGCTGATATGATCCTCTGTAACATAAGGATATAAGGTTCTGCTCTTTGTTATGGTTGCATATATTAGCACTAATTCTGTCTTTGTCGTTGGAGGCTTGGCTTGGGGGCGTTGATTCTGCAGAACCGGAACATATGCAAATAAATATTTATTTGTAGCATACACAACGTTGCTGTTTAGTGCTTACTGTCAGTTGTCAATTACTTGCTCTTCAAGACCCTGAATGTGTTTTGATTGTTAAAGTTGTAATCCTTTCTTACTTGTTGATATGATTTTTTTTTATTATTGAAATACTCATTGGAAACACCCTGGAGTAAAAGACTTAAAAGACTTTGAATGTATAGTAAATAAATGTAAATAAATGTATGATTATATTTTATATATTATATTATATATCATAGCATCATATAATTATATTATATGATTCATTCATTCATTCATTTTCTTCTCAGCTTAGTCCCTTTATTAATCCGGGGTCGCCACAGCAGAATGAACCGCTAACTTAACCAGCATATTTTTTACGCAGCGGATGCCCTTCCAGCCGCAACCCATCACTGGGAACATCCATACACACTCATTCACACTCATACATTACGGACAATTTTTAGCTTACCCAATTCACCTGTACCGCATGTCTTTGGACTTGTGGGGGAAACTGGAGTACCCAGAGGAAACCCATGCAAACGTGGGGAGAACATGCAAACTCTACACAGAAATGCCAACTGACCCAGCCGAGGCTCGAACCAGCGACCTTCTTGCTGTGAGGCGACTGCACTACCTACTGCGCCACTGCATCGCCCTATATTATATTATATTATATTATATTATATTATATTATATTATATTATATTATATTATATTATATTATATTATTTTATATTATATTATATTATATTATATTATATTATATTATATTATATTATATTATTTTATATTATATTATATTATATTATAAAAGAGGGCCCAATTGACTGAAATAACACTGCAATTTGAATATTGATAGTAAGGCCATAATAATAACCACAGTTTATATCAATTCAATTTTTTATGACTGTGCTACTGTATATATATTGCCTCAAGAATTTTGATTGTAGAAAGTAGGTTGTAAATTAATAATGGCAGTCATTTATTAAATAAACAAATGACAAATATGAACATTACAACCAAACCTTTATCAATAAATGAAGTAAAGCTGGACTTTAACTTTTGCATGGTCTGTAAAAAGGGAAATGGCACAGTGCAAATTGCTTTTTTGGGGTGTATTTGTACTGCTACTTCATTTGCATAATACACAGAATCAGTGTGTGCAAATTAATACTGTATGCTGCTATCTCTCTTACTGAACTTACCTTCTTTTTCTTTCTTATTTTTACTTTTCTTAACATCTAACTGTTTCATTCCGCTGTGTTTTGCTATGAGAAAAGGATTGACTTGTGCCAGGTCTGTTTGGCATTTTATTTCATTTTTTTTTTTTTTTTTGTTGTTGTCTTTTTGACCTTCAAGTAAATTGAAATTCTTTCTACTAATGTTTTCATCTCTCTGAAGAGACAGAAAGTTAATGAGTGTTTGGGCAGTAAAACTGAAGAGCTGGTATTCATCACACAGGCTATCTGTCCTAGCAGGGCAGGGTAACCGCAGTGTCCGGTTAGCGTGGTGGCAGCGGCGCAGGTCAGCCCACCTGGGAGGGAGACAGCTGTCTCGTCGCTATCCAGCGCATGTCAGGCCTAATGACTCGCAGCTGACACCTTAACCCAGCCACACTGCAAAGCAGCGCATTAGAATAATTACTCCCTGTCATCCTCCATTTAATAGCCAGGCCCACCCCCCTCCAAATATACCACACTCTTCCACGGGGCCTGTCCTTTACTAACACTCATACACGGCCTTAAACGCTGTCACTAGTTGGACCGTCAAATCTAAATATGCGCACGATCCCTCCACCCCCCTGTCATTTGCTCTTTAGTTGATTCAGTAGTATTTGCAAACATCATTTAAAGAGAATGACTGGGGAAACAGGCCAGTGCTGCTGCCCAACACACGGTTTTGATTTTAGTGGGAGAAAAACACACACACAGATCACACACAGATAGAGGCGTGTAGTCCTAATGTGTCCAGCATGAGCGGGCAGCTCATTATCATGGCATCTGCATATCTGCATGCAGGCGCTCCTACAGCAGCTTCTTTCACTCACGCCACAGGACATTTTCTTCCTGTGTCTTGCTTGCTGTTATGATGTTTTGATGCCTCATGTCACATTTCAATGTCTTTTTTCCAAAGAATTTTTTTTTCTGAAATTATACATAATTTATACTATTGTACATATCATTGTACATTATTGAGTTTAATTTAAATCCTTGAGTCCTTGAGTGTTTTTCTTACTCAGCACTCCGAAAACTGCACACTTTGCATGTTTTTATGTCTGACATCCCCAATCAAACCTCAGCTAATAAGCTGATGTGTTGAATCTGGCATGTTTGATTAAGGAGACATTCATAATTGGCAGTGTTGTGGGGCTTCAGGAATGTGTTTGGGAACCACTGTTTTATTGTTTATCCCACTTGCTGAAAATGGTGAAATCCGGATTTGCCACTTGTCTTCTTTCAAAAAAAAAGACACAGTTCCAGTTCGTGTTGATTGTCATGTCTCTATGAATTTGGTAAGTTTGTGATTAATGTTCTTTGTTTATGTTTATTCAGATGGCAAAGTTAGTATCGTCAACAGTATTCTTTCAGTTTTTGAAGACATACCTTGGTCAAAGTGAATGAAGTTACTAAGTTTATAGTAATATCACTACAACAGTTCAGATGGCAAAGTTAGATGGCATTCTCAAATCTGCTGTAAATGCTGCTTTCCGAATCACTGTCTACAGTTGAAGTCAGAATTATTAGCCCTGCTAAATTATAAGCCCCTGTTTATTTTTTTCCTCAATTTCTGTTTAACGGAGAGAAGATTTTTTCAACACATTTCTAAACATAATAGTTTTAATAACTCATTTCTAATAACTGATTTATTTTATCTTTGCCATGATGACAGTAAATAATATTTGACTAGATATTTTTCAAGACACTTCTATACAGCTTAAAGTGACATTTAAAGGCTTAACTAGGTTAATTAGGTTAACTAGGCAGGTTAGGGTAAATAGGCAAGTTATTGTATAACGATGGTTTGTTCTGTAGACTATCGGGAAAAAAATAGCTTAAAGGGGCTAATAATTTTGACCTTAAATGTTTGTTAAACTGCATTTATTCTACTCAAAATAAAACAAATAAGACTTTCTCTAGAAGAAAAAATATTACCTGACATACTGTGAAAATTTCCTTGCTCTGTTAAACATCATTTGGGAAATATTAAAAAAGAAAACATTCAAAGGGGGGCTAATAATTCTAACTTCACCTGTATCTCCCCTGCGCCTGTGTTTGTGTTGCCAGTGTTCAAAGCAGCTGTTGTGCACGTAATGAAACTCCCCTTTTCATGCAAACCCTTCCCTCTTTCGCCACTCGACACTCCCACCTAAACAAAGCTGGACTCACCCACTTTCCTGACTTTTTTCAAACTGGAGGTGTAGAAACACCCTGCTGAGTAACACCCTGCATAGTCCCGCCAAGTAATTTTGTGTTTAAAATACGTCTAATAGACATCCATTAGACGTCTTGGCTTAAAGAAATCAAAATTTTTCAGGGAGCATCTAATAGTTGTCTATCTATAGTCCAGAAATGAATTAGTCATTAAACAGACAGATTACAGACTTCAGGTGTGGTTCATTCCTGTCTATTTGATGACTAGTCTATTTTTGGACTATTGTTGGACGTCTATTAGATGTTTAGATTACAGTATAACCATATTAGTATGCAGTATTACAGTATAAGACGTCTTTTAAACACAGAAAAATTATTGCTGGGGTGTCTTATTGAAATATTATTTAACTGATTGGTATCGGCTGTATGAAGTGTGGTCCTTTATTTTAAAATTTGCGATCATGCAGGCGTCATGAGATGAGAGTGTAGTTTGTGACAGGCATGTGCTGCTCAACTGTCTACTGTGTGGAAATACTGTAGGAAAACTGTTGAACAGCAAAATGTCATGTATGGAATGTGAGCATTTAAGATGTGGTTGCAACTAAGCACTACTCTTTCACTACTACTCAGTACAATATTAACTCACGTGAATATTGTGATGTAAATACTACACTGTGATGAACATAGTAACTTTTTTTTTTTTGCATGAAGATTCGGATCACAGACTGCAATTAGTATAAAGAAAATATGAAAATAATCGTATTAAATTTAATCTTAAAGAAATTTTATTTGTGAAATTGTGTGAACAACATCCGTGCACATCTGAACACATGCACACATTGGTCAGAGCAGTAATAATGCGATTAAGGTGTTTACATTCCTGTTTATTTTGTTTAAAATCGGCATATGTCACATCTTTTTAGACGATTATGGATTCTATGATTATGAGCTTAATGCAATCTTAATCTTAAATGAGGTAAAGTGTAATTACAATGGTGCCTAATTCTCAAAATGACAAGAGATGCTGATGTTTGTTTACCACTCTATGCTAGTTTTACTGTAATCCAGAATTAAGCTAAACTCTTAATACAGTCACAGAAATGAATTTTCTTTGATTATTTTGTAAAATAACAATACAACTGTAAAGAGGTTTGACTTTATTTTTTCTTATAAATAACATAATTTATTTATTAGTATGTAATGTATTTTATATATGTTGTATTTCTATAGTATTTATTTATTTTTTTTCATTATAAAGTAAAGTTTTATATGTAGTTGTCAGCATATGCATTGAATACATAGGATATAGTGCTCCTACACTGTAAAAAGCAATATGACAAAAAGTCATGACAACAAATGTTTTTATGTTACTTATTTTAATCAAGTTAATCAAGTTTCAACTGCATTTTTTTGTTAGTTATACAAAGTTTAACTTAATATGTTTAGTCAGTTTGTGTGGTGTAAGTTGAGATGACTAGACAAGTTAATTTGAACTTTATGGCAGCAACATGTTTTACAGCACTATAAAAATTTGCTGTAAAATGTACAAAATTACTAACAAATTTGGTTGCCAGAAATACTGTAAAATTTACAAGTGCACTCTAAATTAACAATTACTACAAAACTACAGCAGAGTTGCAATTGTAAATGTACAGTGTGCTTGCAAAATTTGTCAGTAATGCTGAAAAAACTGCCATTAATACTGTAACATTTACAAGCTCACTGGAAATTAATAATTACAATGGTGCTGTAAAACTGCAAAATTGGCAGTAACACTTTAAATTGTACAGCATTTTTTACAGTGAGTGTATAGAGTGTATAGCTCAGTTTTAATGGTAATATCTTTGATGGTTGTAAGTTTCAGTTATGAGAATAAAGTGCCACTTTTCTATTTTCTATTTATGTCTGTATTTAAATTTAGATTTAGAAGTCTACAATAAAAATTTCTTTTTTTTACATTTTTCTTAATTTTCTACAAACTGATTTTATTCAAACGTCTACAGATTTCATTAAATTGTAGTGCTTTTAAATGATTTGAGAGTATTGCACTCTCATTTAGCTGAAGACACAAAATATTAAATAATCAAACATTTTATGGATCTTAGTATATGACCGGTGCAACTTTGCAATTCTTAGAGAATCTCAGAAACTACATATGTTGCACATTACTACTTCCCATTGATTTCATTTAGGAAATTTTGTCACAGAATACTTGGAATTCAAATGAATTGTATGGATGATTTACTTTTTCTTTTCTTGAGCATATTATTTATTAGATCCACGAGTGTGATCAGAGATGGTTATTGTTTTCTTGCAGTTTAATACTGGTAGATTTCCCTGTGGGTCACCAGTAAAGTGTAGTGAAACTGTAAATGCTGCTGTGAGATAATGGAAGCAGAGGAGATGAAGAAAAGCTCTGCAGAGCAGTAGACGTGAGAGGTGTGACATACAGTAGTGTCTGCTCTCCACAGGAGGCTGAAGCAAACGCTAGAGGAAAGGTCACGGTTTGTCTCGTGTGGAGCTTGAACAATGCTGATCAAGAGGTTCATACAGACTCAGAGGGATTATTGCTGTTTGTAGTGATCGTTGGCTTGAACCATTGCATTACACCTGTATAGCGACTCTCTTGCCTTTGAATAGGTGCTTAAATTATGGATCATGTTTTGTAGATTGTAGATCACAGAGAGAAATATTTGAGACAGCGTATGTATCTGAAGAAGGATCTTCTAGGAGTAATACTAGTGTTATGCTTTTGTGTGTGTGTGTGTGTGTGTGTGTGTGTGTGTGTGTGTGTGTGTGTGTGTGTGTGTGTGTGTGTGTGTGTGTGTGTGTGTGTGTGTGTGTGTGTGTGTGTGTGCGTGTGTGTGTGTGTGTTTTCTTCTGACCAGTATGTTGTCTGACCAACTCAGGTCACATTAACCCAGTTCTCACAGTTGTGGTCTAGAAAATGGAAGAAAAAAAAAGCATATACACACACTCACACACACACACAGCTTTCCTTAGTAATGTGGTGTGGCCCGAAGCTGCTTCATGCTGTTAGATTTCCACTGTTGCTGTGCAATGATCAAGTTATTTACTGCTTACATTACCATGCGGCTTGATAAGCATATTTTCCCCAGTAGACATAACAAGATGGTTTATCACCAGGGTTACTACTGAATATAGCAGGATGTGCAGGCAGTGTGTATTTACACTCCTGTGCTTTATAGCACCACATAAATAAACCTTTTCTCTACTGTAATTTAAAGCGGAATTTTTTGCATTAAATAATGAGCCGAACTTGCTTGTAAAAGCATCCTAAGGCCATAAATCAAAATAAAAGAGAAGATGTGCAGACTCAACTCTTTGGAAACTTTTTTTGAGGATATTATTAAGTTTAAGGATGTCGGAGTTGTGTTATTATTTTTTATTTCATAACACTCATACATTTGCATATGATGCATAGGTTTCTTGAAGATCATTTGAATGAAAATAGATGATTTTTTAATCTCACCTTCTTTCTGTGTGGCCATCGTTCTACCCACTGCGCCACCGTGACACCCATTATATATTATATTATGTTATTCATTCATTCATTCATTTTTTTTTCGGCTTAGTCCCTTTATTAGTCCGGGGTCGCCACAGTGGAATGAATTGCCAACTTATCCAGCATCTGTTTTACGCAGCGGATGCCCTTCCAGCTGCAACCCATCTCTGGGAAACATCCACACACACTCATTCACACTCATACACTATGGACAATTTAGCCTACCCAATTCACCTGTACTGCATGTCTTTGGACTGTGGGGGAAACCGGAGCACCCGGAGGTATCTCACGCAAACGCACGGAGAACATGCAAACTCCACACAGAAACGCCAACTGACCCAGCCGAGGCTCAAACCAGCGACCTTCTTGCTGTGAGGCGACAGCACTACCTACTGCGCCACTGTGTCGCCTATATTATATTATATTATATTATATTATATTATATTATATTATATTATATTATATTATATTATATTATATTATATTATATTATATTATATTATATTATATTATATTATATTTTATTATATATTGTACTGTTAAAAGACTGAAATAGCACTGCATTTTGAGTATGTATATGAAGTCTGTAATTAAAATAATAGCCACAATCTATATCAAGTTATTATAATCTATATCAATTAGGCTCATTATTTATAAACTGTGCTTTTATTATTATTATTAATATTATACATTATAACAGCTGACAGGTCCGGAATACTGACACTATATTTCAGCATCTGATCTGACGGCAGACACTGAATTAGGAGATTGTTTTTCTCCCGCACTTGAACTGCATCTGACTGAAGCATAACGACGTTAACACACGTCTTTCTGTCAAAATTAAAGTTTTTCATCACAAAAACACTCTGTAAGGCACTAAAAACATTATTGACACCCAGTTGAGAAACGCTGCTCTGGCTGATGACAATTCTTAACAGAAGTTCTAAGCACCCTACCGGAAGGCGCTGGTCACTATGGCACCCTCCATGCAGCAACGACGAAAAAGGTCCATTAAAAAATGGGTTATTTGCCTGAAGCAATTAATATTTCACTGTTGCCGCCTGTAGAAACTCTTTGTGTACATTTTAGTGATCTTTATGGCAGTAGTTTATTAAATAAATGACAATAACAAATATGAAACTTTATGAAACTATATATATATATATATATATATATATATATATATATATATATATATATATATATATATATATATATAAGTATAAGTATATAAATATAACTCTTAACACCAAATTTGTACAGGTTTTGCTGTGTTTCATTTAATCATATGCCAATTTAGTTTCTTTAATAAAAAGAATAGCTTTAAAGATGAGCATTAACATTGAACATATATTTTTTAATCCATTGACACACAGCAAAAAATCCAATGGACAAAAAAATAACTGTATTTAGTTAGCCAGATTGTCACAGTCCATGATACCTTGAGTCATAATGTAAAAAGCTGTATGCTTTCCTTTACATTATAGTCTCTCTAACAGGTCACCCTTTGACCTCTTTGTGGGCTGTGTGCCAGAAGCAATTCCACACACATTAGCCTCATCACTAGCTTTAATGCGTGCCACCCCACGAGATGGTAGGCGCCCCGGCACGTGTGTGTGGTCCAAACCTAATGGCAGGAATCTCACACGGACGCTACGCTGCTCCATCCTGACAGCTCCCTCCAATTACCGGCACTCCTGTCGCATGCCTCCATCTCTCGGTGGCCCAGATCACATGTGACCCGCCTGCCGCCCCGCTGGTGGAAGCGAAACAGAAGATAGAGGAGTCCTCCAAGGGGAACTGAGGGTCACACAAACATATAGTCAGATACTTGTTCTGCTTTTTGCACATTCATTCTCTCAGCAGCTACATTTTGGTAGGGGTGTTAGTCTATTCAAATATTTAATGACAGTTAATTTTTATTTAATGTATTTGAGAATATTATGCTTTCAATTTCATTTCGTATGATTTAACAAGTAGCTCTAAAATAAGAGACCGCAATAATCATTTTCTCTAGATTTACAATTTATTATAGTTATGTGTTTGAGTAAAATGTTATGTTTGCTTTATTATATAAACGACTTTTGACATTGCATCCCAATTAAACAAATACACAGTTGAAGTCCAAATTATTAGCCCTCCTGTGATTTTCTTTTTCTTTTTTAAATAATTCTCAAATTATTTTTAAGAGCAAGGAATTTTTCAGGTCACAGTTTTTTTTGATGGTCTGTTTGTTGAATTTATGTAATGTTGCATCTATATGCCAACTAATTCTCATAGATTATAAGTATATGTTTGGGTAGGGTTAGGGTTAGTGTAAGTTGACATGTACTTGCAAAGTTTCTTATAGTCAGCTAAATGTCTGTTGAAGGAGCAGTATCAGCAGATATTAAGCAGACATTCTACTAATACTCAAATAGACCATCAAAATAAAGGCAAGGCAGAGGCAAGTTTATTTATATAGCACATTTCATACACAGTGGCAATTCAAAGTGCTTTACATAAACAGGAATAAAAAGAGACAAGTATAAGAAAATAAAAACAAATAATAACAGTGATTAAAATGTGTTAAAAAAGGTTATAATAGAATAAAAAAGAAAGACATAAAAGCGCAATCTGTCGGATGTAGCACAGTGCTCATTCAGTAAGGGCACAGCTAAACAGATGTGATTTTTAGTCTTGATTTGAATGTGCCTAATGTTGGAGCACATCTGATTATTTCTAAAAGCTGATTCCAGCAGCGGGGGGTGTAGTAGCTGAAGCCGATTCACCCTGCTTTGACTGAACCCTTGGAATTTCTAGTTTATATGATCCTAAAGATCTAAATCATCTGTTAGGTTTGTATTCAGTGAGCATATCTGTAATGTTTTGAGGTCCTAGACCATTTAGTGATTTATAGACAAGTAGTAATACTTTAAAATCTATTCTGAATGTAACTGGGAGCCAGTGTAAAGACCTGAGGACAGGTGTGATGTGCTCTGATTTTCTGCTTCTGGACCGTTCTGGATGAGCTGCAACTGTCTGACTGTCTTTTTGGGAAGGCCAGTGAGGAGTCCATTACAGTAATCCACCCTACTGGTGATAAAAGCATGAACAATTTTCGTTAAGTCGTCACTGGAAACAAAGCTTCTCATTCTTGCAATGTTTTTGAGATGATAGTATGCTAATTTAGTTACTGCTTTGACATGACTACTGAAACCCATATCTGACTCTAGAATCACACCAAGATTCCTGACCTTATTTTTTGTTGTTTGACCCTTAGAAAGTGTTATAAAGTGTTACCATTTTTCACAGTATTTCCTATAATATGTTTTCTTCTGGAAGAAGTCTTATTTGTTTTATTTTGGCTAGAATAAAATCAGTTTTTATCTTTTAAAAAACAATTTTAAGGTAAATATTATTAGCCCCCTTAAGCAATATTTTTTTCGATTGTCTACAGAATAAACCACTGTTATATAATGACTTGCCGGATTACCCTAACTTGTTACATTTTTGGAGGTATGTTTTCATACCTTTATAGAATAAAACAAATATTAACATTTTTACATTCATATTTTTACAAATATAAAAATTTCCCCATGCCTAGGAAATGTAGTAAATCCAGAGAATATCCATAGCTATACATAAAAAACAAATAACATACAAATAAAGTATCAACTTTAATGTGTCAAACTAATTTAGTGAAAATAAACTGTAAATAATTTCAAACTGCTACATTTCTATTCAGCGTAATATCCATAGTCAGACTTTTATTGTACTATTACATCTTCAGGTAATCACATGCAATATTAAATTATATTCTAATATTCTAATTATGTTACAAAGTATAAATGGATCAATGAATCACTAACTGTTTCTCAGAGAGAGTCTGTGATTACTGATAAAGCAACAGTTAAAAATGTCAGCCCAAATGAACACGTTCACAGATTTTAGGATGTTACACACATTTAATCACGTGTTGAATGCTCATTTTGACAGCGGTCATTTTTTAGATTGTAGTTTGTGTGTTTTCTCTTGGACCGTGAGTCTGTATGCAAGCTTATGGTTTTTGCGCAGCTGAATGTTTATCGTGTCTAGGGGCCTGACTGCAGGCCAGTTGAGACTGCAGAGACAGGCCAGAAATGAAAAAGTACAGATGAGCCCAACAGCTTTGTTTGGATGCTCATTTGCAGTGTCGTGAGATTTCTCTGAGGAGGGGAAGCAGGAAAATAGTCACATACAAGCAGAGGAGTGAGGACGTGGAGTTTTCTGGGACTTGAGGGGTTTTGCTGATTAAACACAACGGCTACAAGCACATTACAGCTCCTATAAATTGCTTCTTATGTAAAACACTGTTTAATAGATCTTTGTATATGCTGCTGTATACATTTTAGACATACAACTTTAATAGAGAAATTTATTTTATTTTTTATTTTATTTTATAATTTTTTTAATTTATTTTATTTTATATTTTTTATTTTATTTTATGTTATATTTTATTTTATGTTTTACATTTTTAATTTTTTTTGTTTTTTGTTATTTATTTGTTATTTTATTTGTTATTTTAATTATTTTATTTTTCATTTAATTTTATTTAATTTTATATAATTTTTTATTTTAAATTTATATTATATTTTATTTTATGTTATATTTTATTTTATTTTTTTATTTTATTTTTTTATTATTATTATTATTTTTATATATATATTTTATGTTATTATATTTTATTTTAGAAATGCAATTCTGATTCCATGCAACTGTAAGGGGAAATCTAACTTTCATAGAGAAATTATATTTTTATTATATTTTTTTTAATAATTTTTTTATTAATTAATTTTTTTAACAATGCAATTCTGATTCCACTCATATACACTTTTTTATTGTTAGATACACAGTTTGTGGGAATTACAAATGACAAGTTTGCATCACAATTCCAGAAAAAAGGAGCTACAATATGCACAACATCACACTTCAGTGTTGAATTTTTGTTAGGTTGCAAAGCTCATGATAATTATTGCGAGCATTATGCGAATCACTAAAATGAGCATCATTTTAAGCGTGCAACCTCGGGAGCATGAAACATTCATGGATTTACTACATTCACAAACAACAATTTGTGCTCCTTGACTGGCAAGCTGGAGCAGATACCTGCTGTCTCAAGTTTTGCTACTCTGGAACATGTATTTAACTAAGAACAATCTCCTTCCATCTGATCCGCTCGGCATCGAGCCAAACAGATTTCTCCCCCCCTTATGATTATTTTATCACTTTAAATTCTTTATGATGAAACGCTGCAGTGGTAACCTTGCTAAATCTGAGCAGGGCCTGGCTTTCACTGCTGCTATTTGGAAAAGCTCTCCTCGGTGGCTCGTTCCTGCTCCCTCTGTTGGATTCTGCTTGTCCATTAGTGCCATCTGTGCCCGCCTGTGCCGTCTGTGAGAGCCTGCGCTCCGCCAAAATGACTGGCATTTTCTCTCAAACAACCAGGGGATGGTGCCCAGAGCTGTTAGCTGGCAATGATGTGCACTTTTTCTGACAAACCCGGGGAAAGAAAGACAGGACGGGGAGCAGAAAACATCTGCACATGTAGTGCAGCTTTGCTTAAGCTACTTTCACAGGAAACGACTTTTCTGGTGACCATGCCGCTAAGCCGAGCTTTGTAAACTTGATCTCTTCCAAAACATTGGTTCCCCAGAGCAAGTCATCTCCAGATATCAGATGATCGGCAACCTTTGCGATAAGTCTTCTGTGGTAACGTATTGACACTGAATTCAAGTAGGTTTGGGAATTGAGACCCGGTTAGGTCTGAGAATTACACAGTAGAAATTTGGAATAATTCACAATTGGTTAAAAAGGGAACTACTTGAATATGTGTAGTACTAGTATTTGTTTTTTGTTCTGTCATTTGCTTACCTTCATGTTGTTTAAAAAACATTTTTCAATATATATTCTTGGGAGTTTTGTGGAAGAAAGAAAGTGAAACTGGTTGATAATGACATAGATAAGTCTTTTTTATCAAACAATAGTTATGAATCTAAATTATTGGACTTCATAATTTTGTATACATCCATGAACAATGGCCTTATGGTAAATGAATAGGTTGTGTCAGTATTTACATTTACATTTAGTCATTTAGCAGACACTTTTGTCTAAAGCGACTTACGATTGTAGAGGAATTCAGTGATTGAACAAGAAGAGGCAATACGCACAAGAAGTGCTAATTACAAAAAGTTTGCACTCAGATAATTTAGTGCTAGAGTTAGGAGGGGGAAGGTTTATATTCTTTGAAATAGTACACTCTTGTGTATTTCCAAACTTTATGACCAAGACCAGACACACACTCCCAGAAATGAAAGTACATAAGTTGTCACTGGGGAGGTACTGTACCTTTTCAAAAGGTACACATTTGTACTTAAAGGGTCCATATTGGTACCTCAAAAGTATGTATTAGTACCTAAAAATTAAGAGGAACACTTTTGTACTTTTTTAAGTACTAATATGTACCCTTGATGTATTAATATGGACCTTTAAGGTACAAATTTGTACCCTTTAAAAAGGTACCACCTTTATTTCCGAGAGTGCAATCTGCAGACTTTTTTGCCATTTCTGTGCTAAGCTGAAAACTTAATAAATAATTTTTTCTAAAAAAAAGTTTCTCTCTTAACATTTATTTAACATTTGTATTGCAAATCCAATTAGAACCACTTTTTTTTTTTGGTAAACAAAGCTATAGTAGGTCTGTCATACAATATAACACTGTACATCCACTAAGAAGTTAACTGAGAAAACCAAGTCAGAAAATATTACTTTAAAAATTGTATTGTACATCTAAACATTTGCACATTATTCAGTACAGTTACTACAATTAATATGATGAATGTATGAATAAAATTGTACATTTATGCTAAATAAATAGATCTAATGATGTGCTCAAAAATCTGCAGAAATCTATGGAGTTTTCTGCGACCACAGATTCCATATGGGCCTACTTATGATTAATAATTTTCTACTGAGCACAAAAAACATATTTTGAAGATAGTTGGTCACTACTTACTTTAAAGGTCAGAATTAAGACATTTCTTAGAATTGTTTGAGGTATTTTGAGGTATTTTGCAAGTCAGAATTGTCAGATAAGAACTCACAAATGCAAGAAATAACGCTAGAATTGTGGGTACCTGTAAAATCACATCTGCAAGAGGTAAAGTCACAAGTCTGAGAAGGAAAAAAAATCTGAGTTACAGTTTGTAAACTTTTGAGACTGCCTATGAAAGCACAATTACCAAGTAAAGTTAAAATTTCAAGAAAGCATTTGTGAGATGTGAAAAATAAAGTTAAAGAAAGATATATACAGTATATCATCACAACCATGAGAAATATCCCAATAAATCACAATTGTGAAAAATTTATTGCAGGAAAAAAGTCTGAGATGGGATCAGAACTGCAATTCTCAACTGTCAGAAATAGAAAAACGCCTGTAAAAACTGCACAGTTGCAAGAAATAAAGACAGAATGATGGGGAAAAAAACACTGTAAGACATAATCAGAATGCTCAGAAAAAGTACAAATTGTGAATTCAGAATTGTGACAATCACAAGGTATATAGATCAATTCTTGTGGAGAAATAATGGTGAGATTCCTGAATTGCAGAATAAATTTTTCCCCTTGCATTTACAAGTTTATATCTTCCAATTCTGAATTTTTAAATAGCTTATACAGTACTTACATTTAGCTGCAACTCTGCTGATGTGGGCTTCGAGTCAACAAATTGCAGAAATTATATTTATCTATAGGATTTCATTCTGAATCGATTAATTAGGTTAATTTATACGATTGTATTTGTATTAACAGCATGATTTTATTATGAAAAGATTAGTAATTGCAAATAAAAAAATCTCATGATTTAAAATGACATTTGCACGATTGCACCACAGTTTGATCAGAGACATTTAGAGGTTAATGGCTCATGTTGAATGTTTTTGTTTATTATTACCTTCTAATAACTATATTTAAAAAATGTGAGCCAGTAATGACCAATTTGTAAACACTGTGACACCTAATACCAGTGCTGGACTTTTACTGGTGTCTCGAGATTAAAAACCATCATTCTTCTTGTGCCTCGTGGGTCAATGCGGTAGTCATCAGCTCTTGATTGCTGATCATATGCCACTTTATTTACCCAGAAGACTCGATTTGAGCCAGCAGGACTTGCTGTAAATATCGTGTCATTAGGAGGAGGGGTGAATTTTATGCCTTCGAAATTTATGGTGTCTATATGCGCCTCCAAAAGACACTGTGGCTCATTGTGGCTGTGGCTTAAATTACAGGGATCACCACCACGCTGTCAACTCTCACTTTCAAAGCAAGCTGCGGGTAAAGCATTATTAGGTCCTCCAGAGCCAGAGATTCATGCTGAGATGCTTTTTTTCAAAATGTAATGCTTGTCAGAGAATTCGTTTTGATTCATTCACGACAGCTACAGTTTCTAAACCGTAAAATCAAGAGCTTCTTCACCATTTCTGATGGCTCAAACTGTCCTTTTCTTGAGGCTTTTAATGTATTCACTGTTCCAGTGCCTATATCACTTTTTAATGACTGAAGAATTTATCCAAGTTGTCAGCAGGCGTTAGATTTTAGGCTCTCTTGGCTTGGTACTGCATCTCCACCAGACCAGATGGCGGTGCTATGTGGGCCGTATGTGGACCATGGGTGTGGAGATAGAGGGGGCCAGATCTAGAGTGCAGGATTGCTCACATTCTGGCAGTTTCCCTGGGCCTGTTTGCAGCTGCACTTCCTGTCCCATTTTGATCTTCTAAAACATTCAATATGTGCAGACATTTTTGAAGACGGACCTTATTGTGTTTAATGTCACAGTAAAATCGCAATTTAGTTTGTACTGTGTAATAAATAATATAGAAAAGGCAAGGCACGTTTATTTACAGTGCTCAGCATATTTGAATACACCCTATTTTGCAAATGAATATTTTTATTAATTTATCAGTAAATATAGGTAATATATTTTGGTGCATTTGAACAAAACAGATTTATTAAATGTATATATTTATTAAAATAATATTTTAGTCACCAAACATCTTTAGAAATAAAATGATAATACAATTAAATTCAAGCAAAATATTGCAAAAAAAAAAAAAGAAAAATACAACCTACAAAATGTCAACTAAGTTTTATACATGTTTTTTTCCCTCTTTTTAAAATTTGTATTTAATATATTTCTATAACATATCAATTTGGGTGTACTAGTTTTTGTACCGATATCGTAAGTTATTTTGTCAGATTAGCTCCAGATTTGGCTTCAGTACTGACTAATCTAATGGATATGCACAAATATATTATTGCTTCCTATAGAAAATATTTATTTTGATATTTAAATGCGAGACTTGTAAGGGGTGTACTCATATATGCTGAGCACTGTATATAGCACATTTCATACACATTAAAAGTGCTTTACATACACAGGAATAAAAACAAGTATAAGAAAATAAAAACAACAAACAATAAAATGATTAAAATCCGATCAAAACAGATTAAAATGTGTTAAAACATGTTATAAAAGAATGAAACAGAAAAAAAAGACATAATACTGCGATCTGTCTGACGAAGCACAGTGCTCATTCAGTAAAGTGTTGATTTAATATATATATATATATATATATATATATATATATATATATATATATATATATATATATATATATATATATATATATATATATATATATATATATATATATATACATTCAAGACTTATTATATAGACTTATATTTTCCTTATAAGTTTTTTTTATAAAACTTATAAGTTTTTTGTTCAAATTGGAATACAACTAAAAAAAAAAATTTCCACAATGATGCCTCTTGTATAGTCATTAGCTATGTTTCCATCCACCTATTTTATGCGCATTTTGGATATGCACATAAAAATCGGTTGATGGAAATTAAACTTAGACGGTAATATGTTATACCGCGATATTTAAAAATAGCAACGGTATCAGTTTCAATACCGTTATACCGTCATAAAAAACAATGCACTTATAGTATAAGGAGATACTGTATATATAGGAGACAAGGATTAAATATTAAATATAATTTATTTATTGCCTAAAAATGCATATGCGTGGTTGTCATCATGGGATGGTGTGGAGGAGAAAGAGAGTGGTGGGAAAGATGGTGAGTCTCGCACCAAGTGACCTGGTCTCGAAAAAAAAACTTCTGCAGTTTGCCAGTATTTTAGGTTTCGCCCGATAAGAAGGGAGAGGCAGTAAAAACGGATTAGGCAATTTGCAAATTGTGCAACAAAAAGGTGACCACGAGAGATAGAAAGCTTTAGAGTTTTAGAGCGGCGACGGTACATGTTGCGCCGGTAATGGCCATATTAATCTCTCACCTTCTGTACCTCAAACCTAAGGTTGCATATACGAAACTAGAATCCACTAACTGCCCTTGGTTAAACATTAAATTACAAAAGGGACAGTGTCTGTTGGAAAACCTGTACTGATGCAGTGACAAAATACTTGGCAAAGGAAATTATCTCTTTCCACATAGTGGAAAAAAGTCCTTTAAGGACATAAAATTTTATTGATTTGTGCACGTCTCTGCGCAAAAACTGTTCTGGATGTTTATGTTAATTTAAATCTGTTTGCACTTTTTTTAAAACTACTATTTGTTGCTAGTAAAAGTTGTTAATGTTGTTGTGCATGCTATTTTGTTATTGTTTCAGTATTAGTGTTTGGTATTCAGTTTTTGAATGGTTTAGGCACAAGCCAACAGTTTGGTGAAGCTGTTTTTGCCTTACATCATAATTTTTTTTATTATGCACGGTAATACCGTATACCGAGGTAAAATAGGGAGGAGGTTTAACAGTATCCAAATTTGGATACTGCCCAAGCCTAATGGAAACGCCAAGATGCATCAATTTTGAAAATGCGCATAAAAAACGTATGCACATAACTGAGTAGGATAAACTTTTTATTTGATAAGAAAAGATGCGCATAAACTACGATGGAAACAGGTTTGCCGAACAAATTCCAGTATACGCATTAAAAAAAGGTCATGTGATTTTGTTATTTGAGATCATGTGATGATAAAAATGTGTGTGACTGGACTATCTGAGCACACTTTAAAACATCTGAAATGTTGTTTTGGTCATTCTAAAACGGCTTAACCATTTCAGTATAAGTGTTATTACAGTATATTATTAATGACCTCTAGAACTGTTAAGAGTGTCTGTGCTCCGCGTTTCATGGCTTCAAACACCCTCACGCGTTCATTGCGTGTCGGCATCGTCTTCTGAGGTGCAAGTCCTTAATTAAATAAAGAAAAGATTGACATGACTTTTCCTACCACAGCAAATTCCGTTTTTACTGTTGATATTTGGCGCCTGTTAATCAGAAAGTGACGATTTTGTTCTTTGACTCGTTGGATGTAAACGCTGCTTTATTTGCACGTCTTTTATGCGATATTCCAGTTTTGCACATACATTTAATGTGCATTTTTAGATGGAAACATAGCTATTAAATATCTTTTGGCAGAAGCCTGTGTCATTTACGGTAATAAAAAAATAGATTAAAAAAATTGAAATTAAGTAACTTTAAGTGAAAATTTGCTAGCGGTATGAATAATTTCAGACTTGACTCTATGTGTATATACAGTATTATATATTACTTGAATTATCCATTACTATTTTTTGATTATAATATTGGCCATTTGCTTTTTATAGATATCAGCTAATATATGCAATTTACATGAAGGCCATTTTACCTTGATGTCTGTATATAGTATTATACATATTTTTTTTGGAAAATAAAAATGGTGTTCATTTCATGTGCTGGGATGGTCCTAAGAAGAACATGGGCTAATTTCCAAGTTCCACCTTTCTCCATTCCTGGATCTCACTCCTTTAAGGAACAGAAAGTGCAAGACGGCTCCTCTGGGAGTTCCCAGGGTTGGGGGAATCAAGCTGTTCCAGAGAGCGGCTAGCAGAAGATGAGCTGCAAAAACACATGCAGACTCCTCCTTTGGACAGGTGCCCAAGCACACGGCTAATCAGAGCAGCAGACATGTTTCTGTGAAGTCTGGTGGCCGTCAGAATGGTGCGGCTCGAAGAGAGAGCAGAGATTGAGGGGTAATGATGGCCCCCCAACAGACTGTCTGTGTTTGACTGATCTGTATAGGTGTAGCATATGTGTGGGGTCACGGAGGTGAAGCTCTTGATGAACCCAGCCTTGTGTGATCTCTTAAAGATGGCATGAAACCATGAGAAATCTCTCATCGGTTTTTAATAAACTCAGTGTGCTGTAATTAATCCTGCTTTTATGCATCCGGCAGCATTCAAATGATGTCGTTTGATTTTTTTTTTTTTTTTTTTGTCGTGTCACAGTGTTATGAGTGATAATTAAAGTGAAATATGTGTTGCATATTGACCAATTTAGCACAGAGAATCCACGCTGTGACTTTAAAACATACAGTCAGGCTTTTATCAACCTTTTCAGATTGCATTTCAGATTATTGGTTGCACCAATTTTGGGAACTGCCATTCAAAACAACTGAAACGAATCATTTAAATAATAAGGTTGTGATATAACCCATATACCATTCATATAGTTTACAATACTGTATAGTGTAATCTATAAAGTGAAAACTGCCTGAGCGGTGGTTTGGTGTGCTTTAGATGTGTCCATCTCCATCATTAAAATAACATTATGTTTGGTACTTTAATGTGACATTATTATCACAAGCATACTATATCTGTCGCTTTTGTTCATCTTTGTAATCCATACAGTACAGTAATTTTTAAAAGAGCAGTAATATTGCTGTGGATAGGCCCATCTTGAGTGTTTGGGGTTATTCATGGTCTACTGAAAGTTTCTTTTTAATGTTGGATGGATGAACTGTGAGGAGACTAAAAAGAGCACTTTTTAAGTACATTTCAGATGCATTTTTAACTTTTCCAGCACTTTTTAAGTTTGGCATATTACCTGTTTGCATACATATACACTACCGGTCAAAAGTTTGGGGTCAGTAGGATTTTTAAATGTTTTAAAATAAGCTTCTCCTGCTCACCAAGGCTGCATTTATTTAATCAAAAATACAGTACAAATTGTCAAATTGTGAAATGTTATTGCACTGTAAAATAACTGTTCAAAAGTAGTTTATAATTTAATTTAATAATTTATTTCAGTGATTTTAATGATGAATTTTCAGCTTCATCAGAAATCATTCTAATATAAATTATTATTATTATTATTATTATTATTATTATTATTATTATTATTATTATTATTATTATTATAAATAGTAATAAAAGCAATAATGACTGGAGTAATAATTTCATTTGAAACTACATACAATAAGAAAGCAGTAAAATTTTTAATAAATATTTAACAATTACTTTTTTTTTTACATTTAATAAATGCCGCCTTGATGAACAGAATAATTTTCTTTTAAAAAATGTAAAGAAAAAAACTGACCCAAACTTTTGACAGGTAGTGTACATACTTCAACACATTATGCAAGATGCTATTTGTTATTGTATTCTAGTATAGTATTCCAAGGATATATTTTATGGCACGTGTGCCCCAAACCCAGCATTGAATTACTGTCATTTACTCTTTTAAATGTAATTTTCTCCTATCCAAAATGTGTCATCTTTCGTCTTAAATATATATTTATTTCAATTTCAAAAGGTGCAGATAAAACCAACAGGATCCCAAAGTTTTCATTTTATACAAAAGCAAAAAAACTTGTTTTGTTTTGTTTTTTGTTTAGTTTTTTGTTTTGTTTTGTTTTTTGTTTTGTTTTGTACACTGTGGGACCCCCTCGAAACAGAAATGTCACATCTCAACTGGTTAATTCTAATGAATAAATTGAATGAACAATAATTAAAATACATATATTTTTGTAAGATACATTATTATGAAAGCAAGACAACAACATTTCAAGCATTTTCCAGAAATTCCAGCACCTCAACAAACCCTTTTTAAAAAAAAAAAAACAACAAAAACAATTTAGCAATTTGGCGTCACGGTGGCGCAGTGGGTAGCATGATTGTCTCACAGCAAGGAGGTCACTGGTTCAAGTCCCGGCTGGGTCAGTTGTCATTTCTGTGTAGAGTTTGCATGCTCTCCCCATGTTCGTGTGGGTTTCCTCTGGGTGCTCACAGTCCCCCACAGTTCAAAGACATGCGCTATAGGTGAATTGAATAAATTGGACATAGGGTATGTGTGTAAATGAGTGTGTGTGGGTGTTTCCCAGTGTTGGGTTTTGTTTGTTTTGTTTGCTGGAAGGGCATCCGCTGCCTAAAACATATGCTGGATAAGTTGGCGGTTCATTCCATTGTGGCGACCCCTGATTAATAAAGGGACTAAGCTGAAAAGAAAATGAATTAATTAATTAATCCAGTGTTTTTTTTTTAGTTTAACATTAGTTACTCCCAAAATTCACGCAAAATTCATGGGGCATAAGAAAACGTGATTTTGTGAGTGTTGCAATGGTTTGTGTGAAATTCTTTGTAGCAAGTTTTTAAAAAACAGAAAAAGTAAATGCATTTTGTACCTCTTGAGTAAGAAAGTAAGGTAAAACTCTACATTTACCCAAAACACACTATCCAGTAATATCACCTTGAAATATAGCCCATGGTCTTCCTATCCTCATTGCACAGGTGGGCTCTGTCTGTCTCAGTGTGACAGTGCATGTACTCAGCGTCCACTGCCAAGTGCTCTTGCCCGGGAGCGATAGAGTTAAAACAGGACTGACCGTGGGTTTGGATCTGACCGTATTGCTCTGCACCTGGTCGAATCTTACAGCAGAGCCCCATCACAGCCTTTGTGTTGGAGGCGGACAGCTTTTCAGAGTTCCTGCTTCAAAGCCTGCAAAATCCAGTAAACTTAGCCACACAATCGGCGCTGGCCAAAACAGCATCTGATGTGCCTTATTTGTTGACGGAGTGAGATCTATCGCAGAGGGTGCGCCTCACTTGGCTTACAATGCAGGGACAACGTAAAGCCCCTTATTCGTGGAGAGTCTATGAAGACGCTGGGTTCCTTCCAATATCTAATGCCAATTATGAGTTGAAACTAGGGCAGGCGACTGCGATTTTAGTTCTTCATTGTTGGTTGTTACACACTAGTCATCATCAGGCATACATGTTGGGGGAAAATATATACTGCTCAAAAAAATAAAGGGAACACTTGGAGTTACATTTGTTGTTTAGGTGTTCTTTTTTTGAGAAGTACTGTATATTAGTTCTGTGTGATGAACGTGTGTGAGTTTCTGTAGAACATTAATAAATACAGTACGTAATGCATCACACATGATGGCCCATGTGTGCGTGTGTGTGTGGCTGTTATACGTTAGGCGAGAGCTCCCTCTTGGTGCCAGCGCACCCAGTTTCTGCAGCTGATGTGACACACAACATTGGGCAGTCAGCAGTGAGATACAATGACACTTTGTGCTGTAGTGAAAGAACATTTTAGGATTATTTTAAAATGATAACACTTTGAATAAGCAAAAATGTTATCATGAAAATTATTTTATTATAAAAATGATAATGTTGTTTTTATTTCATAATCTTTTTTTTTTAATGTAATTTATTTCCAGAGTAATTTTCCTACTCTACTCTGACATGATGTGTTAAATTGACATGTGATATTGATGATGATATTAATTATAATTAAAATAATATAATACTTGACAGTAATTCTTGCAAGTATAAATGTTATAATAACATTTAACAACAAATAATTTAAAATGTATAAATGTATGTACAAATGAATCAATCAGTTAATGAATTAAACCTCTTTTTCTTTTTCTCCTAGGGTCGCTGTATGAATTTCAGTCGCATGCAGCATCAACAGAGGACAAGCTCTAGAATATGAAACACTTTGACTTCCAAGTGTTCCAGATTGGACAGGAGAAAAAAAAAGCATAATTTCCTCGAGATGTCATAGCTTGTCTTTGGCCACTTTAGAGCATCTCAAGTATTGGCTTTCCAAAACGTACAATTCTGGGTCTGCTATCTCTCTCTCAAGCCACTGAAAGGCAATGACTAAATAGATTAACACAAAAAAAGAAGTGTCTGAATTTGCAGCTGATCTGGTTAGCTTTAATGCACAGCAAAGGCGTTTTGGTGTTCTGACCATATTGTGCCTTCTGTGAGAAAAAAGAAAATGAATTAAAAATATGAATCTTATGGACACAGACGGAGGCTATTTAAAAAAAAAATAGCAGAATGAGATGAGGCTCTTTGCCGTTGGCTGGGAAGTAGAACTAATCCCAGTAGGCTCATGGAGTGCAGAAGTACTTTGCCTCTTGGCAATGTCTCTTCACAAAAATCTCTCCAAGCCCACTATCATCGGATGCCTAGCGGGGCTTCTTTGACTAGAGATCTTGTCATTTTAACACTGAGAAGTGCACACGCATGACAAATTGTAGACAGAACGCCCTAAGGTACTGGACGCAGTAAGACTTTGCCCTTTAGTTTGTGAAGACACCTTTCTATCAATGCGAGGACAGCGCAGAGAAATTAATAGAGCGTTATTGCACCGCAAGACACCCCGTGACCAAAGCTCTCCGGCAAGGTTTTGAGGGACAGCTTTACCTCTGATGGTTAGAGTTTCCTCCCCGCTTATTTGGCAGTCTGTTCTGTGCTCACTAATGCATAGATGTACGCAATTCAAAAGCATGCCCTACAGTTACAGCTTTTACACTGTACTTTAGTACTGCTGTCCGACCGTCACAACTCTCAGTATTTGTGCAGCAGGAATATCAAAGTTGGCAGCATCAAACTTTGATCGATCAAAAAAAAGCAACTTTAGACATGTATTTGACCTCTGTAGTATTTTTTATTTATAGAATTAGACTATTCAGCCATCCATCCATCCATCCAGGATACTCCAGAGATCAAACCGAAAGGGGCGACGGACGGATGAGTATTGTTCATTTCCAGAAATGATCTGCGTCGCTCTCCCCCCCTCCGCTTGCGCACAGAAAAGCGAGCAATATATATTTATTTTAGATTTCTTTAACGCGCTGTCATGACGGCGATGGCGAATGATGTCAGTGTCAGTGCAAACACTGTGGGGGAGGAAGGGGGCGGCAGCTGAAGAAAAAGGCTCGAACGATCCAGTCACTTTCGATACGCTACTTCAGATGCAAAATGGATATTCGAGTCGAAATCTGACAAAGCGTGCCGGCTTTGACGGGAAGTGGTATAGACAATGACCAGTGGCTGGGTCAGTGGGATGTCTCGGTGCAAGCAGGGAAGCTTATCAAATGACACTAAAAATAAGTTCAACAACCATCAAGTTTGAGGGGGGAACAGAATGGGGCGCAGTGGCTCGCATTTGGTGGGCATGCAAGTGTGCAAGATGGCAAGACCATTAGGGGAGGAAAAAAAATGCCCTTGTTTAATTATTTCTTTGTTTCTAGCATCGCAATTGTAGGGACGCTAATTAATATTCCCTCCACCCCCTTCCAAAAAAGAACCAAATTCATGCGTGGAAATGTTATTCTCAGAGTGGCACTTACAAGTTAAGCTAATGCACTTCATGGATAGCTAGGTGAGTGTCATTTTCTGCTTTATTTTATATTTCTTTTTATACATCACAGATCACAAACTATTTAAATGAGATATTTGCATATTTGTTTAGCTCCAGCGTAGATACCGTTTATCCATCTCATCCTCACCACAGCACTGCTTTGCTTTTTTTCATTAGTGTTTTTGTATATTCACTTTTAGTTTTTATGTTTTTCTTTTATGATGCATTTTTATTGTTATATTTATGTTTTTATTTGAATTGTGGATCACGTGTGTTTTAATATTTTGGGCCCATTAATGCATATGGAGAGAAACTGCTTGTAAATCTTTCACATGTGTACAAATTGGTTTTATTCATTGTTTTGTTGCATTAAGCACCCCAGCTATCATTTCTTTATTTTATTATGTATATTTTATGCAAAAAAGTCTAAATTGCACCTTGACTTTTTATCTGGAATTAAACATTTTGATGTAGACTTTTGATATACAAATAATATGCAGTTTGAAGCACCTCAGAGATGACAGCTCTGCACTATTTTTGTGCATAAAATGCAAAGAAACAATCTATAAACAATGATCATTTGTTAAATTAATACACTTCAGAATTTGTTGAATTACATTTTTTTTATGCAATAGTGTTTGCAGCCCTTGTGCTTATAGTGCCTTATGTCTTACTGCAGTCCGGCCAGTGAATGTAATTTCAATAGTAACTTATTTTTACCAAGTGTAGTATACACAAGGATAATTATCATGTTCTTGCTTTATGTATTATTAATATTATTATTTTTTTTTTACCATTTTTTTCTGAAAACAGTGGGTTTGCAGATAAATTCAGTAGTACTTAATAAAAGTTGTACACAATTTTGCCTTATAACAATGCAAATTAGAAAAATACAAATACACAAATGAATGGAGAGTAAATTTGGAAGTAAATTGTAGAACATTGATATCTTGATTTGTTTTTTACACTCAAAAAATTATTATTTTTTGCTCGTTCAAACTACTTATTTAAATGAGCTGAAACAACACAATTCTTGAGATTTCATTGGGACAGCTTAATTTTTTTATGTTCAATCCACATAAATTAGTTAAAAGTGTTAAGTTAACTTAATCAATTTGTGTTAGGACAACATGAATGAATTGTGTGGAACCCTGCATTTTTCACAGTGTACCATTATGAAATGCTCAGAAAGCTGAAAACACCCAGATCCACCATATTCATAAGCACCATGTTTGTCGTGTGTTTTTCTGCAGTTGCACTCCATACACACCACTGCTTTTAGCACATCTCATCATGACAGATTTCACAGATATCTCATTTAATCTCATCTTGACATTTTCCTTATTCAGTTTCAGACATTCCTGTATTTTCGTTCTTTTATATTTGCATTTACTTGAATAAAATAAATGTCACATTTTGAAACGAAGCTGTGTCCTTTCTAAGCACCTGTCAGGATCACTGAACTTTAATGATTCATCAGGCATCACACTTAAGCAGATTACTCACTGTACGTGATTCTGCACAGCTTACATTCAGTAACTGCGCTATTAAAAGCCATATTTTATATCATAAACTGCTTTAAACCCAAACATTATCTGTCTTAGCTGACTATTAGTGGAGCTGGATGTGTTAACCCCTTTAAATAAACATCTCTGTTTTAGCTAACATGTTATTATTACTATTTAGGTATAATACAACACTAAAAATAAGTCTGTCAAACTTGTGGATCATGATTCCATCATTAGTTAACTTAAAATAAGCTAAGTTATATTGTAAAATAATTGTATTTCTTGCAATACAGCCGCTTTCATTTACAGTTTATCTACACTCACCGGCCACTTTATTAGAAACACCTTACTAGTACTATGTTGGACCCCCTTTTGCCTTCTGAACTGCCCTAATCCTTCGTGGCATAGATTCAACAAGGGCCTGAAAATATTTCTTAGAGATTTTGCTCCATATTGACATATTGTCCCATTCCACCACATTTCATTTTCATAGGTGCTCTATTGGATTGAGAGCTGGTAACTGTGGAGGCCATTTGAATAAAGTGAACTCATTGTCATCTTCAACAAACCAGTCTGAGATGATTTGCGCTTTATGACATGTCACGTTATATCCTGCTGGACGTAGCCATCAGAAGATGGGTACACTGTGGTCATAAAGGGATGGACATGGTCAGCAACAATTCTCAGGTAGGCTGTAGTGTTGACACAATGCTCAATTGGTACTAATGGGACCAAAGTGTGCCAAGAAAATATCCCCCTCGCCATTGATACATGGCAAGATGGATTCATGCTTTCATGTTGTTGATGTCAAATACTGACCCTATCATCCGAATGTCGCAGCAGAAATCGAGACTCATCAGACCAGGCAACGTTTTTTTCAATCTTCTATTGTCCAATTTTGGTGAACCTGTGTGAATTGTAGCCTCGGTTTCCTGTTCTTAGCTGACAGGAGTGGCACCTGGTGTGGTCTTCTGCTGCTGTAGCCCATCTGCCTCAAGGTTGGATGTGTTGTGCATTCAGAGATGCTATTCTGCATACCTCGGTTGTAACGAGTGGTTGTTTGAGTTGCTCAGCTGGAACCAGTCTGGCCATTCCCCTCTGACCTCTTTGCACCTACAGAACTTTACATTTTCTGTAAACCCTAGAGATGGTTGTGCGTGAAAATCCCAATAGATCAGCAGTTTCTTTAATACTCAGACCAGCCCTTCTGCCACCAACAACCATGGCATGTTCAAAGTCACTTAAATCACCTTTCTTCCCCTTTCTGATGCTCGGTTTGATCTGCAGCAGATTGTCTTGACCATGTCTACATGCCTAAATGCATTGAGTTGTTGCCATGTGATGGCATGTCTGCTTAGAAATTTGCGTTAACAAAGCAGTTGAACAGGTGTACCTAATAAAGTGGCCGGTTAGTGTATCTCCCAATAGGTTGCTGTAAGTTATTGTTCTCTCTCCATCCAGCCCCACAAGGCTGTTATTAAGCATGCATTAAGCCTTCGTTAAATCTACACTTGATTCCCACCTAACCCTGCTCTCCAGCTGTGCCTCGTACCCCTACAATGCATGACCAAACGCTTCATTGTGTTCGGTGCTGCTCATAATTCCCCCTTGAAATGAGGCGTACGAGACATTTCACACACCTGGTTACAACCATAAAACCACTCGATTTTAAAGTCAAAACTTGTGCCTTTAACACAACATTAGGTCTCAAAAGGAGATTTTACACTTAAACTAAGAAAACGCTGCGAGTTGAGTGGCATGGCTTATTATCACAGGTTCACACTGGCTGATAGATGTGTTACGGGGTGTAAATGCTGAATTATAGCATTTTTAATTTCGCTTCCAAGTTTGATGAAGTGAAACTTTCAACTTCCATCAAAGACTCAAATTAAAAGTGCTATACGATTTAACTTTATGATTGCATTTTTGAAGTTTGCAAGTGTCTCTATTATGCTACTTCAATTTACTAGATCTTATTACTTACTTTAATAGATCCCACAGCAATGTTTCTGGATTTCTCTTACAATAGAGTTCTGTCAAAGGTCAAAAAATCACTTCCATCTTTGCATATTAATAATTTGATTTCACCTCATTAAAAAAAAAAAAAAATCTTATTTTGAGAGCCTCCACTGCCACCCGTTTCCAATGTAATCACTCGATTGAATGGGCGTTATTAGTGGTTATCAGCTGATAGAAATGGGCCAGTAGGGGCCTTCTGTGCCTACTGGTAGGTTCAGAAGGCTGTTATCATCCATCCACATGGTTAATCAGCTATACTAATAGAGAAGACTCCAGATCTGTTTTTACATTACTGTGACGGTTGGGTTTAGGGTTGGGGTAGACGTTAATAAAATACAGTTAATGGGAAATTTAATAAATAATAAAAATAATTCTCATTAACTTCCGACCACAGCAGTATATGATCTATAGCTGATTAACCATGTGGATGGATGATAACAGCCTTCTGAGCCTACCAGTAGGCACAGAAGGCTCCTACCAGCCCATATCTATCAGTTGATAACCACTGATAACGCCCAATCAATCGAGTTATAACATTCTAATTGGTTGCCACTTATCTGATTGGTCATATGGATCAGTCTGTTATGACTGATCTACTGCTTAGAAGTAAAATGTCCTTAGCAACTCTACATTCTGTTGGGGCAGTATAGGTGGTGTACAATTTTACAATATAATTTCTAGCCCGACTCTAATAATGAAAGATTAGTAGAACTAACAAATCAGCCTGAACCTCCCAAACACAACATTTCTCAGTGGTAAAACTAATCAATCCTTTATTTTGAGCTTATGAACTCTATGGCAAATCAGAGGTGATAGAGTGATTATAAACTTATTATTCAGTGAGTTTTTATGCTACATTTTGTGTACTGCTAGAATTTTACTGCAAAAAAATATGGCAGAAATTGTAAAATATTTTACTATAAAAATCATTAACCTGTTTAAAAGGACATTTCCCTAATATATTCAGTGAATAACCGTAAATTCACTTTCCCAGAAATTCGTGCATGACACTTTCTATGCTTTCTTCTGACTTTTTTTTAAGTTATGTACATTAGAGTTTTATGTTATCTAATGCTGAGAAATCAAATGTTTTATTTATTTTTTTATATTACTATTATTGTATCACAATAATATTAGTGAAATTCATTTAAAAATTCAATAAATATAAATTTACACTTATTTACACAAGTAAATGCGTAGACTCAATGATGGGCTAAAAATCTGAAATCTGCAGATTTTTGTGTGTGCAGATTCCGTGTGGGCCTACAGTATGCTTCTTCTCTGCTTGTGGGAAAAGTTGTTTGTGTTGAGCTTTGGTTATCATATAACTTTTTCTTCCACACCTGTATGTACAGTTAAAGTCAGAATTATTCGCCCCCCTGTTTATTTTTTTCCCCAACTTCTGTTTAACAGAGAGCAGATTTTTTCAACACATTTCTAAACATAATAGTTTTAATAACTAATTTCTAATAACTGATTTATTTTATCTTTGTCATGATGACAGTAAATAATATTTGACTAGATATTTTTCAAGACACTTCTATACAGCTTAAAGTGACATTTAAAGCCTTAACTAGGTTAATTAGGTTAACTAGGCAGGTTAGGGTAATTAGGCAAGTTATTGCATAACGATGGTTTATTCTGTAGACTATCGGAAAAAAATAGCTAAAGGGACAAATAATATTCAGCTTAAAATGGTTTTTAAAAAAAATTAAAACTGCTTTTATTCTAGCCAAAATAAAACAAATAAGACTTTCTCCAGAAGAAAAAAATATTATCAGACATACTGTGAAAATTTCCTTGCTCTGTTTAACATCATTTGGAAAATATTTTAAAAAGAAAGAAAAAATCAAAGGGGGGCTAATAATTCTAACTTCAACTGTATGTAAAAATGTATAAAATATGGTAATTTACCATAAAATTTAGAAAATTCTTATACGTTTCTATCATATTTTTTACTTTTCATTATGAGTTTCTCAGATAAATACAGTAAAGACTGTAAATTTTACGTGTTTATTTCTTACAGTGTAGAAGGTGCTCAGAAGCATTCACAAAACTACTAAACACCATCATGGTAACACACATTAAATTAAAGTAATGCAATAAACATTATTTGTCAATTTTAGATGTTACATAAAACTCAAATGTACATCAGGGATGAGAAAACTCTAACTAAAAGAACTACAGAAATGCCAAACAAAGCAAAAGGGTTAAGTACCATGCAAAAGTCTTTCATGGTTATTTATCATATATATTAGGGATTAAAATATACAGACAACCTGGTAATGTAGGTTTGCAATGAGGAAGGGCAGAGGGTTGCTGAATAACTACTGAGAGATTTCAGCTGCTGTCTGGGCTTTCACTGCTTTTTTTACACCTTCTTTTCTTCATGTGTCATTTCATTTTATTTCACATGACTTAATTTGTAAACTAATTAGATTTGTTTTCTTTTCATATATGGATTTATTTGGTTGTTATCAACATCTGGTGAAAAATTCAAGTTAACAGCACCTTTAGAAATATGTTTTCTAAGAAAAATGGAGACGTGTTAAATTCATATTTCCCCCACTGTAAAGATTTTTATTTTAGAATTTTTAGCATTTTTTTTTACCATTAAAATCATGACTGTTTGTTTTAGAATTAATGCTACACCAGATTAATAATTGCCTTGACTATAAATGGATCTTCTCGAGATGATGTTGACAGCACAACTAAAGTGTTTAAGGCTTAAAGTTGATATCAGGCTGCCAATGAAGGACTATAGTATGTAGATCAGTTACAGAAGTGAAACAGGAATTCTTGAAGTCTCATTTCAGCAGTTCAGAATCAAGTGCTTTTTTAGGAGGCATTAACAATATTTGCTGTGCACTTTGAGCTTTAAATCTTTGCACACTTTTTTAATATAAAACAGCTACATTACACAGTTTATGAAAGATAATATTTAATAAAGCATATTAGGGGCGTTTTAAATGACCAGAATGTGCTTTCTAAACAAAGTAAGACAGGATTTCCTCAGCTAATGATGCCCATAAAACAGAATCCTCACTTCCTCAACTGTGTTCATGGTAAGGGCCGATTAATGCAGCTGCTCACTGTTTAAGCTCGTCTGGTTTTACAGTTTTCACAGTTATCTAAAAATTGAAGGTCATGGGGATTAAACCTAATCTTTCAAAGACAGGCCCCTGAAAGAAAGATTTCCTTGTTAGACTTGACCCTTGATTTTAAACATTAATACATAATTCTGCTCATTTTGGAAAGAGTTCAATGTGTGGAAAGTGCAGGTGAAGAAGGATTATTATTTTCTCATGGTTTTTATCTCAAGGTTATTTTTAAGCCTTTATAAGTGATGTTATACCGCATAGCTCAAAAAAAAAGCAGAGCAAAGCAACCATGAGGCATTCGCTGACACCGACGCCAGCACACTCACCTCAGTGCTGGGAGGGTTAGGGGTGGGCGAATCGCTCCGTCTGTTAATGCTAAAAACCAACATACGAGTGTCAGTTCACTTTTGACTCCAGCATGAGAGCCAAAATATTGCTCACCACACAACTTGCTACAATAGACAACTGGCTGGTCTCTCAGCCAATCCGCATCGAGGAACAATTGGCTGGCGTGAATGAGGGCGGAGCCTGCAGCAGCTAACAGAAGTCACCTTGCCACTGGTCAGAAAAGTTCATTTAATGCACATGGAAAGAAACAATGACTGGAGGTGATCTTTTTTTCTGCTGTTGTCATCTGAAGCCAGAACAGCTTTGAGAATTTTACAGCAGATGTTGGAGCAATTTGCATTAATACTGTATTTCAGGCTGCAACAGAAATAAATGCTTAACTAAAGGTTTTTCAAAGCTATAAATAAAACATTTGATTCAAAGTCTTGCATTTTATTCAGCGTCTCATTTACCATTTCTGTATAATTACAGTGGGTGAACATGGTGTCCATGTGGGACAGTTTCACAATATTTGCTTTTAATGACTTTACATTTGACTAAATTATTAAATTGTGAAGAATGTTAAACTCAGAAAAGAAAAACTTGACACTTTGTTAAATGAATAGTTTGGCCTGAAATCAAAATTTGCTCATAAAGGGATAGTTCACCCAAAAATGAAAACGTACTCATTATTTGCACACCCTCAGTTGGTTACAAAACTCTTTGACTTTCTTTTTTGGCTTTTTTCAGTTGAGCACAAAATAAAAATAATTTTTTTTAAAGGAAGCTGGAAACTTGTAACCCCTGACTGTCATAGTATTTGTTTTTCCTATTATGGAAGTCAGTTGTTACTGGTTTTCAGCTTCCTTTAAAACATTTTCTGTTCAACAGAACAAAACTCATAAAGGTTTGCAATCTCTTAAGGGGGCGTAAACAGTGAGTACATTTTCATTTTTAGGTGTTCTGGGCATCCAAGTGGGAGACTTTTTCGTTAAGAAGAATGAAGCTTTTTGGATGAAACCACAGTTGAAAAAGGTGAACAAGAAGCACCTTGGGGATTGATGGGGTTGGAGCATACACTACCTGACAAAAGTCTTGTCGCCTATCCAAGTTTTAAGAACAACAAATAATAACTTGAAGTGAAATCAGAAGTGGCTTATATGAAAGGCAAAGGCCTCTAGATTACGCTTATTTTACACGTCTATTTAACATGTCTTGATTTTTAATTATTTAACTAGGACAGTAAGGTCTGACTTTGTTTAATCAAAAGTCTTGTCACTTAACAGAAATGATGTACAGTGTAGAATATAAAGTCATGGTGCAGTGGAAAAAGAGTTAATATTGTGTATGACTCCCATGAGCTTGCAGGACTGAATCCACACATCTCTGCAATGACTCAAATAACTTATTAATAAGGAGGACTCCCAGAGTTCATCAAGATTCTTTGGAATCATCTTCAATGCCTCCTCCTTCATCTTACCACAGGTATGCTCAATAATGTTCATCTCTGGTGAGTGGGCTGGCCAATCCTGGAGCACCTTGACCTTCTTTGCTTTCAGGAACTTTAATGTGGAGGCTGAAGTATGAGGAGCGCTATCCTGCTGAAGAATTTGCCTCTCCTGTTTTGTAATGTAATGGGCAGCACAAATGTCTTGATACCTCAGGCTATTGATGTTGCCATCCTCTCTGCAGATCTCTCGCACGCCCCCATACTGCATATCACCCCAAACCATGGTTTTTCCTTCACCAAACTTGGCTGATTTCTGTAAGAATCTTGGGTCCATGCAGGTTCCAACAGGTCTTCTGCAGTATTTGTGATGATTGTGATGCAGTTCAACAGGTGATTCGTCAGATAAATCTACCTTCTGCCACTTTTCTAAATGATCAACTAGAAGTCAAGTTATTGTTTGTTAATCCTACAACTGGGATTGACGACAAGAAATTTGTCAGGTAGTGTTCTTTAGTTTTAAATTGTAAGCTGTGGTGTGTTAATATATACCTAGTTGTAGAAAATGTACAATAATGGAATTTGTTTATGACTATAGTTGTTTTATTGCCACAGTAACTAGCACATAGAGTTAACATAACATACTAGGCTAATTCAAGCATACTATTATATGGTTCGAAACACATACTTTTTAACTAACATTATAGTATTTACTTTACTATAGCATTTTTTCATGTGGGTTATATCTGAGGGAGTGATCACTTCAAGTTATTTTGACAAAATGCAAAAAGGTTATTTAATTGCTATTCAATATTACTGGGTTCATTTTACTTTGGTTTCGAATGTTTTTAATTAACACTCTTCTGCTCATTCCTCAGTAAGCATGTTGATTTTTTTTTACAGTCTATGGTTTGAAACAAAATCAAACAACTTAAACCTGAACACCAGAGAGCTCTTTAAAAAACAAAACGTGTTATGCTGTTGTTCACCTCGCATTGTTTATTAACAGCAATAATGTGATCAATAAATGCAATCGTAAATATAATAACGTACAAAATTGGCACTGTAACGAAATTTGGAAAAAATTATATTAGTCTGGCACGTCATTGCCATAGCAACGTGACGTCTTACGTAACGTCGCCATAACACATGAAATAGGCCGAATATGATTCGCATTTTACCTAAACACAGACGTTTTATAGTGTCTTTGTAGCGCGATTGGTTCTTGCTGCCGACTTGTTTATATGCCCAGTTCGTAGGGGCACGTGTTGGGAAGTGCAGTAAAATAACCTACTCGAAAAAGTTCCCAGATCTTCCAGACACGAGTTTGCAAACACGGTCAGTCTTTCTGTTACCAAAGAGCATAGAATCACCATCATTCTAAGCTCTCTACTACAGACTCGAGTAAAGCCAAGATGCAGAACAGCAGACGACTGAAGGAAGCAGTGACAGATTCTACAACATTACGTAAAAAGGTGAGTTTTACTGAGAATATAGGTTGCAAAAAAGTCTTAATTTTATTTGGACTGAATATGTATATGTATCAGTGTTGTGCTAGTTACTGAAAAAAAGTAATCAGTTACAGTTACTAACTTAGTTACTTAATTCAAAAAGTAACTCACTTACACCAAGAAGTAATGCATTACTGTTAAAAGTAATTTTTGAGTTACTTTTCCAAAAAAACATTAATGCTCCCATTAAAACCCTTATAACGTCACTTCAGTGATGCATGTTTTAAACTTCACAGTTTTAATTCATTTGCTTTCTCACAACTAAAACACAAGACAAAAGTTTCAAACACTAATTTATTTAAGTCAGACCAGCACCACAAAACTGAAATTATCATTATATAACCTCAAATAAAGGTTATAAACCAGCTGAATAATATATTCAGAAACAAAAACGCTAAAACTAAAGTTATTTTGGCTTTATAAAAGTTGTTGTATTTAATCCTTAAACATGTTCTTTCACAGCTTGAGTATGAAAACTAGCAACAATATACAACAAACATTATACCTTTATGAATTAAATAAATGAAAGTAATCTGAATTATCATTTAGAATCAATGAAACATAGCACCAAAAACTGCTATTATAGACAACCATACATTTTACGCATTTTAAACAAAACAAAAACATAACAGCTGTGTGTACTAATCTAATCAATTTTCTTATACTGTACAGATAACACGTGTGCTTATTTATTTAAAACAACAAACCTAGTAGTATTAGTACTAGTAATAAATAATAGTCTCTTGGTCTCTCTCGCATTTGGTCTCTCTTGTGCACACTAGCCCCCGGTTTCACAAACAAGGTTTAAGGCTAGTCATGGATTAAATTGCATGTTTGAGCTGTCTCAACTAAAAATAACTTGAGGTGAGTTGTCTTAAAATATGTCAGTGTCATTTTTTGTCTACAGGTGCACACCAGTAATGTATTTTTCTAAGGCTGTTTTTATAAATGTGGCTTAAATAGCCTAATTTAACTAAGGTCTAGTCCTGGCTTAAGCTAAGCCCTGTTTGTGAAACTGGGCCTAGGTCTCTTTGCTTTTGCTTGACTTTTGTCCAGTATAGCGCCTCATACACGTCGCATCTTCCCTACGGTGGTTGGTTGGCATCCACCAATCCCACAATGCGTCTCCGCTGTGAACAGGAAGATGTGGGCTGGACTGCAGTCAAAATTAATTAACTTATTAAGTAACAGACAAATGCATCATATTGTAACGATAACAGAGTTACTACATTTAAAAAGTAATGCGTTACAGTAACACGTTACTAAAAACGTGTTATTGCCCAACTCGGATGTGTGTTTTAATTTTATATATATATATATATATATATATATATATATATATATATATATATATATATATATATATATACATATACATATATATATATATATACATATACATATACATACTGTATAGCGACGTGGTTGCGCAGTAGGTAGTGCTGTCGCC
Organism: Danio kyathit; assembly: GCA_903798195.1. Taxonomy (NCBI): domain Eukaryota; kingdom Metazoa; phylum Chordata; class Actinopteri; order Cypriniformes; family Danionidae; genus Danio; species Danio kyathit. The sequence continues at coordinate 46,021,927 of LR812523.1, read as the reverse complement.
TTACAGCAAGAAGGTCGCTGGTTTGAGCCTCGGCTGGGTCAGTTAGCATTTTTGTCCGTAGTGTATGTGTGTGAATGAGTGTGTATGGGTGTTTCCCAGTGATGGGTTGCAGCTGGAAGGCATCTGCTGCGTAAAACATATGCTGGATGGATAAGTTGGCGGTTCATTCTGCTGTGGCAACCCCAGATTAATAAAGGGACTAAGCCGAAAAGAAATGAATGTATGTATATATATATATATATATATATATATATATATATATATATATATATATATATATATATATATATATTGTATGTACATTTTTTTTACCATTTGGCAGGTTATTCTTTCATAACAGCATTTTATTTTACATTTAGAAGTGTCATCAGTAGTTTAAAGAACAGAACAAAAATAGTTTTACTCAAACACAACTATAAATTGTCGTATCTGAACTACACAATGCTTAGAAAATACACATTAACATCTACATACAGTACTTAAGAGCAAAGATATGAATACACTTTTGGCTGCTTCTCCGTTAGTAAAGTTTATTAGCAATTTCTTAGTGAAAATAGTTTCTACATAGTAGGTAACGCTTTCCTTTTATTTTTGCAGTAGAGTGTGTGTGATCAAGGGATGACTAACTTTCAGATCAGCTGTAAAGTGGTCAGCGACACATGTCGGACAATGTTCTAATTGTAATTTACGAGGGCCGTTGGAGAAACGTAGACTATTCCAGTGGAGTCGCTCTCAGCCAACAGTGCCCATAATGCAGCCTGCCCACCGCAGACATGCACTGAGAGGAGGCGCTTTACTACCTCAGATGCTCCAAGTTCTCTGAGCACAAACACGGGCCGCCCACGCGCCCAGCAGCACCTCTCCCAGTCGCTGGCATCATTTAACATTACGATATTTTCCCTGTGTTTTTTGACGGATGATGGGGCCTCATTGCTATGCAAGTGCCAGATGAATCATAAACCTATACCATATGCCATCGCAATTTGCTGATGGGACCAAGCTGTTTTGGTGGATATAAAATCCAGGGATTATAAATGCCTGATCCTCAGTGAATGGTAGAGGCACAAGGTGGGGTGAATGCAAGCCGTCTTATCTAATGAATTGGGTCAGTGAGCAGCGGAAAAATGCAAAGATCCACCAGTATCAACCTGCTACCTTTACTATGGTTAATCCGCAAAACAAGCAGATATGTTCTGGACAATGGCATTGTTGAGCTGAAAACACAAACAAACCAACAGTTTAGTGACAACATGTTTTTAACCTTCAGTCAATGTCAAAGCTTTAGGACAAAAAAAAAAAAAAAAAAACACAAGCAAAAAATGAAACCAATAATCTGAATTATAATATTTTCCCCCATTCATTTTAGATTATTTTATTTTCTCCTTTTTTATTTGGTTCTTATAATAACAATATATTCTTCTCCTTCTTCTTCTTCTTCTTCTTCTTCTTCTTCTTCTTCTTCTTCTTCTTCTTCTTCTTATAATTATCATTTATATTATATTATTAATATTATTATTGTTATTAATATTATTATTATTTATATTATTATTATTATTATTATTATTATTATTATTTATATTATTATTATTTATATTTATATTATTATTATTATTATTTATAATATATTATTAATATTGTTGTTATTGTTATTATTATTATTTAGATTTTTATTATTATTATTTATAATATTTATATTATATTATCATTATTATTATTGTTATTGTTATTGTTATTAATATTATTATTGTTATTGTTATTAATATTATTATTATTATTTATATTAATAATATTATTTATATTATTATTATTATTATTTGTATTATATTATTAATATTATTATTGTTATTAATATTATTATTATTATTATTATTATTATTATTTATATTTTAATTATTATTTATATTATTATTATTATTATTATTATTTATATTATATTATTAATATTATTATTGTTATTAATATTATTATTATTATTATTATTATTATTATTATTATTATTATTATTATTTGTATTATATTATTAATATTATTATTGTTATTAATATTATTATTATTATTATTATTATTTATATTATTATTATTATTTATATTATATTATTAATATTGTTATTGTTATTAATATTATTATTATTATTATTATTATTTATATTTTTATTATTATTTATATTATTATCATTATTATTATTTGTATTATATTATTAATATTATTATTGTTATTATTATTATTATTATTATTATTATTATTTATATTTTTATTATTATTTATATTATTATTATTATTATTATTATTATTATTTATATTATATTATTGATATTATTATTGTTATTGTTATTAATATTATTATTATTTATATTTATATTTATATTTATATTTATATTTATATTTATATTTATATTTATATTTATATTTATATTATTATTATTATACACTACTATTCAGAAGTTTGTTATTAGTATGATTTAATTTTTTTTTTTACCTTAGCAAGGATATGTTAAATCTTTAGACCAGGGGTGCCCAGACTTTAAAGTATGAAGGGCCAAAAACCAAATATTATCGAGAGCCGTGGGCTCTTAAATTAAGACTTTTTTATATTACATTAAAGTTACCATAGGTAATTTCCTAATTTATTTCCTAATATTTCAAAATAAACAGAAAACCATTACTTTAACTCGTATTAACTAATGCAGTATTACTTTTTAAGTGATAACTTATTGCAATAAAACCAAACAATCCCATTTATAACACAGTGGAGTGTGTTACAGTGCGGGCCCTAGTTTGGGCATCTCTGCTTTAGACAAATAAATAAAACATTTCTTTTAAATGTTTGTTATTCTTTTGAACTTAAAACATTTATTTAAAAATCCCTAAAAACAACAATGCACTAAAAATAAAAGTTTTTCATTAGCATTTTTGAAAAGTTACATTATGTTGTCAAAAAGATTCACATTCACACTGATCCACAAAAACAGCTAAAGTGCTATATTATGCAAGCCAGGCCAGTAGTTGGACACATCACTTTGTAAAGAAATGTTATGCATTTGCACATGCGCATGTTGTTGTGTTGGTTGTCTAGCATTTGCACATGACTGTAAGGTAATATGCAAACAAAATCTTTTAAAAGGCTTTTTTTTTTCCAGCTTACGCAGTCTTTTTTTAATTATAGGATACAAGAGGTACACAAATTGGAATCACATACAAAGGATTTGGTAACACTTTATTTTGATGGTCCATTTGAGTATTAGTAGACTGTCTGCTTAATATCTGCTGAAACTGCTCTTTCAACAGACATTTAACTGACTATAAGAGTCTTTGCAAGTACAAGTCAACTTACACTAACCCTAACCCCAACCTAACAGTCTACTTATAATCTAATGAGAATTAGTTGGGATGTAGATGCAATGTAACTTAAATTCAACAAACAGACCATCAAAATAAAGTGTGACCAAGGATTTTAAAAGTTAGAGTTTTCAGGCCAAAAAACACCACTGTTGCAAAATCTTAAAAAAGTTTAGTTTCCTCTGATTTTAGTTGAAAACAGCATTGTGTAATGCCTCATTGTAATTCAGAAAGATACATAATTATATGATTTACTATTTTAAATGTCATATGCAACATTATTATTATTTTACTTATGACCAAATGTACAGTAACTGTATGATACTTTACACCAGATCTTTATCTTTATTTATTTATTTATTTATTTATTATTTTATTTTATTTTATTTTATTTTATTTTATTTTTTATTAATTTTTTATTAATTTTAATTTATTTTTACATTTATTTATTTATTTATTTATTTATTTATTTAATTATCATTTTGCGAGGTTTGACTGCTTCTGGTTACAATTTACTTTTATTGTATGTAAAATAAATTAAATGTAAAATAAATGTAAAACACTGCCATAATCAGCACATGTTAATTAGTCCTAAATGTAACCCGCAAAAACTCTGAATGACAATAAAATCCCAGCACTGATGTAATATTTATTCTACGAAACAGTTTCACTTATTATGACATAAAATGCTGGTGAAATGAAAATACGCTAATCCCTCGGCTAACGTCACCTTCGCCATAATCCTTAACAGCCAACAGCTGCAATGTGTTAAGTGATTATGATGTGCACAAAAACAGCGTTTGAAGCAGCCGCAGCAGCAAACTGTTTGTTTGTTTCTGTGTGTGTGTGCGTGCGCGTGTGCATGCGTGTGTGTTTGTGTGTGTGTGTGTGTGTGTGTGTGTGTGTGTGTGTGTGTGTGGATTAGTCATAGCCCAGGTGGTCAGTGTTTCTCCAAACTAGGCTTGGAGATAAGCTTACACATACAGTATATACAGTAAAGAGCCACAGTATCACAGAGCTCCTTCTTTGGTATGTTTTTATTTGCATCTGTAGTGTCATTCAATCTGCACAAGATTAATCATCTTTCACTTTATTGTTTAAGGCAAGACACTGCTGTTAAATAGGGTAAATAGGACAACTACCCTTATTTTACTGTTTACCGAGTTCCCTGATTACAATTTGAATGACAAGTTCTATAAAACTGTATAAAAATGTACAAATTATGCATGATTTCAGTCAGTCTCCACCAATTTGCTTACCTTTTTTCTGAACATTGGATGAAATAATGTTCGAAATTCTTGTTTTTTTTTTGACATGTTAGAGTCAAATGTTTTCACAGAAGGTATTTAAATTGCCTTTTAATTACTCCATAATTAAGAAAACACTGTGAACTGGCCTAATTTTATTTATGTATTATTATTATTATTATTATTATTATTAAATATTCATTTATTCATTTTTGGCTTAGTCCCTTATATATCAGGGGTCACCACAGCAGAATGAACCGCCAACAGTTCTGGCGTTTTTTTTACACAGTGGATGCCCTTCCAGCTGCAACCCAGTACTGGGAAACACCCATACACTCTCACGTTCACACACACTCATACACTATGGCCAATTCAGTTGTAGCGCATGTATTTGGAGGAAACCCATGCAAACACGGTGAGAACGTGCAAACTCCACACAGAAATGCCAACTGGCCCAGCTGGAACTCGAACCAGGGACCTTCTTGCTCTGAGGCGACAGTGTTAACTATTGAGCCACTGTGCCGCCCATTATTATTGTATATTTTTATAGAATACGTAGTAATCAAGCACATTTTGTAAGAACATATCCTTTTGGAAATGGATAAAAGCTTTCAGCAAACGGATATGAATAAATCAGTTGTTAAGTTTTAAGTGCTGCTAAAATGGAGATTTAAGGGTCAGTGCAGGAGGGAAACTTATTTTGAGAAAAACGCCTTTAATATATGCAGTGTCATTTAAATTTACAGACAAATTGAAACCTTCTTAAGTGTGTTTTGGGAGATTTCTTTACATTAGACTGAAAAAATATTTCATGAAAAGCCAAAAAACTCAAAATACATTTATAATTTTGTCTGCAGTGTCTCACCTGTAGTAGTAAATATAATATGTACGTATGAGCTCAAAGGACTTGTTGACTTCACCAGTCTGTTTTTTTTATTTTGCTGAAGTACTTGAACTCAAAATCTGCAGTGTTGTCCATAACTCATGTCCAGAGAGGCCGAGGGTTGACCAGCAGCCTCCCATCTTTAATTGAGCAGGTCTGAAGCAGACTTTATGTCTTACCTTTTATGAGCCAAAGATCCATTAAAGGCCAAACTGCTGTAATTCAATCATTTTCATTGTGGAAAATGTTCACGATCGATGTGATAGATTTCTTCATCAATCAATATTACATACTGTAGGTTCACAGACTTCACGCCCTCAACGGAAGAGATCAAGCCATGAATTTCAGTTTTATGAAGCACATCTCTTCTAAAAGTTCATTAGTAAAGCCAGCTATGCGCTGATCTACGACGGCATCAGGGAAATGAAATTAAAAACTGGACGTGCAGCTTTACCATCTCTATTTGTCATTTTATCACCTCAAAGCACTGCATTTATTTTTACTTATTTTTATGGTGTCAGCTTTTCAAAAACAGGGCACACCTTTTCTTTTTAATCCTTTTGTAATTTGCATTTATGTCCATTTTTATATTCATATGTCCAGTCAGAATAATCTGTTATTTTGAAATCATCTAAGCTTATCCATATTATCTCAAATAATCCAATATTAATCAAAAGCTGTAAACATCTAGGAATCAAAATCAAACCACAATTGTATTGTTCATGAACCCGAATATATATAATGTATATATATATATACACTGTATACACACACACACACACACACACACACACACACACACACACACACACACACACACACACACACACACACACACAACACACACACACACACACACACACACACACACACACACACACACACACACAGTTGAAGTCAGAATTATTAGCCACCCTGAATTATTAGCCCCCTGTTAATTTTTTTCTCAATTTCTGTTTAACAGAGAGAAGATTTTTTCAACACATTTCTAAACATAATAGTTTTAATAACTCATTTCTAATAACTGATTTATTTTATCTTTGCCATGATGACAGTAAATAATATTTGACTAGATATTTTTCAAGACACTTCTGTACAGCTTAAAGTGACATTTAAAGGCTTAACTAGGTTAATTAGGTTAACTAGGCAGGTTAGAGTAATTAGGCAAGTTATTGTATAATGATGGTTTGTTCTGTAGACTATTAAAGCAAAAAATAGCTTAAAGGGGCTAATAATTTTGACCTTAAAATGGTGTTTAAAAAATTAAAAACTGCTTTTATTCTAGTCGAAATAAAACAATTAAGTCTTTCTCCAGAAGAACAAAATTGCTCTGTTAAACATAATTTGGGAAATATTTAAAAGAGAAACAAAAATTCAAAGAGAGGCTAATAATTCTGACTTCAACTGTGTGTGTGTATATATATATATATATATATATAATAAAATAAATAATATTAATTATATACATAAATTGTCTTAACGTGTGTGTATGTGTGTATATATATATATATATATATATATATATATATACAATATATATATATATATATATATACAATATATATATATATATATATATATATATATATATATATATATATATATATATATATATATATATATATATATATGTATAAGTATATATGTTTAAGTGTATAAATAAATACATATATACATACATACATGCATACATTTGAAGACAAAATTATTAGCCCTTCTGTGAAAATGTAATTCTTTTTCAATTGTTTTATAGTTTTAATTACTAATTTTCTTATTACTAATTTTTTTCTTTGCCATAATGACATTACATGATATTTTACTAGTTATTTTGCAAGATGCTAATTTTCAGAGTAAAGTACAATTTAAAGGCTTGAGATTACTGTATATTAACCTACAGTAACCAAAGAAAAGGCAAAGAAAAAAATGTATTAGTAAAATAAAAATATTAGTAAATTAAAAAATTTAAACTATTATGTTTTAAAATGTGTTGGAGAAAAAATCCCTCAGATAAAACACCTAGAAAAAATTTGAAAAAGTCTTCAACTGTATGTATATTTGTATTTATATATGCATAATTATTAAATATTGTGTTTTATTTATTTTTTATTTATTGTTTATATACTTTTTATTTTAAGATAATTTGAAATTGTATGTAAATAATTATAATTATGTATTTGTTATTATCATTATCTTTTTCTTTTTCAAATATTCTCCAAGTTTTTTTTCCGGATAAAATAAACTTAAAGTGACATTTAAAGGCTTAACTAGGTTAATTAGGTTAACTAGACAGGTTAGGGTAATTAGACAAGTTATTGTATAATGATGGTTTGTTCTGTAGACTGTCGAAAAAAAATATATAGCTTAAAGGGGCTAATAATTTTGACCTTAAAATAGTGTTTAAAAAATTTAAAGCAGTAAGACTTATATAAGACTTTCTCCAGAAGAAAAAATATTATCAGACATACTGTGAAATTTCCCTGCTCTGTTAAACATCATTAGGGAAATATTTAAAAGAGAAAAAAAAAATTCAAAGGGGGGCTAATAATTTTGACTTCAACTGTATATAGAATATATAAGAAATAAGACTTTCTCAACAAAAACAAAAACCTTGGGGAATATTTGAAAAAAGAAAAGTAATATTTGTTAGTGCACTGGGAGCTATATCAACAAAAGTGAATGAATGAACGATAAAATAATAAAGGAAGGAATATATAACCATTGCTGATTGGGGTTTGAACTCATCTTAAACCAAAATGATAAAACCATTTTTTAAATCCTCAAATATGTAAAATCAGATTACATCAATGCCATTATCATCCTACAGTCTGCATACGAAGCGGGGAGAATCCCCTGATGCCTGCTGTTTATTCTCCAGGATGCAGTGTTTTTTTTCCTCCCTCTCTCTTTCTCTTTTCTCTGTTGTTTGGTGCTGGAGACGAAGGTTGGGGGTGTAGATCACTGGCGCTCCTCTCGATCCTCCACCCCAGGGCACACCAGGTGAGAGATAGAGAGAAAGACAGAGTGAAAAGAGAGAAAGAGAGACACACACAGCTGTGGAGTTCTTTACAGGCAGGCGAGAGGCCCTGCAGGCACATCTCATTATTTGAAGGTCATCCTTTTTCATAGCACCAAAACCCAGTGACATGTTAAAGTCTGTCCCAACCAATCTGCTGGACCACAACTGATGGTCAAGAGGAGTAAACAGCAGTCGGGAAACTGACAGTGGATTACACGTTACCTTTATTATTGGGCTGAATCAGTCCAAAACAAACAAACAAATGATAAAAACATATTTTTTGCACTTGGCAAAAATTAATCAGGATTAATAAATAAATAAAAATAACAAAATAAAAGTTTCTTTTGACATAATGTATGACTGTGTAAAAATATTTATATATATATATATATACAACAGTGCTGTCTGGTTCTCGAATCTGATTGCAGTGCAATCCGTGATCCGTGCAATATTCTGCAGTATCAGAACTCGTACAGCCTCCTCACCCTTCTGTATTACTCCGCCCACATAGAGTGACAGCAGATCCATAAACTCACTACAGTTTGACAAATATTGCAGCTGTAGGACAACATAATGTACTTTTGAGGCTTTTTTTAGGCAAGTATATAGTTGTTTAGATTGCAACTATGCAGTTTATTTATAAGGACAGTGCCTACTTTACATTTTTATAATTTCAGAGATACAGCGCATCGGCATCCATCAGCCTGTCACACTGAGCAGAGCAAAGACAGTTGACATTGTCCATTCACAAGATGGCGACAGAGACCTGCAGCTGATCAAATCATTATGAAACGGGTAAGTGACATTCCAAGTAAATCGCTCTCTTCTTTGTATGTTGTAGTGCTGTATTTCTACCATATAATTGTAGTGTATTGAGTGTGAGATGGGACTCACATTTCAGGAATGTGTGTATTTTGTGTTGGCCACTGTTTGTATAACCCTGAGTTACGTTTTAGTTGGCCATCAGAATCGTTTGTTTCTAATGAGTCTCCTGTTTTCATTGCTGCAGACTAGTTCAGTAAACAGAAAGAAAGAAGAAATGCCCGCATGTGTTTAACATTTTTCCTTATCGCAAACACAACAGTAATCTGGTGGGGTTTTCGTTGCTTTGGCTTTTTCGGGGTTTAATTATTGTAATATCTCAATTACAACAGAGAAATACTTGGAAATCTCTGTAGACTGATGGCATTTCATGCTGTTCAGCCTTATAATCTTAAAATGTGAACAAACTCACCTGTTTTGTCATCACTTTAGATATTATGCTAAAGGATCATTCAAAAACTAGCCTTTAAAATGACGTTGTGAGTTAGTAATGGTTTTTGCTGTTCTGACAGTCAGCTGCAGATGTTTCCAGATAGTTCCTCATACAAAAGCACTTTGAGACTCTGTGTTTGATTTTCTTTTTTATATATACAATTATGCCGTCGAACTGTTGTATAAACACAATATCACATGAGTAGCAGTGCGATATGGCTGTGTATTGTTACTGGTGGGGCACTCAGCCTTGTATGTATGTATGTATGTATGTATGTATGTATGTATGTATATACACATACATAGAATGATAAACACATACATAGAAACAAAACTATACAAAACAATTTTCTTGCATAGATGTTTGTTATAATTTATATATAATTTGTATCATATACACATATTTTGTATCTAAATATAAGTATAATATCTATAAATAGACCTTTTCTCATACATATGTATGCCTGTGTGTATTTATATATACATAATAAATAGACACAGTACACACACTTAAATTATGTCAAAACAAACTTTTATTTTGGATGTGATAAATCATGATACATTTTTTGCCCAGCACTAATATTTTTTTTTTTCTAAAATCTAAAATATTGTCAATGGAATTTGTAATTGGATTTTAAATTTATATACTAAAAAAACTAACTAAAATGTAAAAAAATAATGAAAATGTATAGACACTTAAAAATTAATAATTTAAAATATTCAAAATATATAAAGTATGAATTAAAACAGTATCTTGATGCTATTTGTAACAGTACCATTAATGGTTCCATTAATGATTAAAAAAGATTAATGAAAAACAAAAAAAAGTAATAGCAAATATATATATATATTTTAAAAAGGTAAATTACAGAAAAACCATTAACTATTTTTCAAATGCCATGTACTCATTTAAATATGTTTTATTAAGTCAGTTAATTATCTGTTATATTGGTGCAGTTGAAATTGCACAAGCATTCTCATTGCCTTTTTTTTCCACTGGGCTCAAATTACAGATGCTCAAAATCCACTGTAAACAATGAATCAAGGCATCATGCGGCATCTGTGTTTGATAAACACAAAGAAACTAAAGCAGAGGACAGTGGTTTCTTTATTCTTCAATGGCTGCTCCTCAGGGTCTAGCCATGTAACCCAATTAGCTTATAATTGATGCACTTTGAAAATTAATTAACTCTAAAACCAAAGGCTGGCTTATAATTAACTGTCTACATACTGCATTTAGAACAAGAGCGCCATTATTGATTGTGACTGAAGCGCTATGGTGAAGCCAACAGTCCACCATTCACTACTGCTTATGAAGTCATATGTCAGCTCGTTTACGTCTGTTTTCAGCAGGTGTGTATGCTGTGCATAATAGGAACGGTGGAACTAATGGAGCTAACATTTTATAAATGTGCTTATTTCACATTTTTATTCTGCGCTAAAAGACAAAACGAACGTTACTAAAGTGGGTGTAAAAATGCAATCAATCAATCAATCAATCAATCAATCAATCAATCAATCAATCAATCAATCAATCAATCAATCAATCAATCAATCAATCAATCAATCAACTGAATCAACCAGTCATGTAAATTACATGATGCCATTTACTTCATTTATTTAACCCTGCACAGTTAAACAAAACCTTCTATGACTGTCGCAATGAAGTGAAATGCGAAAAATTGTGTTAATTTGTAGCAATGATTTTAAATTTAGCCTTTTTTTGTACAAGTTTTAAAAAATGACATGTTTCTGTTGAGATAATGAATGAAATGGCCAATCATAAGTGATTCATAGATGTTGACATTGGCAGACTTTTTTTTTCAGCGCATGTGATCGCTCTCTCACTGAATTCTGCAATTGTGAATTCTGTGATCTTATGCTTTGTTTTGCTTATATCGGAAGTCTGAACTGGGAATAAAGTCATACCTTTGTTAAGTATGACCATATAAACAGCACACACACAGAGAGACTTTGCTGAGTCTTGTTTTTGTACACTACAAAGCATTTTTCTTGTTTTGACTTTCTGTGCCGTGTTTCTTGACTCTCGCTTTGTTTCTTGTTTCTTGTTATTAGACGCCTGAACCGATCTTTTTTCCTTTGTACTGACTACTCTTTTGGATTGCCTTTTATGTACATGTTGCTCCTGTCATTGACCATTGCCTGGCTGATTACTCTTGTCAATAAAGACGCTGCGTTTGGATCCTCAACTCCATTGTCAGAACCGCTATCTAACACTTACACTTTCTACCTTGTCTGTTTTTTTTTTTTTAAAGTTAAATCAAATTAACTTGACAAGTCATTTCTAATTACATTGAACCAAGTTGAATCTTATATAACTTTTTGTTTTAAATTATAAAAACATAAGTTAAATTAACATAACATACATATGTTAAGACATGTTGATGCTACATTTTTTCAGTAAAGTAATACACAACGCTGATTAATGTCTTTCAAAATCCATCATCACTTCGATTAAGATTGTTATTCTATCATTTTAAAGTGAAGCCACCACAAAATCAGACATTAGTTTTTTTTCCTACTCTGAGGTTAAAAGGTCATTTAAAATCATAACAAAAAAAATAGCTTAATGGCTGTGATGTGTTTTTTTGCAATCAAAACTTTGTTTGGCTATGACAAGAAGCACTGGCATCTAACAGTGCCTTGGGAAACTGTTAATTTTAGGGAAATAAAGCAAATACATAAACCCAAATAGGAAATAAAACTGTTTTTGAAAAACTTGTCTTTCAATAATTCAACAAATTAGTTAATATTCATCACATTCCAGCTTTGTTACAGAAAATATTAGATGGAAGTCACTGACATCATTGTAAGTACTGCAAATGTTTTTCTCAGAAACTAATGATAACAACTAAATACTAATGAAAAAGTAACTAAGTACTTTAAGAATTTCGCTTAAAAGTTAGTAGTCATAAAACATCCTCTTATAGAGTAAAAATAACCCAAAAATCTTTTTCTATCCATCTACTAGTAAAAAAAAAACAGCTTTAGTTTACATGAGCCACATTTACAGGCTCAGGAATTGAGAGACATATTTAATTTTCTCTCATAACATAGACTGCCCAGTATAGTGTTTACTGGCAACGATTGTTTTATTGGCAACCACTATGTGATGCATAATTTAGAGTCATAATTTTGAATCTGCTCTTTTCTGCCTCGGCATGTATATTTCATGGCTGTGTCTCACAGGCCATAAAACGCATGCAGCAGATCTGCGTGGGTCACGAGTCACTGCAGGCCCAGCGTAGATCTCTGCAAACAGATGCTCAGAATTAGCAATGAAACAAACACAGGCCTTACATATACTGCAAAAGAAGACGTCAAAACACATATTCACACTTGTAAATATGTAGAATCAAAAGATTAGTATTTATGAATATCTACCTTTAATATCTATATGTCTGTCTGTCTATTTATTTGTCTATGTGTGTGATTTTTGTTAGTTTTTTTATAACTCAGAATTAAATTTAATGTAGCCTAGTTTTTAGTGCGTCAAAACTTTGCACTGGGGCTTACGGTGACCCAAGTTCGATTCCTGCCTCGAGATCCTTTTGAACCTTAATATATATATTAAAAAAGAAATTGAATTTTAGCTTTTAATGTAACCGAATTGGTCAAATATTAAGTAATAAAAAATGCTTTAGTTGAAAACAGTAAATAAGAGGTCAGGGTTAGCTGGTGACAGAAATTATGCTGGAAATGTATTATTATTGTAGATGGTACATCTAGAGTACAGTAGATGGTACTTCTCAAATGAATAATAATAATAGTAATAAGAAGAAATGTATTTTATATATATATATATATATATATATATATATATATATATATATATATATATATATATATATATATTATATTATATGTGGGCATAGATTAATTTTTTAATCTAGATTAATCTTAGAATTAATCTAGATTAAAATGGCTCATTTGAATTCTGCCGATGGCATTCAGAATATGTGTGCTACCCAAATAATTAGTCTTTGAGAACAGGTTTTTTAAGCCAGGTGACGCATTAGACCAGGGGCTCATCTGCGGTTTCCAAAATGCATCACAAACTGCTTGAGAAACTGTTCTACTATGATAATTGGTGATGAAAATAAATGATGTTCAATAAGATGTACTTGTGTTTACTAACTAAACTCCGCGGTCTTTAGGACCTTTCACCATATTTTCCGACAAGATCCACACGCGGCTGTCAGTAAAGAACCGCACACAAACACACACACACATCGCGAAATGCAGAAGTTTTTTCTTTCCATTTGGCGTGCATTATTAAATTCCATAACACTCTTACCAGTCCTTACTCCCTATTTGCGTCTAATACCCCAGTTTGTCACGAGGGCATGAATGAAATGTTCGTGAGTTAAAGTGAAACTGCCGAACTGCAGTTAAAGTCAGGCATCCTGCTGATTTGATTCAGAAGGGCACTCTTTTGTCAGACGGCTCACTGGTCAGGTATACATCCGCGCTAATATATCAAGGTGAAAGTCATCATAGCTTGCGTAAAATAGACCCAGCTCCCAACCCAACTTTGAGAATAGATTAACGGCGATATTTTTTTTTAGCGCGCGATAAGAGTCTCGCGTTAACGCAGCATGTTACCGCTGATAACGGCCCACCACTAATATATATATATATATATATATATATATATATATATATATATATATATATATATATATATATATATATATATACACACAGTTGAACTCAGAATTATTAGCCCCCCTGAATTATTAGCCCCCGTTTATTTTTTTTCCCCCAATTTCTGTTTAACGGAGAGAAGCTTTTTTTTCAACACATTTCTAAACATAATAGTTTTAATAACTCATTTCTAATAACTGATTTATTTTATCTTTGCCATGATGACAGTAAATAATATTTTACTAGATATTTTTCAAGACACTTCTATACAGCCTAAAGTGACATTTAAAGGCTTAACTAGGTTAATTAGGTTAACTAGACAGGTTAGGGTAATTAGGCAAGTTATTGTATAACGATGGTTTGTTCTGTAGACTATCGGAAAAAAAATGAGCTTAAAGGGGCTAATAATTTTGACCTTAAATCATTTGAGAAATATTTAAAAAAGAAAAAAAAATTCAAAGCAGGCTAATAAATCTGACTTTAACTGTATATAATTCGATATTGGTTCAGTAATGGATCATAACCGGTTTTTAAGTACTGACGTCATTTATCTACTAAGCGATATGCCGCGGTAGAATACTATTGCGAAGGAGGCGAGGGCGAGTAAATAAAACGGTCCAACTACTTAAAGGTGCAGTATGTAAGTTTGACACCCAGTGGTTGAACTAGGTATTGCACTCCTGGATCATAATAAAAGTACGCTAGGATGCCAGATTGTGTACAGGAGCGTGTGATTTAAACTGTGTTCTAAATAAAAGCAACGACACGCGATAGAGGGAATATTTTCCATATTAAAAGGAGTTTTTGTCCTAACCAACACCTCGAATTGATATATTAGAAATGGCTTCTATTTCTCACAGCTGAACAACAGAAACCTATGACAGCTAGATCACCTCAGGTAAGCCTTGTGTGCTTTATTCTGTGCTAAATGCTAACAATGCGAGTTTGAATGCATTTTACATGGCATTTGTTGCCATATACTGAAAGCAGAAAGTTCACCTCACATCTTGAAAATACAATAAACCGTCTGAAATTGAACTTTAGAACTAAACACATATGAGTGATTCAGCATCTACATTGATGTTAAAGTGGGTTAACATGTATTAAATATTCTAAACCTTACCGTTTCGTGAGCGAGTGCATATTCTGTGCTTCTGAAAGGCTGTATTTACATTTCTGCCGTGTCTCGTCTGGTGCAAACAGCCAAATAGCTGATCACTGCCTCTCTCGTCACAGCGTGTTGTTAGGACACGCGGTTACAATGTAACCTGCTCACCTAATGTTTACGTTCATAATATTTATGTAATTTGCTAATTAATAACCTCATGTGGAACTGCATCTGTCTCCCATACTGTTCTTTTTGGTCACGGACGCATGCTTTCAGAGTCTTTCTGAATGAATGAATGAAATACGCTGTTTTCCAACAAGGCAACCCAGGGTGCTGAAATATAATTGGCTAAACTGGCATCGTGCATATGAAATTTATCTAAACAAAGACAGAGTTCCGGCACGGAAAACCCATTTTCAAAGCAGAATATCTGACTTCAGCATTGTTTTTCAGTTAAACAAGTATGTTCACTTGGGATGTTTCTTAAATATCTGCACACATATTATGGTATTTTTATGCTTTAGAAGAGTCAAAAACTTACATACAGCACCTTTAAAGCAACTAACTGTTTGCAGTTATCTGCTTTTTAAGTAGTTAAGAGTCTCACTGCTTGTGAGTTTGCTGGACAGTGTTTCACTGACACTGAAGAAGGTACAGCACACGAGCCGCTATTTCACTATTAAGGAGAAAATGAAAGCTATAAAACTCCTTCTCTTTCTCTCACTTTGGACATTTGACCTGCTGGCATGTTCGTGGGGTAACTTTTTCTCTCCTCTCGTTTGTTAAAGCAATAGTTGTGGATCCAGGCACAAGCGTGTCTGTTGTGTGAGTTTTCTCCACCGCGTCTATTACGGATTACCTGTGATAACTGCACGTTATGCGCATATAGACTGTGTCCGCAGTTGTTCTTCCCACGCCACTCATCGGTGAACAGCGCTGACAGTTTTAGAGCCAATCACAGCCCTTTCAGTTGAGCGGGTGAGGAAAATGACCAATCATAGGAGTGTAAAAACTCGCTCATGCTCAGAAAACAAGCGGGATAACATTTACATTAGTTTATTTGCTATAAATGCTCATGTTGTCTTTTGTGCATGTATTTGAGTTTAGTTTAAAATAATCAAAAAGAGTGTTTTCTTTGAATAGGACTGGTTGTATTAAAGGACAAAATTGTATTACAAATAATATATAAATATATTTCTGGACTTTAATGCATTTTTTTTTCTTGTATTGTGAAGAAAAAAAATCTAATTGTAGATGGAAAGCATCATCAATGTACCATAATGCACCGTGATATCGAATTGAACGGAATCGATGGCATGATAATCGTAACCGAACATATATATGTTTTTTATATATATATATATATATATATATATATATATATATATATATATATATATATATATATATATATATACAGTGTTTCCTCTAGGATTTTTTCCAGCTGTGGCGGCAGGACTTTTTTTACACAGATCTGCCAACTATTTCAAAGACAAATATTACACGCAGTATTACAAGTCGAGATAGCATTCATGTAATATGAGCATGCAAATCTCTTTGCTTGCGCACCGATTTCTTCTGTTCGTGCACAGAACTTCTTGCACGCACTCAAATTTACACGTTCAAGTGCAGATCTTCTTGTGCGCTCTCCAGTAAGCGCTGCTGAAGCGCGATTTAGTGCATTTTTGTGCGTTTTCCGACATTAACGCGTCCTGAAGTAAAGTGAAACGGCTATAAACTCCAGCAAGATAAAGTCATTGTATGCAGAGCCATTGACCTTTATCAATAAAGTATACTTATGGAAACTGTGTTCATCTTAACTGAAAGCTACGGTGTGTTTGCTGGACTCACGCATCTGTCAGTCAGTCTGTCAGAGAGTCAGTCAGCATGTCACCTTAAACAACAAATAGCGCACAGCACTACTACGGTTACAGAAAAGTTTGCGCTGTTTACCTCTAATATGTTTTGGTGCGATTATAATCCGCTATAAAAAAAAACGACCAAATGTTTTAAATGAGAAGTTGTAACGTAGCCGTGGCGGGAGGATGTATGTATTTATATATTTATTTATATATATATATATGTATATGTATATATATGTATTTATATATATATATATATATATATATATATATATATATATATATATATATATATATATATATATATATATATATATATATATATATATATATATATATATATATATATATATATATATATATTTATGTATATATATATATATATATTTATGTATATATATATATATATATTTATGTATATATATATATATATTTATGTATATATATATATATATTTATGTATATATATATATATATATATTTATGTATATATATATATAAATATATATATATATATATATATATATATATATATATATATATATATATATATATATATATATATATTTATGTATATGTATATATATGTATTTATATATAAATATAAATTCTCCAATTACTAAACATTTTGTTTAAAATTGTAATCATTGAAATATAGTCCATAAAAAATTTAAACAGAGAATAATTAAAAAAAGAACAAACTAAATCTAATTAAATAATCAAAATAATTAGAGCTCTAATAAGAAAAAAAATACAATGAAGTATTTATTGCCTAACTGTGTTTTAAATGTTACAATATATAAAAATACTAAAGAAACATATTTCAAGATAAATATTGTTTAATTTTCAAATAACTGCACCTTTCTTCTTCTTCATGCACTGTAGCAAGAGATTTAATTTAACATTGTTAAAGCAAATCTGCTAAATAGATTAGCTGAAAAAAAACAGAAAGATGGAAGAAAGCAAATCAACCAATAAATCAGTCAATTGATAAAAAAAATGTTAAAGGAACAGTCATTAGCAGCTGAATCATATTAATGCTCTTCATTTAAAAAAAATAAAAAGCTGTTAAATAACTTTTTCTTTATTTTCATAGTGAGTGTATTTAAGAGTCTTGATTAATGAATCATACTATAATTAATAAATCACAACAATGAATCATGCTCACATTTACATTGCTTCTCCTCATATTATATGATCTACTGACAATTTATTTCAAGATTTAAAAATGCCATCATCCAAGATAATAATTAATTTGCACTGTTGGTACAGTACTGTATGCAAAGAAGAATACTCTAAGAATGGCTGACATTGCCGGACAGTAGACTAGTAGTGACATAAATGTTTCTGCTCGAGAATGGCCATATGGGTCATGCAGTGGGAGGACATTCCCACACCAGACAAATTGTTCTCTGTAACCCAACGTCCGTCTGTTTTTGAAAGAAATGAGAGAAAGCAATAATTTATGCACGGTGAAACCACAGGGTCCATTGTGCAAGCTGCCTGAAGTCTTAAAGGGAGAACATATCATAAAAATCTGAATTAAGTGCTGCATATAATCAGGTCCCTGAGGTGCATCGAACAACCCAGAAAATGTGAAAAATGGATAACACAGTTGCTTTATACTGGTAGGAAAATCTCTGCAAGCCGCGCAGGTTTCAAGTAAACTAATATAGGATCGAGATCTTATTTTAAAACTGCTGCCCCTTAAGGGTGAAGTATACTTCTGCATTTGCCTTGTGCATATCTGGGCATTTATACTTCTGCATTCTATTTGTGTTGCTCTGCAATAACACTCTAAAACACTAGCTGGCAGTGGGGGTTATATGTTCATCTTTGTTGACTTTCTTTGCGGATGTTTTGTTTACATTGGAAATACCTGTGATGCTACCTTATGGCCCGTTTCCACTGAGTGGTACAGTATGGTTCGGTACGCTTTTATGGCCGTTTCCACTGTCAAAAGGGATCTAAAACGAACCGTACTGTACCACTTTTTGGGTACCCTTTGCAAAACGTACCTAGCACAACAAAAGAGTACCAAAAGGCAGAGCTAGATGCGCAATATAGTAATATAGTACTAATATAATGTATAAATGGGCAAATGAATAAGAATGAAAGGGTGCGTCGGCACCAGTGGTGTAGTCGTTAGTGCGTCGACACATGCACTCCGGTGCTCACGGCGACCCAAGTTCGATTCCGCCTCGCGGTCCTATGCCGATCCTTCGCCTCTCTCTGCTCCCCATGCTTTCCTGTCAATTCTCTCTACTGTCCTATCTAATAAAGGTGAAAACAAAGGTAAAAAAAAAGAAAAAGAATGAAAGGGTGCACATTATGTATAGTAATAAAAAAAAAAACTTTTTATATTGAATAGCAACATAAATTATGTTATAATTTTAACTGTAAAATGTGTGTAGTTAGCATCACAGAATATTAATGTTGGTAATAAAACAAGCCTGTTTTAAAACAATGGGCAAATAATAAATGTTTAGCTTCATATGGGTTCTGTGAGCAGTAAAACTCCGCCTTTGTTAATTGACACGTTGATGTGCTTTGTCAAAAATCATGTATAAAAACTTAATCGCAAACATAGACACATCTACTGTACAGCAGATATACTCATTTGGATGGATACTTTAGCATTCAGTATTATTATTTCATGTCTTTTTTTGCTCCACAATCTTTCCCTTGGTATGAGAAAATGGACATACTGTATGGCATTAGAAGAGTATCAGTTGTGCTGAATGAATAATAGTTGACAGCCCTGTAAACACACAATATGTAATATGCACTGTATAGTCAGGTGAGGATATATATCTGTAAAAATAAGAAAAAAATCATTATAGTTTGTTTACAAAGGCTAGCACGTATAGTACTGGCATTGAAAAGCAGTAGAATGCTAGTCAATGAGTTTCATCAACTTGAGTTTTTTCAACATGTAAGTATATTTGTCTGTTGCAGCCTAGAAGATGTTTTCTTTTCCTCTCCATTATTGTCTGACATGTTACCATTTAAAAATTAGCTCCTGGTAATTTCAAACACTTTCATGGTGTGAGATTAGCTTGTAATGTTATTTCTGAAATGGCAGAATAATGTAGAGGCTCCGCCCTCTTCTGGAAAGCATTAGCTCATTTGCATTTAAAGGGACATAAACAAAAAGAGTGTTTTTGCTCCCACCCAAATAGGAGCAAATTTGCCAAGCTTTAGTAAAGGAATTGTGGTGTATTTTGAGCTAAAACATTGTAGGACATCAAAGACTTTTTATTGTGAAAAAGGGTGATAACGATATGTTCACTTTCATAGAAAATAATTGTTTTTGTTGACCAGAGACTTTGCTGGCATTTAATAATCCATGAATTTGACTTGTTTTAAAAATGTTATACAATGCATACCTGTCAACCCTCCCGTTTTTCTCCCGTATTTTACAATTCTATCCCGCTATTATCCTCTAAAGGTATTTTCCCGTATGTCTCCCGTATTTTCAATGAAAGGGTGACAATAAGCATTAAAAAGCCAGTCCCCCCTATTTGTAATCCATATCACCGAACCACCACGGGACGCCCCTTGCTCAAACGAGAATTTGTTCTGTGCTCTCATTTTAATCAGACATGAAAACACTTTCAAATAAATAGTAAAACGGCGGGATTCCCTTCCTTTCCATTACAGGCACCTTCGCCCCTCCTATGCAATCCTCAAAACGATTCATGTACAGTAGCGGTGCGTGACTGTCAGAACCACTCCATATTGATAAATAGATGCTGTTTCCCAAGCAGAGTCTGTACATGCAATTAGAAGTGGAACAAAAGTGAATACTCTGGGTTTTGGGTACGTGTTTGAACAGACATATGTAATGTAATCATGTTGATCTTGGTGGGTTTTCTTTTAAACACAACAGATTTAGTCTTAAATGAGCATGAAAGGTTAGGAAAGCTGTTGAATGCTTTCATTAAAGATGTGTGCATTTTTTAAAGTGCCACCTCTGTTATTTAATCCCTTATTTTCACATTCCAATGTTGACAGGTATGTACAATGGTTTGAGTTTAGCAGTGTATATTTATATATAAACATAGTCTATATATGACTTGGAACAGGTGACTAGAAAGAAGATTATTAGTAGCAATATTCTCAAGATTTCCCATTTAAAAAAAAAGCTCCTTTATTTAGTCAGTTGAGTCAGAACACATCTGTAGTAATACAAAGCAAAATGTGTCCTGCCAAACAGCCATTCTGTGTTTCTGCTCAGAACATCTGAACGAGGAACAGACCGGCTTCTGAAGTCTGGCAACGGCCTCAGCTCAGTGTGTGTGTGTTTGTGTGCGAGACAGGGTTGTGTGTCCATGCCATCTTACAGATGTCTTTGTCAGAGCGTCTCTGTGCTGAGATGGCCACTCTCTTCCCCCTGATAGATAGCATGAGACACGCGGGGTGTTTGGGAGAGTTCAGCATCTGTTTTTCTTATGCAGCTGCAGCAGTGTGGATGGAACACATCCAGATCTACACACCCGCTTAGTGCTTGTGTGTGTGTGTGTGTGTGTGTGTGTGTGTGTATGTTTGTGCGTTTATATGCATGTCTACCTATTCTTTGAGGACAAATTTGTGCCACATGGTGAGAAAAGTCATCTTTTAGGGACGTCAACATGTTGTTTATGAAATAAAATGATAAAATACATTTAAAAATACATATACTAAAGACGTTTGTATTGTAACCAAAATATATATATTACAAATAATGTTCTTTTTTTATTTTCCTAAAAACCTGAAAAAATAAACATCGCACTGTAAAAAATTATATGATCCTGCGACAATATATGTTTCTTTGTTTAACTTGAACTTATTAAAATAAGTTAATCATGTTTCAACTATTTCAACAATTTTGTTAATGTAATTCAAGATCATTTGAATCAACTATGAACATCATTGTCCACATAAATAATACAAATTTATTATTATTATTATTATTATTATTATTATTATTTAATTAATGATAAAATAAGAATTGTATTAAAATATATCACAAATTTTAATTGTAATTTTTCAAACTCTTATTTATTGTCAAACAACAGAATTGTATCAGAAACAAGAAAAAATACTAAATGCAAGGATCAATTTAATGTTTCAAATAACATTTGTAAAAATAAATGTCAAAATATGATTGAAATGGTTTATCATTCAGTACAAAAATGTATTTATGTAAAAATGAAGCAACATTAGGGGCAGCACGATGGCGCAGTGGGTAGCTCTCTCGCTTCGCAGCAAGAAGGTTGCTGGTTCGAGCCTCGGCTGGGTCAGTTGGCATTTCTGTGTGGAGTCCAAAAACATGCGGGACAGGTGAACTGGGTAAGCTAAATTTTCCGTAATTTATGTGTCTGAATGGAAGTGTATGGGTGTTTCCCAGTAACATGTGTTGGATATGTTGGCGATTCATTCTGCAGTGGCGACCCCAGATAAGAAAAAAAGGGACTAAGCCGAAAAGAAAATGAATGAATGAAGCAACATTAGACAGGCATGTACCTATCACATTTATAGTATATTGATCATTCAAAATATTGTTATTGGTAAAGTTATTAGAATGGATAAAACCAAGTGGGTTGAAATTTTAATTAAAATATAAAGATTTTACTAGTTCACACCTAGGCAATAAGCTTGTTTGGCATACTGTTCCGGGAGAGAGCCCTGAGCTCATAAGATCCTCAAACCCTGGGCTCACTCCCGTTAGCAGGGAGAGAGGGGAGTTTGGGCTCAGGTAGATCTCAATGTACTCCCCCGACTTATTTCTGGCTAATGACAGAAAGGATGGCTAAGGAGAGATATACGGACTGCTAAGAGCTTGACTATGATGCCAATTTGGTATGTTCAGTTTATTTAGGTTGCGTGTTTTTGGTTTTTGGGAGGATCGCTGTGTCGCCCATCTAGAAGGTGAGGGAGGGGAGTAGGGGTGGGAGGGGGATTCTTCAAGACAAAGATACTGAGATAAGAAACTCTTATTTATAGTGAGTTAGGAATCATCTGATTGGTAAATCAAGCATTAGCTAATGCTGGACCAGCCGTGAACAATCGTGATCCTCTCGAAATTAGTTTATAAATAGCCTTCACTTAAAATGACATTTATAATGTAATGCTATATTACAACTTTCATTGTGTTGATGCTTGGAAACACCTTGGGTTCTATTTTAACGATTTAGGTGCAAAGTCTAAAGCACATGGCGCAAAAGCATTAAGGGCGTTTCTGAATCCAGTTGCTATTTTAAAGACAGAAAAATTTGCTTTCCGCTACGGCGCATGGTTTAACAGGGTTGTGTTTATTCTCTTAATTGAGTTCCGGGTGTGTTTTGAGCATAACGTGCATTAAACCAATCAGAGTCTCACTTCCCATTCCCTTTAAGAGTCAGTTGCGTTGTGCCATAGTGCATTTGCTATTTACATGGCTGAAATTGTAAGTGAAAAAACTGAAGGCTTCACTAGTGAGAAAACAATTAAACAGATAATCTGCAGTGTGAGGATAAAGAACTAGCCTCCTCCATTCAGCCTCTTTACTTTCTCTTTACTTTTTACTCTTTACTTTACTCCTTTACTTTCATGGAGTAAGCCTACATATTTAATTTAGTTTCTTAAGCACCAGGATTTGTTTGAAAACTATTTCTAAATTCAGTTCTAATTTCCAGCAAATGAATAAATGAACAGTAATAATGAAGTGTGGTCGAAAAATGGTTATATCCAAACACACTTCCTATTCTTTTGCCTAATATGGTGATGCATACGTGTCCAAAACCCAACAAGTGGCCAAATGTATACTTGTTTTTATTAAAACAAATATAAATATACATAAAATAAATAATACTGCTAATAGTAACATTATAATAAAAATGCTAATTGTCATGAAACAGCTGAAAAAAGCCCTCCGGACATGAAGAAGGTATGCAAGTAGTGTTTTTTATATTTATTTAGAAAAAATTTTTTAATCCTCATATGTAAAAATACATAGAACCTGCATAGGTGCATAACTAACGCGCTTTGCGCTGGACTTGAGCCTAGGTTTTACTTTGTCAATGGCGCTGTCTATTTCACTTTCTCAAAATAGCAATGCGCCAACAATATGCCTCAACACACCTTCTTTCTAGACCGGAACACCCCATAAGACCACAAAACAATGCCAATAGGTTTTCCATTTAAACAACGTGGTGCAAAATGTGAAAATTAGAGTTGCGCTGTTCTGAAAATAGCAACAAATCGAGCCAAACACGTCTTGCGCCTTATTACATTGTTACATTGAATAGTTCAACAAAGCAAAACATTTATAGATTCATACACAATTTCAAAATCAGCAATTTAAATATTCCAACAGTACGAACCCTCTCTATATACAACCGGTTTACTTGTTGCACAACAAGGATCACAGCGTGCAAATGTACTGAAGCGAGCTCGCCTTCATCTAGTCTGCCTCTAATAGCATCTACAGCACACTTTCTCCCAGCACCACTGTGGCACAGCTGTTTGTTGTGCATCCCATCAGCCAGAAGGCACATTTCACTTCACACAAACACTGAAGCTGACCACTACATGCAAAGAAGCCTATGTCAGCAGTCTGCATATTTTCGGGGCCTGTTCTTATTCTTCCTCTGGAGGACAACATTCACACTCGCTCCGTCTCCAAGACCAGATCGGAGAGGACAGACGGACTCTTTGACTGTCTCCCAGAGATATAGCGGGAGAGAAGTGTCCTCTCCGCCAGTGTCATAGGGAGAAGGGCTGACGCTCAGTGTATGTGACAAGGCCAGTCCGGAGTGGAAGGCCCCCCTGCAATATTAACTCTCATTTGGAGCAGCTGTGGCTGAGAGCATGAAACATTGAACAAAACAGCTGCCATGGATCCACTGCCGTCCTGCCAGCTTGCACTGTCTGTTAGTGCGGAGCGAAAACACGCGCGCATACACAAACAGACACACACACACACACACACACACACCCAGACGCATGCACGAGCCACTGACCTTTTCCAATTCAGCTTTCTGAGTGAAGTTGGTCCAGTGTCAGAGTTTAGCATACTTAAAGGTCTGGGAGGTTGCGGTAATGACCACTGACTCTGCAGAAAGGTCTGAGATGGCATGGCTTTTAAATCTGAGAGATGGCATGCAGTGTAATTGCGCTCAGAGTTTTATGGCTCCAGGGTTATTCCAATATCTCTCATGTACCATTATAGGTCTCAATGAAATTTTAGATTAGATTTTGTTTTAATTTAGTTAGCGTTTTAGTCGTTTGCTGCTAATAATTTTCGGTTTTAGCTGATCCATATTAGTCATTTTAGTACGTGGTATAAACATGAGATTGTTTGGCAACCATCAATGTTTTTTTTTTTCAATTATAGTTTATTTTAGTTCAAGTAATGATTTTGTTATGGTTTTAGTTTTATTAACGTTATTAGTTTTAGTTGTTAAAACCTCTGTATGGAATAAATAAATGAATGAATGAACAAACAAACAAATAAATGAACAAAAAATAAGATGAATAGATGAATAAATAGATGAATGAATGAATTAATGAATAAATAAATAATAAAAATGAATGAATGAATGAATGCATAAATAAATTAACAAATTAATAAAACCGCAAATATGCCATTAGTATATGCCTGCAAAGCAGAAGGCTTAGAAAAGTAAAAAATCACTGCACCATAACTAAATTTATCTATGATGGTTATGATGATAATCGTTTATGTACAAAGGCAGCTAATGTACATTTTACAAATCCATTTATGGTATACTTTGAGAAAAAAAGGTAGATAAGTAGAAATCATTGCTAAACTTTTAACTTGGGAAAGTAAATGACCATCTAATCACTCAAAACCTTAGTAATTGCATTAAATTGTCATTTATGATTGTGTTACTTGACTCAGGCGTTATGCACTAACCATAAACTTTCACTAGTTTGCCACACAACCCTCAAAAAAAAAAAAAAACAGAAAACCAGAGCTGCATCAAGAAAGTTACCTTATACCATGACTGGCACCTTTAGATGAACAATTTGCCAGAATTCGCTTCTATTAAAAAAAAATCTTCGCTAATCCATTCAGATTATTGTTTTGATGGTTAGTGTTTTTTTATATTTTTTATTTATTTATTTTTTTTATGAAACACAGTTCACCCAAAAAATATGACAATTTTGTTATGATTTACCTTCACGCCATTCCAAACCTGCATGACCGTATACTAGAGATTGTTTGTAAAATGTTGATGAGTTTTTTTTTTTTTTTTTTTTTTACAGTTTTTTTCAATTGCTAACACAAAATTTTTCAAACTAGTCTGGTTTTATCAAAATACTTAGCACAATTCACAAAACCATACACCCAAACTGCAAAATACCTCTTATATCCTGCAAAATGAAGCACTGCAACAGAAACTACTCAGAGCATTATCAAAATCAAACTTTTGCATGAAATGGCACACACTTTATTCATATTACCAGATTTTTGCCTAACCAACTACACACTGTTGGGCATAATAAAAAGCACCCCCAACTTTAGAATGCTTTGCCATAATACTAAAATATATATTAGATTGTTCACATGCACAGAAATATTTGCAGATACACACACATGCTGTTGCAACATTTTATATTTATATTTATTTTATTATTTATACTTATTATATTTATTTATATTTAATTTATATATATATATATATATATATATATATATATATATATATATATATATATATATATATATATATATATATATATATATATATATATATATATATATATATATATATATATATATATATATATATATATATATATATATATAGGGCTTGGACAATGCAGGCTAAATATTTCCCCCACAGTAGAGTACATTGTACAGGAAACTTGTACAGTTCATGAATGGCTGATGTCACACTCTATACTGTAAGTAAACAGGTGTCACCCAACTGATACACTATGACATGGTGTATACTACAGAACATGTGTACTAGATGAAATTTTGGTTACATACCTGTTCTCCAGTCTAAAGGTCCGGATGACAGAGGCGACAGTAAAACGACTCCAGTTTGCCTGCACTCTCTGTTCAGCCTCACACATTGTCAGCCCATGGTTGATGACATGATCTACTAAGGTTGCTCTGATTTTATTTGAAAGTGTTTGTCTTCTTTGGCCATGAAGTCCTCTATCTGATCTACTCGTACCTCTCACTCTTCTTACTCTCAACCTCCCTCTTCCTCTTCCTTTTTCTGCAATGTCTTCCATTGTTGTTGTAAAAAAGGTTCTCACCTGTGGTCTTTTCATAGTGCTAACATCTTGATTGAAGTGTTACCAATTAACCATTGAGGTGTTGTGCCAGGTGGCACATGTAATTGGTCAATTAGCTCATGTAGTATCATTTTGAATGGCAGTGTTTTAAAATGGCAAACATGTGACTTTGTCAGATTGTTGTGTCTTAACTTCCATTCATATGCACGCGAATGTGTCAGATCAGAAACACAGGGTCATGCGTCGAGTTTCGCAGGTTGTTGCAGTGCAAAGTTCAAGCTTGGTAAACTCTGACCTGCAAAATCGCATCACTTGACTGCGTGAGACCAATCCAGGAGCAAAAAATGACCTCTCTGGACAGAAATTTAAAAACATGGAGCAATCCCTCGCTTTTTTAATGTCTAATCATCTTGTTTAATCCCGCCCCTTTTCGCAGCGCCGTACGACAGAATTTCGCAAGCTCAAACTCTAGTGTGACTTCGGCTTTATGCAGAGAACTGTGTTCAGTGCATTTTAAAAAAAGTGTCATTTTGAAATGCAAAATGTGTGTAAAGCAGAAAATGTGTTTAGAGTTTTGGAGACTTGAGAAGAAGTTTTGCTCTCTGTGTGTCAGTTTAAATAATTGTGTTGTGTCTTTTTAGTGTGTTAGCAATTGGAAAAAACTGTAAAATAATAATTTTGGGGGATATTAACCTTTAATTACAGTATAGGACAGTGTAGAGTGGATACAGGAAAGCACAGGGAGCAGAGAGAGGGGAAGAATTGCACCTCAGTGATATATACAGTGCTCAGCATATATAAGTACACCCCTCACAAATCTCTTTTAAATTCATATTTTTAATAGGAATCTTAACAATATTGTATTTGTGCATATACATTAGATTAGTACTGAAGCCAATTCTGGAGCTTATTTAACAAAATAAATTACGATAACAGTCCAAAAACTAGTACACCCAAAATGATATGTTATAGAAAAATATTAAATAGTAATTTTAAAAAGAGCAAAAATCAAGAGAAGCCAAAAAAAAATTTTTTTTTGCAATATTTAGCTTGAATTTAATTGTATTATTTTTCAATTTCTAAATATGTTTGGTGATTTATTAAAATATTATTTGAATAAATATATCTGTTTAATAAATCTGTTTTGTTTAAATGCACCAAAATACATATATTCACTGAGAAATGGATAAAAATATTCATTTTCAAAATGGGGTGTACTCAATTATGCTGACCATTGACTATGAAATATAAGTGGCGTGTAAATGACAGCTCAAAAAGCGCATTATATAGGTAAATTTGACTTGCTGGCACAGGTTTGCACTGTTTGTAATCTGGCATTATCTATAGGGTTTCATTTACATGGCAAAGCCATTTTGTGGGCCTAAATGACTTTCAAACTGCACATTTTTTAAATCTAAACCATTATTGTATACATATTAAAAACGTGAGATTTTATAAACAGTGACGTGAATGTGTATTATACAAGCCCAAATCAGAAAAAGTTGGGACAGTATGGAAAAAAACAAATAGAAAAAAAGTAATGATTTCTAAATTTACTTTGACTTGTATTTCATTGCAAACAATACAACAAACATTATTTAACTGTTCCTCGTTATTTTTCTATTACTTTTAACAGTACGGGGTCTTCGTTGTCACATTTTACTCTTCAAAATGCACCACACAGTCTCGATTGGAGACAGGTCGGGACTGCAGGCAGGCCAGTCAAGTACCTGTATCCTCTTCCTCCATAGCCAGGACTTTGTAATGTGTGCAGAATGTGGTTTTGCATTGTCTTATTGAAATATGCATGCGAAGTTAGGACGATTTCAAGGGCCCACGCCGTTTTGGGGTTCGCAGAGATACTATTAGGGGCCCATCAGAACTCCACATCCCCCCTTCTCTTCACTTTCGTCCACAACACCTATGAAATGTTTTCATAGAGCCTGTACCAGCCAGCGGCTCCCCTGTCTCTATGTATTTTTAGCATTAATGGCGCCATCACAGAAGTGCAAGTTACTTTTGCCAAGGGCACTGAGACAACTCCATACCATGACAGACCCTGGCATTTGGACTTGTTGCTGGTAACAGTCTGGATGATTCTTTTCTGTATTGGTCCAGAGAGCATGGCATCCATTCATCTGATCACACTACAAGTTTCCACTGTGTGATGGTCATCCCAGAGGCCTCCAAGCCCAGAGAAGTCGACGACGCTTCTGGACACTGTTAACATAGGGCTTCCTTTTGGCACAGCACACTGGCATTTGTGGATGTAACTATGTATTGTGGTAGGTAACAAAGGTTTGTTAAAGAAGTCCTGAGCCCATGTGGTGATAGCGCTTATAGATGAATGATGATTGTTGATGCAGTGCCGCCTGAGGGATCGGACATCACAGTAATTCAGCTTAGGCTTGCACCCTTGTACTTCAAGCACTGAAATTCCTCCAGATTCTTTGAATCTTTTATTTATGTTATGCACTGTTGAAGGTGAAATATTCAAATGTCTTCCTGTCTTTCTTTGAGAAACATTGTTTTTAAACATTTCAATAATTTGATCATGCATTTGATGGTAAACTGTATGCTCAGAAAAAAAGTAATGTAATATGCAGATGTATTATGTATTTACAACATTTTAAATGTATTCAGAAATTCTCACTATAGACCAAATGTGTATGTGACAGTACATTAGTATTAAAGTAAATATAACCCAAGTTTATTAATGTAATGTAATGTAAATTTAAGGTATTTGTAAATTAAATTAAATTTGTCTATTCTGTTTCACAGATGTAATAAACAATCTTATATAAAAAGGTGCCAGGGAATACTGTACCAAAAGTGTTTTTCACGGTGATGCCATTTGATGAAGAACCTTTCATGATCTAAAGATTCCACTATATATCAAAAATCTTGTTCAATGAGAAGTTTCCATTTGATGTAAAAAAAAAAAAAAGTTCATGAAACCTTTATTTTTACATCTGTAACATGTTCACGAATCTGCTTTCTAATCTGCTTTTGTATTTCACAAGACGAAGGTTTATTTTAAACGAGCCAGCGGTGTAATGTGGATTTAACATGCATACGTTCATTTATTTAAGACAAGAGAACATGGAGCCTCTGAAGAGTTTCCATCTGATTTTAAGTGACATGTCAAAAGCACACCGGTGCAGAAAGTCTTCCTGAAAGCAGCTCTCTCAAGGGAGCTGCTCCTGTCTACCATGTATGCAAGTGCTGCTACAAGCTAACACTCGCAATGTAAAGTGTCAGTGACAGATTCAAAGGCAAATGGGCCTGAATAATTGATCGGGTGGGGGCTAGCGTTAGCAGTAGCGCAGCGACTCGCTAATGACGGAGAGTGCATCAATTTTACAAGAACAATTAGCAACAGGAGTAATTACACTTATCACCGTTTTATAAAATCACCTCCCCTGCACACCCCCACACACTCATCATGTAAGGGAGTTTAATCAGAGAAGTCAGGCTTAAAATGGATGTAGAGCGTTTCATCAGAATGGGATTCAGTCAAGGGAATCGCCAGCAAATGACGGTTATCCCACGTACACTTTGGCTTTTATGTTTGTGGCTATATGAACATATTAAAGTCTTTGCAAAGTAAGTATTTTATTTAATATTTATTTGTTTGGGTTTAGATATCAGTACATTTGGTTACACTTTTACACTTTTTTTTTGGTTTCACATTTTGATGATTCCCTTTAGACCTTCTGTTGAGTATATAAACAACTACTTGTCAGTAGATATTTACTTGAAAAGTAAACAGTACAATGTCTTTTGGGCGAACTGGTAGCATTTTATTTGTACAATGAGCTACATACGATTAATACAGGGATGGAAATTTCAGTCACCAAAACTAAATTTTGGGCTGCAAGAAAAAATATATGAACCAAAATAGAATCCTAAATGAATACAAAAAAAGTTAAGAAGTCAAATAGCAGAATAAATGCAGGCAGCAGGAACAAACAAAATCAAGTAAACAAAATTCACACGTGTGCTTCAGGCCATGTTTTTTTTGGTTTTGATGTATTTCAGTAAGCCATAACGTATAACAATTATTTATGTTGAGCAGGTTTGCTTGATTCAAACAAGCCCAAAACAACATAACACAACACATTGATCTTCAGATAGTCCTTATAAGCCTGGTTTCTATTACAAAGTTGCACAAACATTTTGATAAAAAAAAAAAAAAAAACTAGTTAACAGAAACTCAATCATTTCACAAGTGTTATGCAATTGAAACATTGGTTCAATTCTTCTCACTATAGTTCATTTAAAAAATGCTCATGACAACAATTTTTGATGGGTTTACTTGCAGTGGTCGGGCTCATTACGGAAGGAGATGAGACCGCGTACAGGGATGAAGTAAATAAACTGGCTTTATGGTGCACTGATAATAACTTGGCCCTCAATACCTTAAAAACAAAGCAAATCATAGTGGATTTCAGGAGGAACAGACCAGATACTCTGCCCATATATATACATGGGGACTGTGTGGAGATTGTCGGTGACTTCAAGTATCTGGGCTTGCATCTGGATCAAAATATATCATGGAAAACCAACACTATAGCACTGGTCAAAAAGGCACAGCAGCGACTCCATTTCCTGAGGGTCCTAAAAAACAATAACTTGGCCCATGAATTGCTAGTGTCATTTTACAGATGCACTATTGAAAGTGTGCTGTCGTACTGTATCCCAGTGTGGTATGCCAGCTGTACTGCCCAGAAAAAAGCTGCTCTCCAAAGGGTCATCAACACAGCACGGAAAATCATCGGCTGCACTCTTCCCTCCTTAGAGGATTTGTTTAAGGCCTGCTGCTACAGCAAAGCACGCAGCATCCTGAAGGACTCATCACATCCAGCATACCACCTATTTCAAATGTTACCTTCGGGGAGACGATACAGGACCATAAAAGCCAAAACAAACAGACTAAAAAATAGTACATATCCAAGGGCTGTTGCAATAATGAATGGGCATTAAACTGAGGGTGTTTCTGGCCAAAATTGTACTCACTTTTTAATCTTATTCACTTTTTAACCTGGAAGCTGCTAGAAAATGCACTTGCCACTTTACACGCATGGACATTAAATTGCATTCCTTTTTAGCCAACATTTTATTCACTTTTAAATTTAAAAGCTGCTAGGAAATGCACTTGCCACTTTATACGCACATCATACGCACTTCTAGTATTGTACTGTTACTCCTTTTATAATTAATTGTTGTTGTCCTTTTACCTTTTTATTTCTTGTTATTGTTGTTGTTTTAGATAGTTAGGACTGCACTGAAGGGAAGGGCAAACGTAAATTTCGTTGTACTTTGTACAATGACAATAAAAAGATTCTGATTCTGATACTGCAGCCACTGTGCTAGATGGTAATTTTAAACAACAAAGACATACAGTATGGACCCTTTTCACAAGATGGTTATAATGTGTTTAACATTCATCATAATCTTAAATCCTTAAAAGTTTTTAATAGTTTGATTTTTAAAAAATGAACATTTATATGCATTTATGAATGTATTATATCATCTTTGCGTCAAATTACAAAAAAAACAATTTACCGCTTATGCCAGGTGTTTCTAATGCAGCGTATATTGGGCTGAGAGTAAATTTGACGTTATTCTCTCTTCTGGCTGCCTTCATCAGTCTCACACTTTTTTTTTTTGAAAGTCTTAATTACACCATTGAGAAGTTTTTTATTATTTCAGCAAATAGCATTGTAAAAATATATATTTCTTGTATTCTCCGATTCACTGCGCTTTAAGTTTTCCAAGTTATGATGCCTTTTGCTACTGAGAAACCCGGAATTGT
Source organism: Danio kyathit (assembly GCA_903798195.1). Classification (NCBI taxonomy): domain Eukaryota; kingdom Metazoa; phylum Chordata; class Actinopteri; order Cypriniformes; family Danionidae; genus Danio; species Danio kyathit. The sequence goes on along the minus strand of LR812523.1, from coordinate 45,988,495 downwards.
GAAAAGAGTCATTCACACTGCATGTAAATGTGCTGTGCACCAATCCATTTTTGTCCATATGTGATTCAGATCTGTTATTGACAGTGTGAATTGCACAAACCTTATGAACTCTGATCTTTTCAATTCTAATTTGTGCCACTTATCTGATCATTTATGTCAAGGAAAGCCAATTATAATTGAGAATGGCCACATATGAGGGGTTTCTGGGAATTTTTAGTACTTGTGATTTTACAGAGAAACTGTGAATTCAGAATTTTAAATGAGCAGATCATCTTTTCTTAGATTTGTAATTGACAAGGGCCTCTTATTGTGTATACATGATCATGATCAAGAAAGGTAGATTCTACACATAAATCCATAACAAATAATGAGAATGGTGACCTTTATGTGCACCAAGTAACCAGTAAATGTGTTAAAGGACCTGTATTTATTTATTCACTCAGACTGACAGTTCTTGTAATTAAAATTCACCATAGCAGTGCAATGGAGATCAGCTCTCATTCACCAGATTTTGTTATTTCTTTATATGACATCTTTTGCTATGCTGGATTTTCTTCTTTCTCACTGAAAATATTTGAGTGGGTGGACAAGCCATCAAATCTGATTGGCTACAGATTTGATACAGTAAAATGCAGTACATTAAAAATGAAAATTCTGTCATTTATTTAATCACACTTCACTTGCTTAAAGTGAGTTTCTCGTTCTAATTACTTTTAAATATTTTGAAAAATGTAGACATTGACTTGCATATAATTGTTTTTTCTACTATAGATGTCAATGGTTACCCACTTCCAACATACTTCAAAATATCTACTTTTATTTTTTTGTGTGATCTATCTATTTAATATCAGTCTACTAATAGTGATTGCAAGTAGATGGAAAGCCAATTACTGTATAGTCAAAAGAATATCTAATGGGCACCATCCAAATAAATTGTTTTCTTTCATTGAGCTGAGCTCCAACAGTCAACGGGTGCTTTGAGCACAAAACCCCAGAGAGCAGTGCACGTCGGACAGTTTAACAAGGATGTTGCGCTGAATCGTGTCTCATTATAGTTGTTAAACGTGATATTTAATTAATCTTGTCTCTATCTAACGACTCTTCGTTCTTTTGAATCTATCAGGTAACGTGCCACCGTGTCAGTACACTGCTTCAATCTTTCGCTTTTGCTCTTGTACTTATTTTAGCGAAAACCTCAGATATTGTTGGTTGGTTCCTATTGGTTGTCTACATTTTTACCAACCAAGTTTGTCGACGCCATTATAACGACACAGATCACTCTGCCTATTCATGGCAGAGTCCCGCGGAGAAAGTGATTGACCGGTGTTAATTTGTGTGTAACTTATCTTCATTTATTTTATGATTTGGTTATGGGTAAAACAAAGACCATGCGGGTCAGGTAGTTGAAACGGTAGGCTACAAATATTTAATCAGTTATGAATTCATTAATTATTCATAAACAATTAATTTACTGCCACCTACGACAACGATGCCATTGTCTATCGCGATGTTTCACATTAGACATCGTACGATGCCAAATTATTTGACATCACCCAACCCTAATCTAGATTAGAATAATGTATACAGCATTGAAAATACATTGGCCTGTGTCTTGACACCCATGATATGAATGCTCTTCCTGCAATTCTGATGTTTTCCACTAAATGTTGCACAAGTAAACAACAACAACTTCATCAGGAGAAGGCGCAATCAGGCAACATAATAGATCTCTTGAAAAGTTTGCATTCCGTGTTTATGAGCCTTTCCGGTTCTGAGAGAGGAAATCAAGACCTCTCCCGCAGTCAGATTGGACACTGGAATGTGGTCAAAGGCAGCAATTTGCATCTATCATCTGCAATTTGAAAGCAGTCCATCACATCTGCTGTTTGCTCAGTCAATGGCCACCGCTAAAAGACTCCAGAAATGAACTATTAGTTCACTCCTTCTCCTCAGCTCGCTCGAATGACTGGATATTTAAACGATTCAGAAATATCGCCGCGAACAAAGAATTGAACTTGGCATAACCTAAATTGTGTTAATTTGTATACACTGACTGTGGTTTACCAGTGGAGACACTTGTTAGGTGAAGGTTAAATGCTTTAGGCCTCATGCTGCTTTCACAATTTTGATATATATTGGGGTTATTATGCATTTATGATTATTTGATTTATCACCATTCCTTAGATGCATAATGTTTTGTTGTGTTTTTCAAACACCTGACCCCTTAAACAACACTATTATAATAATAAGGGCCAATAAGACACTGGAGCTGGAGTTTGTGAGAGTGTTTGCAAGCTTTCTGCAGTATGGGAGCTTTTCATTCAGTGCCAAAAACAAAGACAAAGTTGTGATCACTGATTCATATGAACAAGATTTTACTTATTTAAAAATTCAAGTCACTTTCACATACTCAGCTGACATATCGAGTAAGATGCCCTTCTTGAGAACCTTTACATTCACTTTTAAAATGTACATATTTAGATGTTTAATGTGCTGAATGAGTATGAAAATAGAAAAAAAGCATTCATTCGTTCATTCATTCATTCTCTACTTCTAATCCAGGCAGCAATCTCAGGAGAGAACTTCCTTCTCCTCAGTCACTTCGTCCAGCTCCTCCGTGGGGATTTGAGGCATTCCCAGGCAAGTTGGATACGAAGTCCTTCCTGTATATATCCTGGGTTTTCCTTGGGGTCTCCTACTATTGGCACAAGCCTGAAACACTTCCCTAGGTTGGCATCCAAAGTATATGCCCAAACCACTTCAAGTGGCTTTTCTCAGTGTGGAGGAGCAGCGGCACCTCACTTTATCTCTAAGTGTGCACCCTGCCACACTGCGAAGCAAACTCATTTCAGTTGCATGTATCTGAAATCTTGTCTTTTTTGTCATGACCCAAAGCTCATGACCATAGGTGAGAGTAGAAACTTAGATTAACTGGTACATGGAGAGCTTTGCCTTTCAGCTCAACTCGTTTACCACAATGGACCGGTACATCAACCACATCCACCTGTCAATCTCATGTTCCATTTTTCCCTCACTCTTGAACAAAACCCTAAGATACTTGAATTACTCCACATGGGGTCAGGACTCTCCTTCAACCTGAAGATGGCAAGCCACTTTTTTCCGTTCTAGCATTATGGCCTTGAACTTGGAGGTGCTGAATCTCATCCCTGCAGCAACACAGTCTGCAGCAATTCATTCCAGTGCACATTGAAAGACCAGGTCCGATGAAGTCAACAGGACAACATCATCTACAAATAGCAGAGATGAAATCCTGTGATCCTCGAACCAGACCCCCTTCAGCCCTTGGCTGTGCCTAGAAATTCTGTCCATAAAAATAATAGACAAAACTGGTGACAAATAGTAGCCCCGCTGGAGTCCAACATTTACCAGGAACAAGTCTGACTTATTGCCTGCAATGCAATCTAAACTCTTGCTCCATTCATGCAGAGACTGGACAACTCTTAATAGATTGCATCCAACCCCCAAGAAAAGTTTATTTGTATATGTATTATTTTGAAATAAATTTAAAAAAAGTTAAAAAGTATTTTTTTCTGAAGATTAAAACTTTCCCTAAACCTTACTAATAGTGTTTTCAATAGCAAACTTAAGACAAAAGTGCATCATGGCCACAGAATATTACCTTGATTTGAACTTTTTGTGGAACCATGTTTGACCAGACTGAAACTGAAACTCTGCATCACAAGAACAACACTGTACCGTGAACTTTCCATGTTCATGGAAAAAGAAGGCAAATGTATTTGATTAGAAATCATAGACACTTAACTTTTTTGTGGTATTTATTTGGAAATGCACAGAAATTATCTTTGATTCGTCAAAAATATATTTCTGTAAATATTATTAGTGTGAATAGGAACAAAATTTGTTGGCATCATACTGTCTTTTAGCATCCATTTTACCTAGAAACTGTAGTCAAAAGTTGCAGTTTCACAAAAATGTAGACTGAAGCACACATTTCCAAGGAGCCTGTGTTGTTTTTATTAGCATATCATTTCAACAAGATGTACAGGTTTGTATGTGTTGCATTGTTTAATGTATCTTCCTGAAAAGATAACCATTGTAGCGACCACGTTGAAGTGACAATTTGCGCAAATCACCATCAATTAAATGATGGGTTTTTAAAAGTATGTGCATCAAAGTTTTTAATTATTTATATAAAAACATTAAACAAATACATTACAGTATAAACAAATAAAGTCCAAACCTTCTGATTTGATCCTCTTGTCACTGTCACATTTGGCTTGCTTGTTGTGGTGTTCAAAGCACAAAAAATTGCCATTTGAAATTATAATAATAACATTTCAAATTAATTTGCTTTTTTATTTACCCTAAGGCTCAAACCCCTGGAAAACGTATAGACCTTTGCCAGGTCTATAAAAATCACTTAAATAAGCATCTTCGCTGTCATGTTTGGACTGGTCAAGTGTTGTGTGGGATGGCTGTGATCAGCAGTTTCGCACTTCATACTAGTATAAAGCAACCTGGCCTGGGTTTCAGACTCAACTGGACAGTCTGCTGAAGTCCTGATGCAATTCTCTGTAATGCTTCAATGATGCAAGACCTGTATGATGTTAATATTATGTCATACTTGACCATCAATTTAAGTCATATGGCAATTGTTAATGATAAAAAATCATGTTGTAGTCTAATATATATTTAAGGCTGAGTTGTAAAAGTATTGATCTGTTGATCCTTGATTTTTGTTTATCTCTTGTATGAGCAAAACTCGAGCAAACAATATTTTGTAAACAATTTTACCTTTCAAGTAGTCATTTCTGTAACAAGACTAACATGCAAGTGAACTAATAATTTCTTACCTTTTTACTAGCAGTTACTGCACAAAATAAACATCAGTGAACTTCAGAAGGAATGTGAAAAATACTGTACTTCAACAACCAAAGTCTCTCATGTAAAACTTGACACCCACTGTTTAAATATTTATATTTCTAAAAACGAGTGGAATCGTAATCAAATTATTACGATATTTTTAACAGAGATTTTTATTTTTACTAGTCACTTATAATATAATATAATATAATATAATATAATATAATATAATATAATATAATATAATATAATATAGTATAACATAATTCAATATATAATATAATATAACGTAACATAACATAACGCTCCGGTTACTAAGGTAACCCTCGTTCCTGGAGGAGGGGGGAACGGAAATGCTATGTGGAAAATTCCACTATGGGGATTTCATTCAGAAAGCCAATCATCTGAAAGAGTATGTAAACGGGCCAATGAAATGCCAATGAGTTGGCAGCTTCAGCTTGCGCAGCTGATGCTCGTTGTAATTAATTTGGCTATAAGAGCACAGTGCGAGCAAAGCCAAAACATCATTTTTTAGCAGAAGAGACTTTCACCTTAACAGCTAAGGGGCAATCATTATGGCGAAGGAACATAGCATTTCCGTTCCCCCCCTCGGGGAATGAGGGTTACCTTAGTAAATTCGGGAGGGGAACTTCAATGCTATGTGGAAACTTCCACTATGGGGAAATGTATGGAAAACGGCAAAATGAATGAACCTTACCTTCGCCCCCGATGAGAGGTTTGCCAGGCAAAAGAGAGCGTGAGCTCACTTGCGTCACCAGAGGCGCGGTGTTCCAACGTGTTCCCTGGCCCTTACTTATCCCACTTCAACAGAAGATTTACAGATTTAGATATATTTTTCGAGAGTCGCAAATGCATCTAGATAATTTCTAAGAATTTAATACGACAGTACGTTGGGAATGCGTGCAGTCCCGATAGGGAGGACGCTGCAGAGGCCACCTGCTATCCAAGTGGGAAGACTGGTGGCAAGAGAGCATATGGACTAGCTCTGAGAAGGAGTACACTTATGAATATGAGATGGTTAGCGGTGAGGGAAGACACGGGTCCGCCTGTGAGGGGGGACTGCACCGTGGCAGTATAAGCATATGGGATCGCTTAGTGGGGATCGCACATAGCGGGCACCTATACCCAGAACGCGGGCTGACCAGCGGGCATACCAACAACGTAACGGGCAACAGTCAGATGCTGGGGGCCTTGGAGGAATATCTGCAGGGTTCGCCAAGCAGGGAACTTTACTGACAGAGCGAAAAAGTGCACGTATCTCAGTGTTAGAGAGAACACCTAACCGAATTTCTCATTCACAGCGTGAGGAAATCGGCTCCCCTCAAGATTAATAAATCTCGCAATAGGTGTCGCCCAGCCCGCAGCTCTGTTAGAGAGGCGCCGCATGCTAACGCCCAAAAGGATGCGCGCTTCGAGGAGCGTGCTCTCACTCCTGGGGGACACGGCTGGCAATGGCTCAGATGAGCAAGGGAGATGGCATTCACTGTTCAGTGGGTATGTTCCAACCTCTGTTTGAATATGACACTTCCCTTCTGCCGTTCACCGTAACAGATAAAAGAGCTGAGTACGGTCCGTATAACACTCAAAGCGCAAAGGACACAGCAAATAAAGGGGCTGGGTCTGCCTCCTCCGTGGGCAGCGCTTGCAGGATCACTACGTAGCTGAAAGAACTCTGTAGGAACCTAGGGCACCTAGGTGGGCCGGGGTCTCAGGTAAACGTGAGAGTGGGCCGGCCCAAAACGCTGCCACATTTCGCTGACCGAAAATGCCTCCAGATACTCACCCATTTGGCCGATGCGAACGCGACCAGCAGAGCTGTCTACCTGGACAGAAATCTGTCGAGTCGAGTGATCGAGCAGACCTCTCCTAAGAGAGATCTCCAAGTGGGTATGAGAGGGAAACAGAAAGAATTAATATTCATGTCTCGAACCTCTGGGAACTGGATGATGAGACGATACTTCCCAGCGCGCCGCCATCGCCGCATCCTTAGAGCGGGGATGATTGTAATGCCAACCCCTCAGAGCGGAGGGGACAGTCTTAGCTCCAGTCATCTGATGGAGGATAGCATCACTTTGATCTGGCATGTTCGGGGTTTCCTTCTCGGGGGGAAAAAGGTAACCACACAGTGAATAGACTCCACTTCAGGGCGTGGGCATGCCTCGTAGAGGGTGCTCAGCCTGAGTGACAGTGTTAACCACCTAATTGGTAGGTCATCTAAGTCCTCCGCGCTCCATCTATGAACCGTACGTGAGGCATAGATCTGGGCGCGGGTGCCAAACGGTGCCTGTCCCCTGTTTCCAGGGGATGTGCCAGGGAGGTGCCATCATGAGGAGAGTTGAAAGCAGGTCCGATTGGGCCAGAGAGGTGCAATACGAGAGCTGTTCCTCGACCTCCCTGACTTTTACACAGTATCTGTGCGAGTAGGCTCACTGGAGAAATGTGTATTATGCACGCCCCGGGGCCAGCTGTGTAGCCAGTGGACTTTGCAGGGTTCGCCAAGTGGGGAACTCAAGCGAGAGCGCACGAATCTCTAAGTTAGAGAAAGAAAGGCGCAGCCCATAACAGCTGGCCAGTTGGGGGTGGAGTCTCCATTTTCCCAGGCGAAACTGCCGTGAGAGCGAATGGGCTGCAAGGTTGAGCTCGGTGGGGAAAAATGGAATGTAGCGATTGTGCCGCGTATGACTCCGGGGTAGCAGACGGCAAGCGAGCTGAGACATGTGGCGAGAGCGAATACCATCATACGGTTGATATATGTCACCGCCGCCGTACTGTCTGTCCTGACCAGGATCCAGCACCGATAAAAAACGGCGGAGAGCGAGGAACACTGCCATCAGCTCTAGGGGATTGATATGCCAATACAACTGGGTTCCTTTCCACAGGCCCGCAGCTGCATGCCCGCAACACACGGCCCCCCCAGCCCGTGCTGGAAGCATCTGTCAAAACGACAATATTTCTGGACACCTGTCCTAGAGGCACTCAGGCCTGTAGGAACGAGGGATCGTTCCAGGGGCTGAGGGCGCGGCGACACAGGAGCGGTCTTACATCCCCGCCGATGGATGGTCCATCGTATCCGACTGCACGGCCGTGAATTCCTGGGTGAATCAACCAACGGTGTTGCCGAACAGGCCAGACTGGTATATGGGGAGTCAAGAAAGTGAACTTTGTCGACTCCGCGCATATTTTTGCCAGGTTTAGCCCGAGGTGGCGCTCCTGGATCACTAATGTGGCCATCGTCTTTTCCAGGGCACACGCAGCAGACTTGTGGTCTGTGGAGCTCAGTCGGGTGCGGTGCGGGATTTTAACAAGCCTGGGTCAGAACCACCCTTGTGCAGTTGGGCCAGCGCGCGCGCATGGACCCTAGCGTGCAGCGTGGAAGCAGCCTGGCCCACGGCTGTGTGGGCTCTGGCTCGGGAGGCAGAAGACCAACACTCTTTGGACGGGAGATGAGGCTGACTCCAGCAGAAGGAGGCACCACGCGGGCCCGTGATGGCACTCTCTATCTGGGGAATTGACTTGTACTCCCTGGCTGCTCCACCATCAAAGGTGGTGAGGCGGAGGTGCACGCAGATCAGGCAGAGAAAGGCGCTCTCAAGACTGCGTGAGCCCACTGTGCACTTCCGGGAAGAAAGGGATGGGAGGCTAGAAGGTCCTGCCTTTTAATCCTCCACATACACCCATCTAGTCGGTCCGGTCGCGTGGCTGGGGTATAAACCAACTCCAGACCCACGACCAAAACAGCCCGAGAAAGCACGATTATCATGTCTGTTTCAAGATCGGCCGCCACCGCGCTCGTTCCCGCGGGGATGGAGCGGAGGGGGGGAAATCCTTCATCAGACCGTGACAGCCCAACCTCCAATGCAGCGGTGGACATCTGAGCCTCGGTGTCATCAAGTGAGAGGGCGGCCATCCGAGGATGGAGCACTTCTCTCACTCGAAGCTTGGATGGAGCGAGAGGTCTGCAAGCCCGAGGGCGGCAGATTTACTCCCACTGTAACCCTCAGATCTGCCCGAGTGCCCACCGCGGAGCGGTGGACAACTGGGGTGGGTGGCCCTTTTGCAAGAGCGAGCCACGATCTTAACTGCGCAACAGACATGCCACCGCAGTGATGGCATGCACTACTCGCGAGCACCGCATTAGCATGCTGGACCCCCAGACATAAAACGTAGTGCTCGTGCCCATCGTCCAAGGACAGGAAACCACTGCATCCAGAAACGCACAGCCTGAGCGACGTCTTGAAAAAGACGCGCTGCACGACCGTGTTGCTCTTTTAGGAAATTCGCAACAATACATACCGCTCTGGAGGACAGGACCCAAAGGACGCCAGGCAAGGGAGAAACCCAGCTCGACCATCTGCCGCTGCGTGTCACACACTCTGGATCGGGAGATCGCTCTCTTTGACTCTCTGTCTGAAACTCAGCTGGAGGGAACCCTCATTGACTCTCTCAGAAGGCTGTTGAAGTCTCTGAAGTGAAAAATGATGCTTTGGTTTTGCTCGCACTGTGCTCTTATAGCCAAATTAATTGCAACGAGCATCAACATAATATAATATAATATAATATAATATAATATAATATAATATAACTCAATATATAATATAATATAATATAATATAACTCAATATATAATATAATATAATATATTATAATATAATATAGTATAATATAATATAATATAATTCAATATATAATATAATATAATATAATATAATTCAATATATAATATAATGCAATATAATATAATATAAAATAATACAATTAAATATTATATAATATAATATAATATAGTTTAATATAATTCAATATATAATCTATAATATAATTCAATATATAACCTAATATAGTATAAAATAATTCAATATAATATAGTATAATATAATTCAATATATAATATAATATAATATAATATAATATAATATAATACAATTAAATATAATTAATATAATATAATAAAATATAGTTTAATATAATTCAATATATAACCTAATTTAATATAATATAGTATAATATAATTAAATCTAATATAATGTAGTATAATACAATTCAATATATAATATAATATAGTATAATATAATTCAATATATAATATAATGCAATATAATATAATATAATATAATATAATATAATATAATATAATATAATATAATATAATATAATATAATACAACTAAATATAATATAATATAATAGTTTAATATAATTCAATATATAACCTAATCTAATATAATATAGTATAATATAATTAAATATAATATAATATAGTATAATATAATTCAACATATAATATAATATTATTTAACATAATTCAATAAAATATAATATAATATAATATAATATAATATAATATAATATAATATAATATAATAAAGTTGGGTATGCTTTAAACACTGTAAAAATTTGAAACAGCTTCAAAAATTCAATGATCAATAAGTCATTCTAACTTATGGTTTAACATTAAAATAAGTTCTGCTTGATTCAGCAACTGATTTTTATTGTGTTCTCTATTTGGATTGCAATTTTTTTTTTAGCCTTCTTTAGCCTTTTTCTTTATTACCTAGATTATTATTTCGACTGGATTTAAACTAATGCTTTAGACATAAACCAATTATTTCCTAACTAAGCCCATACAAGAACATTAATTAAACATACTGTACATGTTTTTGTTTTTCCAACATTTTATTAATTGCTGAATCCAGATTAATCAAGATCTGAATCAAATTGCAAGCTTGTAAATGAAATTGTGTTTTTTTTTTCCAGCGCTAAGCTAAATTAGACTCCTTTGCATACAGACCAAACAGGTAACACTTTACTTCAGGGGGTGTTTATAAGACTGACATGACACATGATGAGGCCAGTATAACTGCAAAGTTTTTTTTTTTTATACTTTTTCCAGTTTGTCATTAACATTTCTCATTAAAAGTGTCAATACTCTGTCAATTTTTTTTAGAACACCATCATTAACATTTAATGACATTTCAATTCTGAAGTTGAGGTAGAAAAATATTCCTGTTTTAAAATTCATGACACACATACACTCACCGGCCACTTTATTAGGTACATCTTACTAGTACCGGGTTGGACCCCCTTTTGCCTTCAGAACTGCCTTAATCCTGCGTGGCATAGATTCAAAAAGGTACTGGAAATATTTCTCAGAGATTTTGGAACCATATTGACGCGATAGCATCATGCAGTTGCTGCAGATTTGTTGGCTGCACATCTCTCGTTCCAACACATCCTAAAGGTGCACTATTGGATTGAAATCTGGTCATTTGAGAACAGTGAACTCATTGTCATGGTCAAGAAATAGTCATGAAATGATTCACTCTTTATGACATGGCACGTTATTCTGCTGGAAGTAGCCATCAGAAGATGGATACACTGTGGTCATAAAGAGATGAACATGGTCAGCAACAATACTCAGGTAGGCTCTGGCGTTGACACGATGCTCAATTGGTACTAATGGGCCCAAAGTGGCAAGAAAATATCCCCCACACCATTACATCAACAACACCAGCCTAAACCGTTGATACAAGGCAGGAAGGATTCATGCTTTCATGTCGTTGAAGCCAAATTCTGACCCAACCATCCAAATGTCGCAGCAGAAATCGAGACTCATCAGACCAGGCAATGTTTTTCCAATCTTCTATTGTCCAATTTTGGTGAGCCTGTGTGAATTATAGTTTCTTGTTCTTAGCTGACAGGAGTGGCACCCGGTGTGGTGTTCTGCTGCTGTAGCCCATCTGCCTCAAGGTTGGACGTGTTGTGCAATCAGAGATGTACTTCTGCATACCCCAATTGTAATGAGAGGTTATTTGAGTTACTGTTGTCTTTCTATCAGCTGGAACCAGTCTGGCCATTCTCCTGTGACCTATGGCATCAACAAGGCATTTGCACCCACGAAACTGCCGCTCACTGAATATTTTCTCTTTTTCAGACCATTCTCTGTAAACCCTAGTGATGGTTGTGCGTGAAAATCCCAGTAGATCAGCAGTTTCTGAAACAATCAGTCCAGTCCATCTGGCACCAACAACCATGCCACGTTCAAAGTCACTGAAATCAACTTTAAATTGCTTGGTTTAAACATGCCTAAATGTATTGAGTTGCTGCCATGTGATTGGCTGATTAGAAATTTGTGTTAACGAGCAGTTGGACAGGTGTACCTAATAAAGTGGCTGGTGAGTGTAGATTTATGACATGAGTCATGACAGATTTATGACAAGTCATGTTGTCTTGATTATATCAAGTTGTGATGACAAAGACAGTGTCAGGTTATGTTTTTTTGGAGGTGGTCATAACAAAAAAATCTCGAACAATGTCACCTTTGCATTTAAAATGATCTAATATAATGACAATTAATGACAGTTGTCATAAGCATGTATAAAATGTCATTCATATACATTACACTGCATGATTATAAAGGTTTCATGACAGTCTTATAAACCCCCCCTTCATGTAAACAGTTCCTTAATAATTCCATTCCATCCATATCATTGTCACAATACAGTCAAGCAGAAGTGACTCAGCAACTACTATGAAATCATGGTTCTCAAGGAAAGCGCTCTTCTTTCTCACTTTGTTTCAAAGTTGCAGCCTCTCCTTCCTCTCGTTCACCACTATAGGATCTTCCCTCCCGACAATTAGCATGATGTTTCACAGAACAATGACTTGTTCCCCCTCATCCCATCCATGGCCAGCATTTCTAGGCCACATCTTTAACCCCATTGTCACAGGCTGACAGCGTAACATTTAGCTTGCCTGACATGTCCAGTTAGCTACAAGCAGAGAGTTTACCTGACACAGGGTGGCATCGCTAATCACTCTCCACTTCAGCCCGTCCTCCGCTTCTCCCCTGCCCTTTATCCTTCTTCTCATCCCCACACATCTTATTTGAGAGAATTAGGAAGGAATCAATCATTTGTCACGTCTATGTGTTGTTGCGGGCCTCTCCGGCCGGATTTCTGTCTCCAGGCTAGCGGGGAATGGGGAGGATCATGTAGCGCATGGAGGAATCCAAAGTGACGCAGGTTGAGGCTCTGGTACTTTCTCTGACAAACAGACTCCCGTTTCCCCTCAAGGCTTTTCTCTTCCAGCCTTCACTTCTACTGATGCACAGCAATATTTCTTGAGCAGACTCAGAGGAGCGCTGAGAGTCCTGTTAAGAGCGTGCAATCCAGAGAGTTTCAAATCCGATTGCACAATACAAGAGAAAGTAGAAGACATCTACTCAGCTCTTAAGTTGCATGAGCTGAAGCCTTTATGGGTACAAGGATGATGGATGGGATTCACAAGTTGCTGCGGCATTCCTTTGGAAGTCAGTGTTTCTTTTTTTATAGGCATGATTTGTTAATTATTATAAATGAATTTAAATCGATACAAAATGTGTTGTTAAAGTAAAAATGTTTTTGCAAATAATAAAATGTTAATTATATCGTTTAAAATCGTGCATTTTAAATCAGTGAATCCAAAGGTCAAAATTGCAACACACTTATTTAAACAAAATAAAACAATTGTAATATTTTATGTACAGTGTTAAAAAAACATTCAAGGGTTTAATTAGTACTGTAGTTTGGGTGGACTAATTTAAATTTAAATTTGGCATTTTAAAATCACAAATTTCTTGCCTTCAGTTGGTCCAAAATGCTGCTGCTAGATTCATTTGTAATAGTAGGAAACATGACCACATTATTCTAAGGGGCCTTTATTGGCTGCCCATCCAATTCAGAATTGATTTTAAAGTGCTGGTATTTAAATCCCTTCACAATCTAGCCCCAACCTATACCTCTCAGAGTTGTTGCATTTTTACACTCATGTAAGATCTCTCAGATCAAGTGATCAAAATCTTCTTTTAGTTTCTCAGTCCAGACTGAAATGTAGAGGGCACAGAGCTTTTTCTGTGGTGGGTCCTCAAATATGGAGCACTTTGCCCCTTAAGATTAGAACGGCTCCATCAATATTAATTTTTTAAATCACTCCTAAAAGCGTACCTATTTAACTTGGCTTTTTAAAATTATCTTATAGTCCTTTGTACTGCTTCGTTTTTAAATGTATTCAGTCGTTTCTCTTGGCTTTTTTGTATGTTTTTATATTCTTTTTTATTTTACTTTGACTTACACTTAAAAACATTTGTTCAAACTACTTAAAATGAGTTGAATCAACACAATTTTGTAGTTTTTTTTGGAGACAACATAATTGTTTTATGTTCAACCAACTTAAATTTGTAAAAACAATTGTTATCTTAATCGATTTGAGTTGGGACAATATGAAGGAATTGTGTGGAACCCTGCATTTTTTACAGTGTATGTACATCACTTTGGTCAGTCTTGTGATTGTTTTTAAATGTGCTTTATAAATAAATGAACTTGAACTTAAAATAAATTTTCTTTACAGCGTCAAACATTTTATCCAAAAAAAATAAACATTTTACAAAAATAATATATACGTGTGTATATGTAAATATAGTGTGTGTGTGTCTGTGTATAAGTCAAGGTCAAAATTATTAGCCCTTATTTCTATTCCTTTTCAGATATATTATTCTGGAGAAAGTCTTATTTCTTTTAGTTTGTCTGTAGTAAAAGCAGCTTTAATTTAAATAAATATATAAAGAGGTGACATGGTGGCTCAGTGGTTAGCACTGTCACCTCACAGCAAGGTCACTGGTTTGAGTTCAAGCTGGGTCAGTTGGCATTTCTGTGTGGAGTTTGCATGTTCTTCCCATGTTTGCGTGGGTTTCCTCCGGGTGCTCCGGTTTCCCCCCACAGTCTAAAGACATGTGCTATAGGTGAATTAAATAAGCTAAATTGGCCATAGTGTATGAGTGCGAGTATGAATGAGTGTGTGTGGATGTTTCCCAGTGATGGGTTGCAGCTGGAAGGGCATCTGCTGTGTAAAACATATGCTGGATAAGTTGGTGGTTCATTCTGCTGTGGTGACCCCGATGAATAAAGGGACTAAGCAGAAGGAAAATTAATACATTTTAAGGTCAGAAGCATATCAGTATGAAATGCTGAGCATAAGTTATCTTTATTTCTCCTTCGTGTAAATTCTACAGTACAACTACAACGTTAGTCTTCCCTAAAATATGAGGAAATATATATTTTTAAAAAATTCCACTGGCAAACTCCCAATCTCGAGTATTTAAGACCTGCAATACTTCCCTTTTTAAAACCATTCAAAACATTATGTCTGCAATTCCCCTGTGTGTATCTACATAAAGATCTTGAGTTCTTACCATACCCTGACCTCAATATAGTAATTGCTCCATTTTCATTCATCTGCTTGCATGAAAGCAGCTTAAAGAAGAGGTTCATATTCATCCTCTTTAGGTGTTTTTTTTAGATTATAAAATGAATATGTTGCAGATTATGGTGCATGTTATTCCAAGAGCTCTTGTTAATACAAGTGGGAAATACACAGAGCGGAGAACAAGTCAAACAGACAAACATATTAAAAGAAAATACTTGTGTAATACCAGCTCCAGTCAGTAGATGGCTTCATAATCTACTGAGGGGAACAAACAACTGAGCCTCAATGGATGGTACATTAATACTGTCGGTGCAGGGAAATATAATGAATACAGTACTTCAGTTGTTGCCAGTCTGAACTCTGTAATGCCTTTTATTGACATAATATCATCTCAACCTAAGCAAAATTCCTGACATTTACACATATTGAACAACAGAAGTATCCTAAAATGGCTATTCTAAAACACTGACAATAATATATTGTTTAATGTGAGACGGGAAATACAATTAATTCACTCTTTGTGATACTTCTGAAACCAAAATGCTCAATTTAACTTTCATTCATCCATGTGGACTAGCATTTTCAGTAAATAATTAGCACACAAAGCTCCTCTCACAGATTAGCATGGTTGATGTTAGCATTTAAAACAAACTAACTAGCATGAAACGCTATTAGTGCTGTTCAGCAGTTTCTTGGAGCACAATTCTCACAATTATCTGCTTCTAAAAATATTTGCATGTAAATTTAGGTTCATCAGGGGAAGACTAATGCATTTCATGAGGAGTTACTTCTCATTTCATAAATGTTTTATCAAATAAATAAATAATTAATAAAATAATTACACTTTTTAGTTTAAGTACTAATTCTAAATATTACTAGTGGTATATTATACCTTATTATTTTAAAGTTCATATTCTGTATAATTTTATTCTACATCCCTAATCCTACCTCAACCTAATTACTACCTCAATAAATATCAATAAGCAGCAAATTAGGAGTTTATTGAGCTAAAAGTATTTAGTGAAGGTTTAGTAAGCTACTTTAAATAATATTTTTATATAAACTGTATATATATATATATATATATATATATATATATATATATATATATATAATATATATATATATATATAAATATATATATATATATATATATATATATATATATATATATATAAATATAAATAAATGAATAAATAAATGTATATATATGTGTGTGTGTGTGTATATATATATATATATATATATATATATATATGTATTTATAATGCCTCAAAATAAAGTGCAACCACAAATCCAAGTTCCTCCTCACAACAGGCACTCAAGAGCTGTTACATTCCATGTGTATAAACCTTACATTTCATATAAATGCATTAAGCTTTCATCCAAATGCATGTTTTACATATAAATATGTTTTAGCAAAAAAAAAACAGCATTTGCATTTAAATACAAACATATGAATACTGGAAGATTTATAACATTGTTTTCTCTCTCTCACTCTTTCTCTCTCTCTCTCTCTCTCTCTCTTTCTAATTGATTTTCAGTTTTACAAAGCAATGGGTGATCTTATGGTATCTTAAGATTTGGTGTTACAAAGGAGTTTTTTGTCAAATTTGTGATGAAAATTTAGAGTTTATGGTTTATTAGGTTGTTTTTAATTTTTGTGTGTAACATTTGATTGTATAATGTTTTTGCTAATATTTTGTATTTTTTATCATTTCATGCTCATTTTAAAGCTGAAATGATTCCAGTTTCACTTATTTTTTTTTGGAGCAATAAAGACCTGATTCCCAATATCAGTGTCACAGATTGAAATGCCCATATAACCCCAATAAATTCACACACACACAAAAAACTCTACTAGTGGAAAGCCTCTCCTAATTTGCATTTTATACTTGAAGCAGATAAAATGTAATATTCCAAATTGTACTGATCCACTTAATGGATATGGCTCTTTCATAATCTACGTGCACCTCTAAGTCGAGATCGAGCTGTCTAACAATAATGTGAATTAAAACTACAGGCTTAGAGTTCACTTTTGTAATCTCCATAATAGCGAGTGTTAGCGGTTCCTCAGTTAGTCAATGAAGAGGATATTGGGGGATGTTTCCATTATCAGAGTGGGAAGCTTGGCCACGGTTCATGCAAGAGCGCTGCTGAAAGCGTGTAAGGCTTCAAAGCGTATCGGCCGCAGTGAGATATCAGAGCTGTGTGGCAATCTGTGACACCAAAGCCTCTTTGCCAGATCTGAACGCCACATAAGTCCATTGTCACTCAGCATGCTAAGAAGTGTAAGCCTCAGCCCGGCACAATAGACTATAGCATTACAGCGAGATATCGGGTTGAAAGGGATCCTTAAGACCCTATATGGGTATTTACACTTTTTAGGCCAGATTAAAAAGGGGAAATATAGGTTATGCCTCAATTTATGTGACAAATGCTCTTCATTGTCACCTCTTGTAAGTCAGCTCTGCAGGAAGCTGGTTAAAATAGTCTGACAAAAGCTCCTTTGTTTCTGTGTTTGTTTGTTTGTTTGTTTGTTTGTTTGTTTGTTTGTTTGTTTGTTTGTTTGGAGACAAATTTGCATATGCCCTTGTTGTCACAAATATCTTGTAATTATAGCTAAATTTCAATAAAAGAAAATGTGCATCATCCATTGTGCTATGCATGACAAAACAATAATGAATACATAAAATTAGGGCTGAGCGAAAATCAAAATCTCTATTAATTTAACATTTTAACTCAATTACGAATAGTGAACGATTATTTTATTTATTTTATTTTATTTGCCCTCATACATTACTGACAGGTTTTGTACAGTAAACAAGATTTTTGAATTAAGGGTACATTACTAGGTTTTAAAATAATTAAAAGGAAAACACACACTATCTTCTGTCTATGATTATTTATTAAAATCATCATTGAACAACTGAAATTAAAACACACATTGCCTAAAACCCACAGTCACTTTTTTTCTTATAAAAAAGTGAAAATAATAACAAAATGTGTTTTTCATTTTAAAAGTAGAAAATAAGCAGTATCTCTTCTAAATATAATAACTCTTGCATATACTGTAAATAGTATTTTAAACAGTGCATTTCTTGCATCTTTTGCAAACAAATATTTTAATTTAAATAAGAATTGTAATGGAAAATATGCCGACTCAAGACATCTTGGGCGTAGCTTCCAATCATCATCAGTAATGCTTAAGAATGGGTCCTTTGTCCAGTACTTGACTAGAGGTCAGATGTGGCTGCAAAGTGTGGCTAACAGAGCGGGATCATGTGACTCCACCCGCGATAGGGAAAGTAATTGAAAAAAACGACCTGGAAAAATTAGATTGATTATAGGTTCTGAATGTTGATTATGATTACTTTTAAATTAATTGTCCAGCACTACATAAAATACATTTTGTTCAAAAAAATATGTTGTAATTTAAATCATCTTGTTCTTTATACACTGCAAAAATGTTTTTCCAAATCTCAAAAAGAAAAATTAATCAATAGGCATTTATCTAGAAAAGTAAATAAATAAATAAATAAATAATAAATATATATATATATATATATATATATATATATATATATATATATATATATATATATATATATATATATATATATATATATATATATATATATATAATTGTATTATTATTATTTTTTTTTTTTTCAGAAATAATACTATCAAAATTTTGTTATCAAAAGTTTTCCTTAAAACAGGTAAATAATCTGACAGTAGAGTAGGTCAAATAATCTTGTTTCAAACCAAAAATAAGATTACCCAACAGGCAGATTATTTAGCTTGTTTTAAAGGGCGCCTATGATGAAAATTATCTTTTGTAAGCTGTTTGGACAGAACTGTGTGTAGGTATAGTGTGTCCACAGTCATATTAGAGTGAAATAACGACAATAAGTCTCTTTTTTTAAATTTCCTGACGTAAAAATAGGATCCAAATCCCTCCCATTTTGAGGCCCACCACAACGTGACATAGGAATGTGATTCCCCCACCCTCTGAATTGATTGACAGCCGCATATTAACATGTCTCTGTAGTAACGCGTATAATCATATCAACAAGACAGGACGTGCGCAAAGCAACCGGGATTAAAAGATCTGTTCAGCTCTCTGTGATCATCAAATGTGATCAAGAATGAGTTTTACAAGTTTAAAACTTTTTTTAAACAGTGCATGTTTGTAGTGAATTACAGCGATTTTACCGTCTGTATCACCACAGCCGCATGTCAGTACAATTATAAAAGAAGATGCTTCAATCCCGGTTTGTGGACATTAAATCAGGTTAATTTTGTACATTAACATAACAGATATCCAAACAGTGGATATTAACGTTTATACTGTCACATTTGCATGCAGAAACAGCGTAAAGTTAAACGCACGTGCTGTGCTGTGTGTGTCTGTGTGTGTGAACTTTGTAATGACATTGTGTGTGATTCTTCCTTCTTATCGACTCGTTAAATCCTCAACAAATACATCAAATAAAGATTGGGAAAGTTCTTACTGTAGTATTTCTCACAAACGTTACGTGAGATCTGCTTTCTTCATGTCTGTCACTGTGCTGTTTATCTGACGCAGCCGAGGTGGAGATTGAAGCACACTCTGACAGGCACATGAGAACGGTGTGTGGGGAGAACTAGCATTAAAGGCACAGGCCACAAAAACAGCTACTCTGTGTTCAGAGCAGAAAATTCCAATATTCTGAAAGGTCTAATAAATAATCTGATGAGTGTTTTGAGCTGAAACTTTACAGACACATTCTGGAGACACAAAAAACTTATCTTACATCTTGAAAAAGGGGTCAAATAGGTGCCCTTTAAAAGGTTTTGACTTACAATTTCTGAAAACAAAACATTTTTTGCTATAAAATGCCTATTGGTTTAAGAATTTTTAGATATGTAGAATTTTTAGATATGTAAGAAAAGCAATTTTTGCAGTGAAAGTTCTGTCATCTTAATGATAAAACTGAAATCCTGCAAACAGATAAAGCTGAAGTCTGGAAAACATTGAGATCTGCAACAGTGATGAGATAATTAAGATATTTATCATTCAAATGGGAAGTCATAAACACCTAACAAGCATTTGTTTTGATGACAGTTAAATGCAAGCAGCACCTATTTATATTTGTTAGCGCTTATGGGTCATTATGCCGCTGTCATTTGTCAGCACAGGGTGTTTACTCTGGATCTCCAGAGAGGCGCTGCTCCCTATAGCGGGGCACAGATCTGTGTCTCCATTCTCAACAACCATCTATTCTGCTTAAGCACTTGTCTTTGGCCTCCTTATGGATCATTGTGTTTCGTAATTCAGCAAAGTCTCAAGCTAAAAAAAAAGTCCAGAAAGTGTCAAAGTTGAAATACAATATGGTACCAACTGCAACACTTTATACTTGTTTTAATGATTAAGTCTTAGTCAGCCAGCCATCATTAGAGTATTATTAGAGTATTTGCTTAAATCACCTAACACTTTAATGGACGCCAAATAGGGCTGCACAATATATCGAACACTTTATTAATAGTATGTGCAATATCCATATCACAGAGATGTGCAGTTAATGAAATGAATTTTATGTTCCAAGCATTTGTGTACTGCATGCATATGTTGTTTATTCAAATCTGACCAATCAGATCAGAGCCTTTACTATTTTCATCTCCACCTCTCCAGTAGGTGCTGTTAGGTGAACCTAGAGATAAAAATAAATATTAATGCTGAGAATAGAGAGAAAAAGGACAACAACCAATAAGAATAACAAATTATGTTGAGGTTTTCAGTCAGTCATGGTGTTTTAAAGTCTAAATGTTTGCACCTTGATATCTATTATGTGATATATATATATATATATATATATATATATATATATATATATATATATATATATATATATATATATATATATATATATATATATATATATATATATATATAGAACGTCGCTGGGTCGCAGGTTCGAACCTCGGCTGGGTTCTGTGTGGAGTTTGCATGTTCTCCCTGCGTTCGCGTGGGTTTCCTCCGGGTGCTCCGGTTTCCCCCACAGTCCAAAGACATGCAGTATAGGTGAATTGGGTAAGCTAAATTGTCCGTAGTGTATGAGTGTGAATGTGTGTGTGTGTGGAAAATTCCCAGAGATGGGTTGCGGCTGGAAGGGCATCCGCTGCGTAAAATCATGCTGGATAAGTTGGTGGTTCATTCCACTGTGGCGACCCCGCAAGGGACAAAGCCGACAAGAAAATGAATGAATGATATACAGATATATATATATTCTGTTGAAGTCAGAATTATTACCCCCCCTGAATTATTAGCCACCCCTGTTTATTTTTTTCCCCAATTTCTGTTTTACGGAGAGAAGTAAAACACATTTCTTTTTAACACATTTCTAAACATAATAGTTTTAATAATTCATTTCTAATAACTGATTAATTTTATCTTTGCCATGATGACAGTAAATAATATTTTACTAGATGTTTTTGACATTTAAAGGCTTAACTAGGTTAATTAGGTTAACTAGGCAGGTTAGGGTAATTAGGCAAGTTATTGTATAACAATGGTTTGTTCTGTAGACTACTGAAATTTTTTTTTTGCTTAAAGTAGCTAATAATTTTGTCCTTAAAATGGTGTTCAAAAAATTCATAACTGCTTTTATTCTAGCCGAAATAAAACAAATAAGACTTTCTCCAGAAGAAAAAATATTATCAGACATACTGTGAAAATTTCATTGCCCTGTGTGTGTGTGTGTGTGTGTGTGTGTGTATATATATATATATATATATATATATATATATATTACCTGTTTATTTTAGTATGATCATAAAATTTATTCTTTTTTTAAAATTGCTGATAAAATAGCAAGTTATTGCAACACTCAACATCGCAAATTTTCCCAGTAAAAAACGGACTGGGACTGTAACTAACTGTAAGCTAATTAATGAGAGTTGTTGATACATTTGACATAATGGTTTTGAGTCACAGTTTTTCTACAATGTTAAAACGACTATCCTTAGAAAAAATATGTACTTAATGTATAGTAAAAACGTTTAATTAAAACATATTTGAAGTATAGTATACTAATATAAGTGTACTATTTGAAGAACTAAATTAGCCCACATTTTAGTTATGTAAAAGTATGCTTCTATGTGGCTTTTTTTTTTGTTTGTTCAAACGACTTAACTAAAATGAGTTGAAACAATTCTTACATTTTTTTGGGGACAACTTAATAGTTTTATCTTCAATCCACTTAAATTTGTAAAAACTTTTAAGTTAACTTAATCGATTTATGTTGGGAGAACATAAAGGAATTGTGTGGTGCCCAGCATTTTTGTACTGTGTACCTGCAGCAGCAGTAAACTGTGTGTACAGCTAGTTTACAGTACAACTACTGTACATTTATCATTTGCCATTTACTGTATGCAGCAAAAAAGAATACTAATCCGCTTGTTACGTGTGGTGTCACACGAATCGGCTTTCGGGTCCAAGCGCTATATCAAACTGTATGGGGAGGCTCAACAAATGGTAATAATAAACATTTACAAAGCCATGTAATACTTTTGAAAATCACGATGGCCAGAATATAATCATTTTTTTTAATAAATTGTTAAAATAATGGTGTATGTGATGCAGCAAGTACAGCATGATCCATTCATTCATTCATTCATTCATTCATTCATTTATTCATTCATTCATTCATTCATTCATTCATTTATTCATTTTCTTCTCAGCTTAGTCCCTTTATTAACCCTTTAAAAAATAAATTTTGGACTTGTGGGGGAAACCTGAGCACCAGGAGGAAACCCACGCGAACACAGGGAGAACATGCAAACTCCAAACAGAAATGCCAACTGACCCAGCCGGGACTAGAACCTGCGACCTTCTTGCTGTAAGGCAATTGTGTTCCCCCCTTCGCCACCGTGCTGCCTGTACAACATGATTTTATTTAAGTCTTTAACTTTAATGTGTGGTATGACTAAAAAGTGGTCATGAATAAATATTTTCTCAATTCAAATGTGTAGCGCTTGGACCTGGAAACAGTGTTCCATACGTCACGACTTAACAAGCGGATGATTTGCTATAGTTGACTTATTTTTTGAAGGAAAGTACACTTTAAAGCATACTACTCTCAGTAAATGACTTTTTATTGTACTGCAAGTATATTTCTTGGTGAGAAATTAACATTTGTACAGTACTTATAGTAAATGCTTTCAATGTGAGCTATTACACCTTGTAACAGATTTTACTATGCAAACTTGAACATAGGTTTATAGGATATTATTTGAAAAGATGTTTAAAAAAAATTTCATACAGTAGACTAATGAATTAACATGACAAACACAACTTCAAGCCAAGTATACTAAGAACATTATTTACTGTACACTTGAGTATATATTCAACAAAAGATTGAGTACAAAAATTTTACTTCTCGGAAATATACTCTTAGGTAGAAATTTAAATGACACTTAAAGGGGTAGTTCACCCCAAAATATACAAATATAATTTACTCACCCTTATGTTGTTCGAATACCCAGACTTTCGTTCATCTTTGAAACACAAATAAAGATATTTTAGATTAAATCAGAATGCTTTCTGACCTTTTTTGTAATGGGGTTTAAATATGCAGTCGTAAATATGCAGTCATATATATCCAGAACAAAAATCAAGACATTATAAAGCGTGCCTCAAAATAGTTTTATCTGTTTTTGTTGCCATATACCATTTAAATGTTTTATTGCGGCTGCACTGCAATAGAAAAAAACAATAATAATAGCTGAGCTTAAAGCAACAGATTGTCATCAAACTATTTGTGTCATGACCTTCATCAGTTTGAATTCAGGTACGGGAAAAGGATTGCGAAATGTATCTTATCACAGCTGGTTTACTTTCAAACCTGAGAATTCCCCCTCTCTGCAACAGACGTCTTATCAAACGTGACTGATTACTGTAATCTGTACTCTGGGCAGCCATTAAGCAAATTACCTGAATCATTGCAAGGATTAGTCTCATTAACACATGATTAGCATCAAATTAAAATAATGAGTGTTTAACTTGTGATGTCTTCCAGTTGTTAGAACGGCTTGATCAGCCACACTGGGCTTTACTGAGAGATGATTGGGAAGGAAAATATGGCCAATAGTGCCGCAGTGATGAAACGCACAACAAAAGATACCTGAAAGTCTGTGGTGGATTTTTGGGTAGCACTTTATTTTACAATATGTGTATTTAACTTTTACTTGTATAGTTAACTAAAGGCTGATTTATACTTCTGCGTCAAGCGCACACGTATGCTCTGGCGCAACCTTTGCGGGGTCACATAGCCCTCGCCTAACTACACGTCACAACGCGTTGCGCAAGCTCTTTGATTGGTCGGATGGGTAGCTGTGTGAGCGGTTCTGAAAGCATGGAATGAGTGTTTACAAGTGTCAAGTCCTGTAAAGAAACTCCATATGGAAACTTTTGTTTTCTGTTTACCTTATGATTAAATTTGTTGCACGTCCGCCGGTTCCCACCTTTAAATGAACGAGTTTTAGTTACTTGTACATTAGCGTGTACGGGTAGCGTCAAGAAACTCGACACAGAAGAACATAAACACCTACTGCCAGCTAGCGTTTCGGAAGTGTTATTGCAGAGAAATATAAATGCACGACTACTTGCAAGGCAGGCGGCTTGTGTCACGGCGATCACTCGATGCAGAAGTATAAACCAGCCTTTAGAAAGTACTTTTAGGGTTTATAATTATGTAGTGCTGTTGCCTCACAGTTAGAAGGTCGCTGGTTCGAGCCTCAGTTGGGTCAGTGGGCATTTCTGTGTGGAGTTTGCATGTTCTCCCCACGTTCGCGTGGATTATCTCCGGGGGCTCTGGTTTCCCCCACAAGTCTAAAGACATGTGGTACAGGTGAATTGGGTAGGCTAAAAAATTGTCCGTAGTGTGTGAATGAGTGTGTATGGTGTTTCCCAGTGATGGGTTGCAGCTGGAAGGGCATCCACTGCATAAAACATATGCTGGATAAGTTGGCGGTCACTTCAGATTAATAAAGGAACTAAGCCGAAAAGAAAATGAATGAATGGATGAGTTATGTAAGGTTAATAGGATAGGCATAGGCAATTTCTGCCATGAAACTCACTGGCTGATAGGTAACCTAATCTACTCTTCCGTCATTAACTACATGGCGCAGTTGATTGCTTATTGTCATCACGGCAACCAATGAGCTTGCTCCTCATCATTTTACATGCTCTATGTCATTCTATGCTGTTAAGCTGTTTTCGTAGACTCTCCTCCACCCCTACTCCACCTGTGTTTAGATCTGCTTTGGGGGTTACATATTATGTATGCAGCAGCAGTTATATTCTCAGACGGCATGTCTGTACAAGAACTGGCAGTAGCAGGTCTTGTTACTTGCTCTGCCATCATAATCAAGCAGCAGCAGTGTAGCAGGTCTATGCCTCCAAGACCAAACACATCAACATTGCCACATACATATTTATTACCATACTAAATCCCGAGAGAGGTCATGACAGAAGTATAGTTGTTATCCAGTTAATGTAATGACTTTGATAAGTACTATAGTGTACACAGGAAAGTGGATAGTAAAATGCCAACAGGTTTTGCAATGTCGAATTTTTCTGTTAGATACTTGATACACAGTTCCAGGGTATAGGCACCAGAAACTGTTTACATAGAGCTGCACCAGTAGTTTGTAAGTTCTAATGTACACTACTAGTTTTTGACTAAACTTACTTTGGTTGCACCACGTGCTCTTAAAGCCTCATTCACACTTCCAGCGACTTGCAGCGGCAAAACAATAAGCCGTTCATTTCAACGGAGAGTGAGCGACTTCCGGTGACCTCCGTCTACGCAAGCGACAGCAATAGTTGACGACCAGGTGGGCGTGTCGAGCGATGCGACAAAGTTGAGAATCCTTCAACTTTATGCAAATGAAGAGCGACTTTTTGAGCGACAGCCAATAAGAGCATTAGTAGAGCTCACGTGATCCTCTCTCAGCTCGCTAAAGCTGCGGTCACACTGCACTTTTCTCCCCATAGACTTCCATTCATCAAGCTGGTGCGACAAGTTTCGCAGTTCGCTGCGTTGGAAAGTTCAAGCTTGGTGAACTCTGACCTGCGAAATTCCATCACATGATTGCGTGAGACTAATCGAAGACCAAATCATGACCTCTCTTGACAGGAATTTAAAAATGGACCAATTACGCGATTTTTTTTTTTTTAATGTCTAGTCATCTTGTTTAATTCCGCCCCTTTTTGCAGCACCGTACAACAGAATTTCGCATGCCCAAGCTCTAGTGTGACCGCAGCATAAGAGGCCGGTTGTATTCTCCGTGTTGTAGACCTACACAGACCTGTGTTTGCAGCAGGTCGTCACCCAGAGCGACAGGCAGCTACAAAGTGTGAATGAGACATAAGGCAGAATGAGTAAGGAGGTCGTAAGTCCTCCATAATGTAATATGTAGTCACACTGAATGATGTAATGCCCAATCAGAAGTCTTCAAATTGTTAAATGGGAAAATGGCCTGACATGCGCATGAACTGAGCATGAAAAAGTTATCAAATTCAAAACATTGAATCTATATTAGTACACTACACATGGAAGACAATTTTCCTTGTAATAGATGGATACAACTAAACTAAATAATAATAATTGGAAGAGAATTAACTTGTCTGTCACAAACCACACAAAAAGACATTTCACAAGACATAAAAAAGCTAATAAGGCAGTAAGCAAGCAGAGGACGATGAAGCAAATGAGAACTTGTGGTTCTTTATCAGTCTAAAGCTCATCAATATAATATTCATTCATTCATTTTTCGGCTTAGTCCCTTTATCATTCAAGGGGTCGCCACAGCGGAATGAACCGCCAACTTATCCAGCATGTGTTTTACACAGCAGATGCCCTTCTAGTCGCAACCAAACAAAGGGAAACACCCACACACTCTTGGATTCACACACACATAAACTACGGTTAATTTAGCTTATTCAATACACCTGTAGCGCATGTCTACCCACTGTGCCACCACGACACCTCATCAATATAATAGTTTAACGTTATTCATGGGCAGAGGCATCCCTAAATATTTAGGTGTAGTGCATAGTTACGGTGAAGTTCAATTGTGTCAGCGCCAATGGCATAGTGGTTAATGCATTGACACATGCACTCTGGTGCTCACGGCAACCCTAGTTCTATTCCTGCCTTGAGGTCCTATGCTGATTCTTCCCCTCTCTTTGCTCTCCACACTTTCCTGTCATTAATGTCTACCAGGGGCATCGCTAGACCCAATTTACTGGGGCACGTGCCTCTTTTTACTTTCTTTTTACATGCTGTGAAAATTTCATTGCCCTGTTAAACATAATTTGGGAAATATTTAAAAAGGAAAAAAAAAATTCAAAGGGGGGCTAATAATTCTGACTTCAACTGTATATCGCCCATATACATAAAGCCAGTTCTAGCATAATTTTAGCTGAATGTGCAACATCTCTATCTCTACTGGATACTTATTTACTACAAATGAATTTAGTATATTTTAATGTGGGTGTCAGACAACTGAAATTAGATCTGGTA
The DNA here is from genome assembly GCA_903798195.1 of Danio kyathit. Lineage (NCBI taxonomy): Eukaryota > Metazoa > Chordata > Actinopteri > Cypriniformes > Danionidae > Danio > Danio kyathit. The sequence goes on along the minus strand of LR812523.1, from coordinate 45,960,819 downwards.
CCAGATATCTCAACCTCTGTTACTTTTAACCTTGCACTTTTTTGTTAACATTTATTATTATTTATTTGTTTAGGATATGCGTTTTCACATTCTGATTTCAATGCTTAATTAATAAATTATTAAAATGAGTCAAATTAAATTAAACATTCTTAAGAATAAAAAATGTTGTGTTCTTTGGAAGTGTACTTGTGATGATATTATTTTGTCATTCTGTCATTCAAGAGTTCACACTTAGGCCCCGTTTACACTAATACATTTTAGTTTTAAAATGCAAATGCTATGGATACGCCTTCCGTCCACACTACCGCTCAGTTTTCGAGCCCTGAAAACGTAGTGTTTTGAAAACCCCGAAGAGGCCATTTTTGTTTTAAAATGCTGCTGCTGGTTGTCAGTGTGGATGGGGGGAAACGGAGACATCTGAAAACAAAGGCGTGGCTGCAGACATTTGATTGGGGCTTTTTCCTCAATATTAAGTAGCCTACACAAAGTTCAGTCTTGCATCCTTTCCTCGAAAGTTCAGACTTCACAAGTTTGATATGGAAAACATGTGCAGAATCAGTGTACGTGGTTACATTAATATATGAACTTATCTTTGCGCTCAGCCAAAACACGTTACCTGAGAACAAGTAATAGATTCAAAAGAACAAAAAGTTGTTTGATGGAGACAAGATGAACTAAATATCATGTTTTATAACTATAGTGAGATGAGATCCAGCAGTATATCCTTGATGAACTGTCCAACGTGTGCTGCTCTCATCTGGGGAGGTGTTCTCAAAGCACCGCTGACTGCCTGGAGCTCAAACCACTGCATACACTGTTTGTGGTCACATGATGTGCGTTTTCAGCAGTGTAGTGTGTATTGAGAGCTGTTCAGAAATGCTAGATGAAACGCCAGTGTGGACGTGGATCGTTTTCATTCTTAAACGACGTTTTAAAACTAAAACGTATTAGTGTGAACAGGGCCTTAGATATTGCTTAATAATATTAGCAGGTTTGTCATGCAGTCCCGGGAGAGAACCCTGAGCTCGAAGATAATCCCGTCTGGTCGATGAGCATGTAAGGGGATACTAGATCAGGTAGATCTTGAGAGCTCCACCAGGTAAAGGAGGAAAAGGGGGAGATGGGGTGGATGGGGGGAGTCTTTAAAAAAACCAAGATAAAGCCGCAGTCACACTGGACTTTTCCCTCCATAGACTTCCATTCATACGCACGCGAATGCGTCAGACCGGAAACGCAGGGTCATGCGTCGAGTTTCGCATTTCGCTGCGGTGCAAAGTTCAAGCTTGGTGAACTCTGACCTGCGAAATCGCATCACTTGACTGCGTGAGACCAATTCAGGATCAAAACATGACCTCTCTGAACAGAAATTTAAAACATGGAGCAATCGCTTGCTTTTTTAAATGTCTAATCATCTTGTTTAATCCCGCCCCTTTTCGCTGCGCCGTACGACAGAATTTCGCAAGCTCAAACTCTAGTGTGACTGCGGCTTAAGGGAGTAATAGACAGGCTATTCATAGTGAGTTTGGATTAATTTGCTCATGATTACGGATGGGAGACCAGCCGTGATCAATCATATCACATGCTCCTCTCGAAATTAGTCTGTGAAACTACACTAATATCGTTTATTGCAATATATTTTGGTGCAATATATTATACAACAAAAAATAGATATCGTGACAGGCCTAGCTGTGACTGAGGCAGCATTTTTTTACAAGATACATTTATGTATTTGTGCCCGAAAGCTCCTTATTGGTACCTATAAAGGTACATATGTATCTAAAGTGTACATAGTACCTAAAAAGTACAAAATTCAGAAAGAGTAGTGCCCCACGGACAGCTTTTGTAACCCCTTTTTCCAGAGAATGCTTGAACAATCCAGATTCTGCAGGTTTATTTTAGTTTCTTTATGTAAACATACATTTACTGTATTTAAACTATAGTGCAAATAAGGTTTTAAATTAGTACATTAAATCAAAATAATATCAGGTTTGATTGCATCTTAGTAGCTGGAAACATGAAGTATGGTCTTTTCGCTTTTATTGTTGCTCTAATTTCACAAAATGCATCTATGACATCTGCAACATTTTGCAAACGTCACACAATGGCATTAAACTGCACTTTAAAGAAGAGACTTAGCTAAAGTAATAAATAAAAGTTATTCCATTATCATTATTCGCACAGTGTTATGTGTAATGCTCCTTCTGCTTTCAGATTACTGTAACAGACGATTTGTTTTAATACGGAAAATGCAGATTTTTCCACCATTAAGTGAAGTGTAGTTAAAAATCGTAATGCTAACATGTTGTGGAGAGATTAAAGCTGATATCAAATTGTGTTTCAGCGAGAGGCTGTGGACGACAACAGTCTCGTTCGGTATTATGAGGCAGGGAACAATATCTTTAGTGCTGATGAAAACAATAGCTTGAGATAAATACTCAGAGCTTACATTTAATTTAATCTACAAGGGATTATGGGTGTCCTAATGTCAGTGAGTAGGATCCCCACTGAATATTAAATACATTTCTCTGCAGATGGTTCAACAACATTATCGGGTAATGTTCACAGATTCACCCCCCCCCCCCCCCATTCTTAATACTGCCATGTGGTTTGAGCATCTTGGTATCAGCATTAGTGGGGCAGGTTTTCTCGCTGAGTGATGCACTTGTGTGCAAAGGCATGACAGAAAACATATAGGGCTTTCCAGAGCAAGCTGTGTCAGTGGATGAAGCACACTAGGTTGAGGACAAAGCCTTTTGTTAATACGTTACTTTAGGGGGATTTGACACAGAAGCACAGTTGTGGTATTATTCACTTGGTCACTACATTAAAGACTATGGGAATATGGGTTACTTGGAGGATTATGATAGTTATTCACACTAACGCCCATATTGAAATTTAGAAGAGAAAACACCCCCATAAACTATAAAAATGACTGGTCCTCAATATAAATTAATTCAATAATTGATGACTCCTGGATTAAGCCTCACTTCTCTTTACACCATTGTAAGAAATGGAATCTCCAGGAGCAGAAATCCAGAAGAGATCGTTGTCCTGAAATTAAAACTGTTCAGGTTTGATGAGTTAATGAACTTTAGATAGGAGGACGAAAAAGGTCCCTCTTCTACTACAGCAAATAGCCAAGGGCAATAGCCGATAACTAATGTGAATAATATTGCAATTAGCATAGCAAAGTACTTACAGGGAGCAAATTAAAAAATTCATTAACGCACGTACTTAATTAAGAAACAGTTTTCGGTTTACATGATAAATTATGACACCTATTAAATCTTCCACTACAAGCTGTAATGGCTTCTTTGCTCCTGGGCAAAGGAGTGTTTCTTTTAGGTTTCCAGGACGTCTCAGAGGACCTGCGGTTTGTCACAGCATTGTTAGGAAGGATGGTCCTGCAGTTTTTTTTTAACTGTTAAAAACCCAACCATTTTTTATTATTAGACTAAAAATGGTACTAGATTCTGATCTCACAGAATGCAAAATTTCAAGTGAACTAATGTGAATTTTATGAAAAGAATTAATTACTTGTGAAGGCTGTACCCATGTCTTAAACATCTTGCTTTTTAGCCACAGCCATAACACCCTGCAGCCCAAGAGCTGAAGCTAAGCAGGGCTGAGCCTGGTTACTACCTGGATGGGAGACCACATAGGGAAAGCTAGGTTGCTGTTGGAAGGGGTGTTAGTGAGGCCAGCAGGGGGTGCTCAACCTGCAGTTAGTGTCCTAATGCTCCAGTATAGTAAAGGGAACACTATACTGTCAGTGGGCGCCGTCTTATGGATGAGATGTTAAACTGAGGTCCTGACTCTCTGTGGTCAATAAAAATCCCATGGCACATCTCGTAAAGAGTAGGCGTGTAACCCCGGTGTCCTGGCCAAGGACCTTCATCGGCCCTTACCCATCATGGCCTCCCAATCATCCCCATCCATCGAATTGGCTCTATTACAGTCTCTCCACTCCACCTATAGCTGGTGTGTGGTGAGGGCACTGGCGCCGTTGTCCTGTGACTGCCGTTGCATCATCCAGGTGGATGCTGCACACTGGTGGTGGTGTTGAGAGACCCCCCTCATGATTGTAAAGTGCTTTGGGTGCATGGCAATACATGATAAATGTGCTATATAAATACACACATTAAATTACATTACATTTATGACCTCCTTTAGACATTGTCAACTATGAGCAGTGTTGGGGAGTAACGGAATACATGTACCGGCGGTACGTATTTAGAATACTATTCTTGAGTAACTGTATTCCGTTACAGTTACTATTTTTAAACAGGGTATTTAGAATACAGTTACTTTCCTAATACCATTGGAATACTTCGGGCGATGCGTGTCTGGCCCATAACAATATTACTAAATTGCCGCCGAAACCGAAACAGAAGCTACACTCCCGACTGGAGTATGGAGATGGAGGCGCGCGAACCCGCGAACTGTAGAGCGGGGAGGTTGCGCGCAAACTTAAGTGCACGAGCACATGCACCAGGTTACAAGCCGGACTGTACCAAAGTGCTGCGAACTGAAGAGCGGGGAGGGTGAGATGGGGGCGCGCGAACTGTAGATCGGGGAGGTTGCGAGCAAACTGAAGAGCACGCGCACATGCACCAGGTTTCAGGCCAGACTGAACCAAAGTGCTGAGGGGGGTGGAATTCCGGGAGTTTTCTGGGAGACAGAACAATACGGGAGATGGGTCTGAAATACGGGAGACTCCCGGGAAAAACGGGAGTGTTGGCAGGTATGCTCAAAGCCCTCTTCATCAAGTACAACACTACATTGCCATCAAGTGCTCCTGTGACTCTTCAGCCAGGGAGGACTTATTTTTACTCATCGCAACAGAATGACAGATAAGCACTTCAAAATGTCTCTATTGCTGCGCTACAACCGCCTTTACTTGTCTGTTGATTAGGAAAGCATGTAGTGTTACGGTCCGTTGCAGGGTTCAGAGGGGGAAAAACAAAGATCGGATCCAAACACAGCATTTAGGATTTAATGAAAAACAAAACAGGAACACTAAAACAGGGCCCCACAAACCAGGAACAACCGGACATCATATGAGTAACGCAAAATACAACAGACAACGAGAGGGGCACACAAACTGAAATATATAGTCCTGATAATGAGTGTCAAATGAGCCGCAGCTGTGAATGTGTGTGTGAGAGAGAGAGAGAGAGAGAGAGAGAGAGAGAGAGAGTCTTGATGACGGTCAGCTGGAACAGGTGAGCGTGTGTGTGTGTGTGTGTGTGTGTGTGTGTGTGTGTGTGTGTGTGTGTGTGTGGCATGACTGAATATGTTGTCCATGTGAGGCAGGATTTGTAGTTAAGTGAATGTGAGTCTGTATACCAGCGATCTCTGGTTGAAGCTCATACAAAGGGTAAGCAAAATGCGTATTATATACATATATTGTATATTACAGACAGTAATGCTGTCTATGTTCAAGCACTTTTTATCTTTATTACAGAAACAGAAATTGAATTTGTTGACACTTTGATAAATAAACATTATTCAATAAACATAATTATATTGTTTTATTTATTTTTCCCTGTCAGTCAATAATGTTTAGCATTAGAGGCCCTTTTCTTGCAGAAATTGCTACCAACGCATAGTGTGACACTTTAATAGACTTGAAGGCTGTTTTCAAGGGGAAGTATTCCAAGTATTCCAAGTATTTAGAATACAGTACCAGGATTAAGCAAAGTAACGGAATACGTTACAAAATACATTTTAAAGCAGGTATTCTGTATTCTGTAACTAAATACATTTACAAAGTATTCTCCCCAACACTGACTATGAGTAACTTTGCAACCTTTTATAGCTACTTGTAACAATATGGATATGACAATGGAGGTGAGGATCCAATTGTAGAGTCTTTATTATACAAGGAATGGTTAGGCAGGTAAGGGTCGATCACAGGAGCAAACAGTATTATGTGGACAATCCAAAAGAGTAGTCAAAAACAGGCAAAGAGGTCGGTCCAGGCAGCTAGAATCAGAAAACAATAAACAAGGCAAAGAATCAAACACGGCAGAGCAAAGCAAGGAGAAAGGCCTCGTAATGTGTGGTACAGGTAACATCAAGTCTCAGCAATGTCTGTGTGTGTGTGCTGTATAAATAGTCCATGTAATGAGTGCTTAAGTGAGTTTGTAATCAGTCTGGATCAGGAAATGGTGTGTGTGGTGCATGCTTGGAGTTGTAGTCTATGTAATGGCAGATTTGTAGTCTGTTAGCAATCTGCAGCCGATTTTTTTTTTTTTTTTTTTTTTTTTTTTTTTTTTTTTTTTAGGTTAGGATTGAAGTAGATTTATTGAAAACAGTCTACTATAACATGTAGTTATAAAATTACTTAGATTATTACAATTACAATATAAAGTTACAACAGATTATCTAAATGGGGGCCACCTGAATAAAGTGTTACTTCTGTATAAACTAATCACTAATGTATCAAGAAATATAATGGAGAATGAAATTCTAGGTCTAATTTTAAACTGTTTGCAAATATTGTTCTAAACTTGTTCTATCATGCATACATTTGGAACAGAGGACCAAGTTGACTAATTTGCATTACTCAGTCTTTTTTGAACAATACATTTACATTTAGTCACTTAGCACAGTGGTTGCCAAATTGGGGGTCGGGACAATGACAGGGGGTTGCTTGGTTATTTCCAAAATCAAATAAATTTTATTAAACTATTAGAATGACCATATTTTAACCTTAACCCACAGAAGATAAAATCGTAGTTTTTAATAGTAAAAAAAATAACATGCAAATGAAATGCCACCAGCCTTTAAATATACGTTTTTTTTTCATAAGATTGGTGTTTATGTTAGATAAACAACACAGCAATAGTGTCAGCTGCCGCTTATTGAGTTTATAGCACCAGGTTAAACTTTCTGACACCTTTATGGCAATCAAATACATTAAAAATGAATACAGGCCACAACTGAACATTGAGTATGATCTCTGAGTGGCGGTCTCCAAAATTAAACCAAGAATAGACTTGTGCTAAAACCTTGTGCCTACCAGTCTCATAAGTTGAGGTTAAATTAAACAAATTAATAAATGACTAGAAAAATGATATGGTTGTTAGATTCTTGCACTTTTTAGTGTTGTCATTATGCTCGTGTCATATACTGTAGGCTTATTGTTGTGTGAGCAACGTTTGTATATTTATAACCACCTCTGAGGAATTTGGGGGTCGCAAGTCACTGGCATTGCTATTTCAGCGGTCGCGGGCTGAAAAGTTTGGGAACCCCTGACTTAGCAGATGCTTTTGTCCAAAGCGACTTATAATTAAAAGGGCATCCAGCGATTTAACAGAGAAGAAGTAATACAGACAAGAATTGCTAGTTATACAAAGTGTTCAGAGGATTTAGTGGAGTAAGTGCTAAAAAAATGTATTTATTTTTTTAAAGAGAGAAAGATTTTACAGTACACTTACATGTTACATTCATGCTCAGCTTTTGACAAGTTTGACAATAAATATTTTTTCTTGTCTTTTATTATGAGATTTTTCACAGGGGTGATTCATTTTTGTTCATTCATTTTTTTGTCTTGTTTCCCTCATTGTGCCACATGCTTCATGTCACACACACACACCCATTTGCTCTGCTATCTTATGAGAACTTCCCCTAATTGTAATGATTTTTATACTGTAAAGACTATTTTCTATCAATTTGTTTAAATAAAAGAGCCCAGAAGTCATATCTACCCATAAACATGGCTCTTTTAAGGCTGCTCCAGCTGACGCACTAACCAGGGTTACCTCAGTCAAATACGCCATATTCATATATACAACGTCATGTTGAATAAGATAGTCTCAACTCATAAACAAACCAATAAGGACACAGTTAGCAATCCAGATGCAACTTTTTGGTGGTGAAACTTGCCCCACGTTGCATCATGTGACATTGTGTCATGTCCTATCCATTTCCTAAACTGGTATTAACAACAATTCAATGCACTCCTTCCTCGCTGCTGATATCAGCTCTGCTGTTTGCATCATAATATTTACCAGGCACGACCTCCCTACATCTGTTGAACAAGCAAACAACTAATAAACTAGCCGGAAGAGCCAATAACGCCGAACATTGAGGTTAATTCGGGCATCAAGATGGGCACCTTCACTCATTTCATATTCTTTAAACAAGTGGCCAGAGTCAGAAGCATGACTGAATTATTAACTGTGTATTTCATAACGTTAGTGACAATATGTTAACGTGTTTTTTCTCCCTGTACCCCTGCTGAGAACAGATGGCTCCTTTTACTTTATTTTCCACATCAAGTATGATTATTTCTTTGTGCCAAAAGCCACCTGCCGTTCCTTGGTCTCTGCACTAATTATTTATGTTGGTAACACGCAGCAGGACTTGTTATCAGTTGGATGGTGTCTTAATAAAGGCAGGCACATCAACATATTGACATCATGTTCAAGGGGAAAATGTATCATGGGCCGGAGCGATAGCCGCTCTAACGGTGCTCGGGTGTAGGCTGCTTGCCAACACTGCCAAAGATGACCTCCTTTTGTGTCTCCTCTCTCTACCCCTGCTCTGGACCATGTGATGATAATTAGGTAAAAGCCTATTAAAAAGTCAAATAAGGGGGAATACATTAACATTGAGAGCAGAACTGGATGATTCTCCCGGTTGTGGCGTGACAGAGAAGGACGGCGAGTCCAACTGCTCAGCGCGACATGCCATAGCAGACATGAATCCAGCTGAAAAAGGTCCTTCTGTCAAAAGCAGGCTAAATGTTACATCATCCCTGTCCGACTCGCCGCATTCGTAGCCGAGCGACAGGGGCCAGAAAACACAAGTACCAATTAACTTAAGTATTCACCGAATTTCAAAGCAATTTGTCTGAGGGATAGGTCAGTTTTAATCACAGATACAGCCCTGCGCAAATGTAGAGCACTTAATAATTACATATCCTCACTACTTTAATCCTCCAGGGGTGCAAAGCGACTGTTCAGTAATTAAAGCCTGGTATACACATATTCTACATTTTGACTTTCTATAATGTGACTGGAGACAGGTTCACAGATATGTCATTTGCTACAGACGCTAAGTATTGGGAATAATTGCACTCTTTCAGCACGGAGTGATAATCTCTATCCTCTTCGGACCGAACATTTAACCGAAGGCCGGCGCCCAAGCTCTCATCTATTTAAAACTCTTTATCCACCCATTTAACTGCGCACAGAGGTTTGTCGTGAGCATAAAGATGCTATTGTAGGGTCAGACAATGCCCCAGCTGAAGTAAATCTATAATAGCCTTTAGGATTAGAAATATGCTGCCTGAGTTTAATTACATATTGCTGTGGAGAGGTTTAACGTCGTGCTACGGAGAAACATGCAGTTGCAGATATTCTGTCGCAGGAAGGAGCAGGAGGCTTGAACCGGGAACAGATGTATTCCTCATATTAAACAAGAAGATTGCTGCTTCGCTTAAGACGGTGCATCTGCTACAATCAAAGGACATTTTTTTTTTCCCTTAGTTGTTTCCACATTTTCCTAAGAGTCTTATCTGATAAATATCACAGATAACATGTCCTATAACATGACCATCTGAAGTGGCATGTACAGTAGACATGGCTCGGAGACATTTTTGTGTCCGCATCAAATACTGTACATTTCCTAAAATGATTTTAAATACATAGAAAGCATATTGAAGTGTTAACGTTTCAAACAAAAGTCGATTATGTTCAGTTGTCTTTTAATGTAGCTGATGTACGTGTATATTAATGAAGCAACTTATTGACATTAATTTATTTACAGTTTTTCTCAGTCACTTTGGTCCATTTCACAGATCAGAATTGAAATTCTCAAAACTACCTGTTCAATCTTCACATCATTGTGTCAGACATTGTCTCACACATCAGAAAAGCAGCTTCTAAGTTCTTTAAACAAGTTGCAAATGCTTTTGTACATCCATGCAAATGATTCAGTGCAATTCTCTACTGTTTTCTACATTCTCAACTGCTTATGTCATGTTGATCAAAATGTATTACCCCCCACAACATTTAATCCTTTGTTCATGGCGTAAGTCTTTACATGCAAAATGGCTGAACAAGTTGTCATAATATTTTGTCATGATGCATTTTTCTATGCATTTCTGTTAGACTTTTTGTTCTAAATCTGTCTAGAATTGGTAAATTTCTCACAGGTGAATCTTGTTTTTTTCTAATAAAGGTGTATCTGGAAGGAGGCGCTATGCTCACATTTGTACTTTTGTTTTGTTTTTTATTTGTGTTATTCAGTACTGTCTTTTCCTTTCTGTATCACAATGACAAGATCTGGCAACAAATTACAGTACAAACAGCAAAAAAACAAAAAAACAAAAATAGCCATAGTTTACATCAGAACAGCCCTACAGAGTACACCGTTATATTGATAACAGTATACTAACAGTATAATATAAGTTATTTGACTGTCTTATCCATACACAATGGCAGCAGGACTTGTCATTCTGTCGGCACGGACACATTCATTGACACAGAAATTTAGTTTTGAGAGATGACCTAAGGATTTTGAGAAAGAGAGGTTTTGCAGGTTTTGAGAAATGCACTTACTGTTTTGCAAATTTCAATTCTGATCTGAGAAATGTACCAAAGCGACTGAGAAAAAGTGTAAGTGACCATTAATTTTATTTTATTTTAGAAACTCTTAATGTGTGAACTCAGTGATTTGAAGGATAGAGGCAATGTAAAAACATAGGGCCCTATCAAACACCCAGAGCAATAAGGCACAAGACGTGTTTTGTGCGATTTGTTGCTATTTTCAGAACAGCGCAACAGTAATTTTCACGTTTTGCGCCACGTTGTTTAAATAGCACATCCATTTGCGCCACTTTGTGGACTCATGGGTGTGCCGGTCTAGAAAGGAGGTATGTTGAGGCGCATTGTTGGCGCGTTGCTATTTTGAGGAAGTGAAAAAGACTGCACTGTTGACCAATGGAAAGTAGGTCTAAAGTCCAGCGCAGAGTGCGTTAGTTGTGCCCCTATGCAGGTGTAAACGCTTACACGTTGCTTAATACACACAGGATGTACAGCAATACACAATATCTTTACATATGAAAAAAAAAATAAAGGATTAAAATGTTATGCACATGTTATGCTCAAAACACACTCATGATTCATTAAGAGAATAAGCACAACCCTGTTAGACCATGCACCATGGCGCAAACCGTATTTTTCCGGTCTTAAAATAGCAAAAGTGGATTCGGACATGCCCTTATTGCTTTTGCGCCATGCGCTTTAGACTTTGCGCCTAGATCATTAAAATAGAGCCCATAAAATGGCAATGGATTAGTATTTTTGGGCTACACTTTTACCATTAAAAATAGTTATTAGTATGTCATCAAATGATTATTTGTGAAAACATGCCTGACAAGATTTTTTGGTGTATATATTATTACACTAAATAACATATTAGTGAGTATCTTCCCTAAATCTTTGTACAATGTAAGATAGTCATTATGCTTTGCGCAGAAACACATTGCCTTTTGTTTTTGAACCACGTGATGATTGTATAAATCTTGGTCTTTGAGCACTTTGGGGGAAAAGAACCCCCAAGAAGTTATTTGTGTGCTTTTTGTATTTTATTTGTTGGCATGTCATTGCAGTATTTTTTTCACTGTCATTAAGTCAAAAAAAAAAAAAAAAACATGAAGAATGTGCAACATCTTCCTGAGGTTCTGATTAAAACTTAATGCATCGTTCCAAGAAATTAGTCCAGAATGAAATGTCTGAGCGCAACATTAAAGTGAGTTATGAAGCACAATTCAGCACAACTTTAAAAGTCAAAAAGTACTTTTCTAAAAACATGTAAAAATTTGTGCAAAGCAATCAAAGCCCTCACTTCATTATTAGATCATTCTTCAATAAATTACCCCAATGCCTTTTCTAAGCCATGTTTAAAGAATATTGCCAAGTGTATTACACTGTGTTAATTAGTATGCAAATGTATCCTTTTATGATCACCTTCTTCATTATATTTAATCTCTCTATTTATCTGATAGATTGAATCCATGTACAAGTGTGACGTAATTTATCGCTAGTCAATTAATTTCATATGCATTGATGGTTAATTGTACAGTTCTGTACAGTTGACTGTACTTTTTAATCAAGTACCAATGTACTTTTATACATCGGCATTAAAATAAATCAGAAACTTCTTTAACCTTGAAATCAATGATTTAGTAATAGATTCTACATCAGATGGGCAGTGAATGTAGGCCACCGCCTTTCTTAGGCTCCACGACACCTTGAGACAACATTATTGAGAGGGATCAGTAGACACTTAATCCCAGACTATCTGTCTATGCATGCTCTCAACTCTCACTATTATCATTTAGACACTGTCTAATTCTCATAATCCTGCATGCATGAATTAATGTAAGCCCCTAACTCTTACTGTGGGCCCTAACCAGCTAACAAAACCCACCTGGGTTTTTGTGGTATGAAATTTATGCCAGCACATTACATATAAAACAATGATCGAAATTCCAGACACCGCTTCCCACCACGTCAGACAGCAAAGCTTCATCTTTAATCACACCCTGTCTAATAAGACCCCAGAGAGTAATCTTGCCGCAATTTCCGCCTATAAACAAGATCATATTGTGGCGGGTCACCTGCGCTAACCTTCTGTCGAATTACGGCCCAGCGATCCACTCTGATTGCTTCAATCACGGCAGCAGATTTGAATAGCCACAAGAACTTTCCAGTAAAACCCTCAGCCTCCTGATTTATCCCCACATTGAGGAAATTACATTCACTCGCTGTCCTCTCTGTTTGGAATCCATTATGGTTTATTATTATCCCTGCCACACACGCACACACGCAGCCAGCCTCACAAAAATAAAGGCAAAGAAAAGCAGAAGTTCCAGCCGAGATTGAGGCATAAATTATAGCCACCATGCTGCTGCAAAACAGTGATCTGAATTTGATTAGGCTTGCTTTTACTCTGAGCACATGCGTGTAGTAGCTCATATTTAATCACAGTCCACTTGATGATTGTCAGTTCTATTCTTATAACAACGGTTATTTAAGATAAAAAAGAGATCCATGTTATTTTCAGGAAATTTATTTTAAGGTTTTTTTTAACCCTTTCCTCAACTAAACAAATACAATATGAAAAAAAAACTGTTTAGAACCTAACAAGTTCTTTGCATGGCAGTGTTTTTTGTAACAGTTTAGATATAGTGGGTGTCTTTAAGTTAAATGGATAGTTCACCCAAAAATGAAAAAGTACTCACTATTTACTCACCCTCAAGTAGTAACTAATATAAATATATTTTTAAAAAGCTAGAAACCTTTAACCGTTGACTTCCATTGATAGTATTTGTTTTTTCTACTATGTTTGGAACAACTGAAAGGTGAGTAAACAATAAAGAGAACATTTGGGAGAACTATCCCTTTTATCGTTACAAACTATTTTCTTAGATATAACTTTAAAATAAAGTGTTTTATTATTCAAAACTGTTACATTTAAAGTTTTATATTTGAAAAAAATATTTTTTTTTCTGAAGACAAACAATGTACATGCAGTTCTAGAATCATGCACACACACATATACACATACATAAATAAAAGGGCACCTATGATGAAAATCAACTTTGTTGTAAGCTGTTTGGACAGAACTGTGTGTAGGTATAGTGTGTCCATAGTAGGCATGGGCCCGTGTAAGATTCTGACTGTATGATAACCTTGGATAAATCATGATTTCACAGCATCACTGTATCATGGTATTGTAATCACTGCTCTAAAATATATTCTTTTTAAATGTCTGGGTAAAAAAAAAAATCCCTTTTAAAAACAATATATTTTATTTTGTGAAAGATTTAAAATATTTTGGAGCGATTAACACGTCAGACTAAATAATTCAAATGAATCATAGACTTCTGCTGTTTTCATTAGTTTCAAAAACACAGATTTATTTACACTTTCAAACGGCATCTTTGGATATTTTTTCTGCTGGAGATACTGTTGTCCTAAAAAAACAAACAAAAAAAGTAAATAAAAAATCCTCCACATACCTTAGGAATGATATTACAGATTATTTTGGCAGTCTTAAAACCTTGACTTTTCCAAACCGCAGACATCCTTGAAAACGGTTATCATTCTATGCCTAGTCCTTAGTCATATTGGATTAATAGAAACACAATTTTAAAAGAAGACACTTCAATCCCGGACTTACATCAGGTTTATTTTGTACATTAACAAAACGGATATTCACAGCATAGTATATTATTGTGTATATTGTCAAATTTACCGTGCAAAAAACAGTGCAAAGCTGAATTTGTGTGTGTGTGTGTGTGTGCGCATGTAACGACATTGTGTGTGACTCATCATTGCAGAAAGGCTTGAATTAACTCCACAACAAATACATCAAATAACCATTGGGAAAGTTCTTACTTTAGTAAGGAATATCTGCTTCATTCTTGTCTGTCACTGTACCGTTTATCTATGTGAGATGCAGCAGGTGAAGGCTACAGTACATCCATCAGAGTGATCTTTATGGCTCTGGCATGCACGTGGTAACGGTGGGCGGGGAAATCCAACTTATTTGCATTAAAGGCACAGGCAACAAAAACAGCTACAGTGTGAGTTGAAAATCCACATGTTTAGAAAGGTATAATAAATAGTCTGATGGATATTTTGAGCTGAAACTTTACAGACACATTTTAGAGACAGAAAAGACTTGAAAAAGGGGCAATATAGGTGCTCTTTAAGATACTATTTGCAAATTCTCAGTTTCAACAGATGTGTTTGGGTAAAACTTAATTGTTTTGTTCTGTAAACTATGATGATATTTTTCTAAATTCAATAAATGATGTAATTTAAACATAAATGTATAATTGGTCAAAATTACAACCCTGAAACCTTAACTTATTAATATCCCCGGTAAACCCTTTCATGAAATCCACCAACTAGGTTCAAGCTTGCCAGATCGAGAAAGTGCTGTACATAATATCACAGCGGGTGGTTCTGATGCTGAGATTACCAATTCATTTAACTGTCTTCAGTACCTTCTGCACTCAACGTTTCACACCTCTGTTCATTTATCTCCCACAAACACACACATACAGTACACAAGAAGGCTCCCTTCAACAGCTGTCCCACATTTCTCTGAAACCTTAAGCCACTCTGTTCCCAGTAATCAGGTGGTCCACCAGATCAAATAAAAGCAGAGGTAGTGCCATTGTAATATGAATTAAACCCCTTAAGCCCTATGTAATGCCTGTGGTTAGACAGAAGTGCAATCGTTGCGTTGCACAGTTCTCTCTCTCTCTCTCTCTCTCTCTCTCTCTCTCTCTCTCCCTCTCTCTCTCTCTGTGTGTGCTGCCGGTTGGCTGTTCCCTTAAGGGACAGATACTAAACGTGTGTTTGGGGTCATTTGCCTCAGACAAACATCTGTGTCTCAGGGAGCAGGTGAAGACGGGAGGCCGTGAAGGAGAGGTGACACTCCCCCAGCCACCAGGGGGAGAGGGAGGTCTTCATAAATAATCTTCAAACAATCTGCCTCTCTTGACTCCCCTTATTAATTACTTTTACGGCCAAAATCAAACATCTGTCACTGTGGAATATACAAATTAATTATGCAGCTTCTTCCCATCAAGAATGATAGCGCTCAGGCTGTGAGTTTTGGCTTGCGGGTCAAAAATGGCTTGAGAGAAACTGATAAAGCATAATATGATATTATACAGTCGTTCTTAGTTGTATTATTGGTTGCATTGGTCCATAAAGTTTTTATTTTTTAAATAAAATATTTACACTTCACAGAAATGGTTTTCTCAAAAAATATACATTTTAAGGTTCTGTAGGGAACCTAAAAATGTTTCTTCTATTGCATCGCATTTAAAAATGCATTTTGTGATGTCTATTATGTTTTTACCCATGCCTAGTGTGACGATGGCGGTGGTGATGACATGGAGACAGATTAGATCCAAGTGGAAGAGTTTAATAGTTCTCAGCAAACAAATCCAAATAACCAGGCTAAATCGTAGTCGGTAAGCATGCAAGTTCAGAGTAATAAACAGTAAGTCCTCCAAGGCGGTCAAGGCAAAAACAGTAATCCAAAAATCAATGGTCAACAAAAACGGGCTCGAAAGGTTATAACCAAGCAGCAACCTCTCGCTCTCCCTCAGGAAGCCAATACGGAAGTAACTAAAACTGCAATTCATCGACTCGCCTTGGGGGTCTGGCTCCAGGAAGTCCAAGGGCTTTCTTTCTGCATTGGTAAATTGGCCATTTTTACAGCTGATATAAACATGTTTATAGCCTGGTACAAAAGATGGCTTTGGTGCATATAGCCATGATTACCCTTCATGACAACTGTGAGGGGGGTGAATTTTTTTATAACTCATCCGTTTTGTTTTTATTAGGTTATATTAAGTTTGCATAATTAAGGGCGTGGCCACTTGAGTGACAGCTAGCCCTCGCTGGTCGCTGTCTCGTCACCTCAGCTGATTCTGGCTGATTAGCCGCTGATCTCGGCATATACATCGTATTTTTGTTTTGGTTAATGTTTTTTACACAGTCATTTGCCTTTTGGAATTATTTCCTGCAATTATCAGATGATATGGCATGCTGTGTGGGCTTAATTGTGCTTACAAACTGTCAAGTTGCCTCCATTTCCCAGGTGAGTGAAGTTATATACTTCTATACCATCTCTATAAATGTATTTGTTTTATTTAAGATCATTTATCATTTAAATGTTCTTTAGACCAGTATTGCACTCCAGAATCTCACAGATTGATTAGCTGTAGGCTATAAAACAGTCATCTGAAGCGTTGTCATACAGTGTTATGCCTGGATTTTTATAAACAGCCTTGCATTTACTAACACAGACTATAACTGAAGTGTTTGATAGTAATTCACATTTTCCTCCTGTGGAAAAACGTCATAAGAACAATGTTTAGTGGCTCAATGTGTTACAACAGTGTTTTTAAAAGTCTAAACACTTTATTGATATAGTGTACAACCAAGCACATGTGGTCAGAACACAAACGAGTCACAGGTAATGAAGTATTAAACATTCTCCCAAAGTAAAAAGTCTGTCTAAGCCAGGTCTAAGCAAAATGCTGAGAATCAAGCATGCGTCTGTAGCTCCGCTCACTCTCCGCCTCTTTGCCCTTATTTGGTATCCCCCGTTTGGTGCGATGACGCGCTAACAAAATGGCGACGGTTGGCCGCGCCTACTTGTAGCTTCTTTTGCAGTGTTCAGAAACCTATGGGTGACGTCACGGATACTACGTCCATATCTTTTACAGTCTATGGTCAGAACAGAAAGGCAGAACAAATCAGTGAGAAAACGCTTGGTAAGGCAGCAGATACTGGCAATACTTCGAGTGTTTGGTGTGGCCAGGTTAATATGGCCACCAAACAGGGAGTAACCAACGAAGAACTGGTAGTTAGAATTCAGGTTAGGGCTCCCTCTGTTGGCTGGATGAGTGGCTGTCAGTCCTGTTTGTTACACCTAGGCTCACATGGAATCTGTGCGTGCAGAAATCCGCAGATTTCTGCAAATTTTTAGCCCATCTTTGAGTATACGTATTTACTTTTGTTAATGTGTGTAAATTTATATTTATTTAGTTTTTAGATTATTTCACTAATGTTATTGTGATATATTAATATTAAAATGTTTATGTGATTTATTTATAATACAGTTTGTAAAGTAATGTTTTCTGTCTTTTAGTAAATATATTAAATGAGAGTTAAATATATTATATGAGACTTGCTTTGTTTACCAAATAAGTGGATCTATTTGGATTTGCATTAAATAAAAGTTAAAAATGTATTGTTTTTTTATTTCATATACTGAAGTTTCATAAGTAATTTCGAGAGGAGCACATGATATGATTGAGCACGGCTGGAATCCCATCCTTAATCAGTAATAATCCAATCAGGTTGATCCAAGCTTACAATAAACAGACCGATTTTACCCTACTGCCTTATCTTCATTTTGGAAGAATCCCCCCTTCCACCCCATCTCCTCCTTTTCCTCCCTTTTCTAAGGGGAGCTCTCAAGACCTACCTGATCTCGGACCCCCTTTATAAATGCCTTGGGCTCAATTATCTCCGAGCTCAGGGTTCTCTCCCAGGACAGCACGCCAAACCTGCTAGTAACGTCAAGCTTGTGAATTCTAGAATTAAGTTTTTAGTTACGATACTCCTAAAATTATTCAGCATAAATCTGCAGAATTGTTACAAAATTTTCTGCAGAAATAGTAAAACAATGTCAGCAGATTCTGTCTGGCCCCATGCCCCTATATCAAACTACAATCATGCAATATGTTTTGTTTTGTTTGTTTGTTCTTTTTTAAAGAAAAATCAAGTGTTACATTTTTTTTTTGGTCTGAAAAGCTATTTCTTTTAACTGTATGTCACTCAAAAGACGGTGATTTGCGTTGAAATATTAATTATGTACACTTTTTACTTAATAATTTCACAATTTACCCAAACCAGACAGCTATTTAGGGTTAATCAGTCACTATAACCTCCCACAAGAGCAACAAAATCACTAAAGAGACACAATCACTAATTAAGACTAAAAACAGAACACTAATAGATTAAAACAGAATGAGGGGCTTATCACAAGAAAGCCTGGTAAATATTTTGGATTATGTTTTTTACTGGGAGAATAATACAATATTATACACTCATTCTCATTTAACAGAAATGTCAAGCTTTAAAACATAATCCACGTCAGTTTGGATGTCTAGTTTATATAGAATAACTTGCATACATTCAAACAAGATCTGTGTACAAATATAACAAGACATGACATCCCAAAAAAATCAGCAAAAGAGTCGCAATCGCGAATGGCTTATAAAAATGGGGTGTGAGATGGTGGTCAGGGTTAATGTGGATAAAAGTTTACACGGGTCTCGAGTGAAGTCATTTTTTTTTCTGAAAGTTTGCTCAGTGTTGGCAGGGTGGTGGGGGATCTTCAGCTGGAGCAGCTGACAGAAGACAGCTGTCTGCCTGTCCTCCAGCGCTGCAGTGAGGTGCCCCGGGACTTCGCCTGCTCAAGGGTCAACACCTTTGTTAGAAGGCAACATTTGGTACCAGTTATTGAGCGGCAGGGGTTCGCCTTGCCCTCTCCCACCATCTTTCAAAGGGAAAGAGGCCAGGCTGAGGCAGACTATAGGCTTGCCCATCATCCTTCAAAGCTGAAGGAGGCAGTGACCTTGAGATGGTGCGGGGTGGCGCTGCGTGCTGGGTGTAGCTGTGCTGTGCTCTGCTCCAAGACTGATGGAGAGCCCAGCTGACTGAGTGTGGAGGACTACACTTTGTCTTATGTGAAAACAGGCTGTGCGAGCTGGATTTTAGCCAATTAGTCAGTTTGTGTATTTAATTTTTTTACTGAATGTGTAGGATCTGAGCTGAACAATTTAGTAATGTGAGCTGTAGTTGTATCGCTGTGTCAAACGACTGAGAATTAATGTTCCAAAAGCAAAAGGACTTTGTCTTGAGAACAATCATAGCAGCTCAATTCAGGTCAGTTGAAAGTCTTTTCAGAATGAAGGATTTCGAAAGGTGCAATGAACATTTTTCACTGCATTGTTAAGGGGATAGTTCACCAAAAAATCTTATTCAAAGCTCATCCAAGATGTAGGTGTAGGCTTTTTGTAGTATACTGTAACATTAAAAAGAGGTTTTTTTTTAAAATAGTGGTCCTTAGTGGTTCATAAAATGCAGCTC
This sequence comes from Danio kyathit, assembly GCA_903798195.1. Lineage (NCBI taxonomy): Eukaryota > Metazoa > Chordata > Actinopteri > Cypriniformes > Danionidae > Danio > Danio kyathit. The sequence goes on along the minus strand of LR812523.1, from coordinate 45,941,107 downwards.
AATGCATACTGGCTCTGGCACACTTAAAATACATATACAAGCAAAACAAGTTTTTTGGTGTATCAGCAGCATCAGTATGTCTTAAAGGAGACCTATTATCCCCCTTTTTACTAGATAAAAAAGTCTCTGATTTCCAGAGAGTGTATATGTGCAGTTTCAGCTCAAAATACCAAACAAATAAGGTTTTATAACTCTTTGAAACAACCTCATTTAGTCTTTGACTCAAATTATTCCATTTTGTTGATTGTTGCTTTAAATTCAAATGAGATTGTGTTCTTTTCGAAAGAAGGCAGAGCTACAAACACCTGTGCATCAGCATAGCTGCAGAATCAAAACAGGACTAATGTGATCTCTTAGAAAAACTGATAATGTCAAAAGAAGTGGCTCAGAAGAAAGCCGTCTAAGGAGACTACTGTACAGTGTTCATTTGTGCATCCTAAAATCCACATTTTTAATCCTCTTAGTCACTAACATTATCTTCAGCAGGTGAAAACTCTAATGGTACAGTAGATGGCTGCTTCTCACTCAGGGCTGTTTATGCTAATGAGGGAGAGATCGTCACTAATGGGCAGGAATTTCCCCCTCAGATGACATGTACGTACGATGGGAGAATCTCATAGTGTTTCAGCAGACAACTATTATTATAAAAAATAGAATTTTTTTACTGTTAGAGTATGGCTGGCTATATCACACATTGTTGCCACACAACTGTGCTTAAACCACTTATAAAACAGATTTTTGCATGATATGTTCCTTTTCAGGTTATCTAAATTCTCCAATACAAGGACAAAAGTTACATTTAAACGATATATGTCTCACTTCCCTCATTATGGATCAAACTTGTCACACTTCAGCTTCTCATCTGATCCAAGGTTATTATAGGTAACGAAAATGAACGAAAAAACGAAAACTAACATTTAAAAACATTTTTGTTAACTGAAATAAAAATAAAACCGATTAAAAAAAAAAAACTAGAACTAACTGAAACTGTATTGTGTACATACAAAACTAACTGAAACAAAAATTACATCAAAAAATTCCTGTTGTAAATGTATTTAATACATAAACCTACTGTATGCCTTTTAGAAGTAAATACTTCGCACTGACCCGTATGACACCTCAGAGTCTGTAATCCAGATGCCATTGGTCAGATCAAGCCGGTCCACCTCCAGTCATCCTCGCTGTTGCTCCCATGTCAAAAACAGCGAGTGGACATGCAGCATGATGACAGCGTTAAATATGACCCGAGCAGACACTTAAAGTATTAATTTAACACACTTGTGCCCAATAATGTGTTTTATTTTTGTATTAGTGATCGCAATCGCGAACTCATCGTTCTTTTTAACCAGATCTTCTAAGTGAACCGGTTGAACTAGTTCGCCAAATTGAACTGATCATTTGAAACGATTTGCGTCTCCAGTTTGCACTTATCCACAAACTACTTACTTTATAACATGCCTGATACCCCTCTCTGACTCAAATATGAAATAAACCAATTTCTCGAGTTATTCAGTTATTAGAACAGTACACAGACATGAGATTTGAGAACCGGTGAACTGATAACTGATGCGTGATTCAGCAGGTGAACACAAACAGTACATGACATCCTGCTGTGACTGAACTAAACTTGAACAACTGCAGTGCGGGTAACCTGAGGGCTTAAATAAGAGGATATTTTTTTAGGGGTTTTTCACCTTTATTATGATCGGACAGTAGAGATTTCAGAGAGGAAAGCTTTGGGAGCAGCGAGAGGGGAAGGATTGACAAAGGACCTTGAGCCGGGAATCGAACTCTTGAATCTTGCGCCAAACAAATATCTTTTTTTACAAAAAAACTAAACAAAACTAAAACTAATATTGAAACTAATAAAAACTAAACTAAAACTAAGCAATTTCA